>JBBBDQ010000439.1:1430000-1770000 GCA_037127315.1 Ascarosepion bandense | reverse complement strand
ATTATCCTTGTAATTAGGACAAGACGAGAGGCAATTATCCTTGTAATTAGGACAAGACGAGAGGCAATTATCCTTGTAATTAGGACAAGACGAGAGGCAATTATCCTTGTAATTAGGACAAGACGAGAGGCAATTATCCTTGTAATTAGGACAAGACGAGAGGCAATTATTATCCTTGTAATTAGGACAAGACGAGAGGCAATTATCCTTGTAATTAGGACAAGACGAGAGGCAATTATCCTTGTAATTAGGACAAGACGAGAGGCAATTATCCTTGTAATTAGGACAAGACGAGAGGCAATTATCCTTGTAATTAGGACAAGACGAGAGGCAATTATCCTTGTAATTAGGACAAGACGGTAATTATCCTAGTAATTAGGACAAGATGAGAGGTAATTATTCTTTAATTAGAACAAAATATCATCATTATCATTGTTTAACATCTGTCTTGATGCTAGAATAGGTTGGACAAGGTATTCTTGATGGTCCTGTTATTAAACAATCATGAAATATTAGAATCAATTTTACAACTTTATGCCCTTACTAACACCAACCAGTTTAGAAGACTGGAAACTCTGTGTTTTTATTGAGACACCATCTCTAGGAAGATTACCTATCAAGGTTAGAGAGTTTAGCCTACCCTATTCTACACAGAGTAGGTGTAGAATTTTTTATTTCAGAGATTTCTTTCTCTTAGACAAGTTGCTAGCCAAAGCTAAAGACTCTTACTCAGCCTAACGTTTTCTTTTTCTCTTAAATGACCTCATTTGAGACCTTAACAGGTGCTACTCAACCAGGCTGGGGTGAACCTGCAAACAAAAGCAATTAAGCGGTGGTTCCACACTCCTCAAAACCTCCAATCTCCCAATCAGAGGCCTTGCTGCTAGATGTAGTTTGTCATCATACTAAGGACAAGGTATGAGGTAATTATTCTTTTAATTAGGACAAGATAGAAGATAACAGATTTTCTAGTCTAATTAAATACAACTTTAAAAAGAAAAACCCTGAAAAGAATTATATTTACTTTGTACAAATTTTGCATCTGCAAAATTCGTAATATTTCAGGTCTTATTAATTTGAGGAAAGTGTTTTTTCAGCTAGTCATTTGAATTAATCAGAGAAAAATGCTACTAAATATTTCCTTACAGCTGTTATGTGCCTAATGTGTGTATGTATCAGAATGATATTCAGTTAAACAGTAAACAGTTAATGTCCATAAGGCAACCTTCCACTCACTGTTATCACTGTTATTAAAGTGGTTGAGAAATAAAACAAAAATCAGTTTAAAACATCACATTCAAAGCTGCTTCTCTCATGACAGGCAAAGAGAAGACAAATGATTTGTGTATTAACAGAAATCTCTACATTCTTAAAAGATCTTTAACAAACAAATTGTCATGATTCAGTACTTTCTTCTTTCATTCTGCCCATCCCCAGAAGATTTTGTGCATTTTTGATAGCAGAAAATTGGCAACTAATAGAAAGCACTTTTTATTTCTTAACCAAATAATAATTGAATTAAATGTATACATGTTCTGGCTACACATCTGAACATATGAAATACATACACTACCGGCCATAATTATTAGGCCACCCCAGTGTTATTGCCAAGTGAATAATTGTAAATGAAAATAGAATGATTCTTTTGTTAATATTGCACAATAACATGTGCATCAAATGAATTTATAAATATTTAATAATTACCTATATTGCAGTTTCATCAATGAAAGAATGAAAAAATTTAGGGTGATTCGGACGAGTTCATCTTTGCTTCCTTGCCTTATAAAATTTTGAAAAGTAATAATAACAAAAGAATCATTCTATTTTTGTTTGGCACTAAATACTAAAAATAGTATGAAATGCATGATTTCTTTAAAAAAAACTGGGGTGGCCTAATAATTATGGCCGGTAGTATACATACACATAATATTTGAAAGTATTTTTTATTTGACATTGTTTCTTATTGCTATAAACTTTTTCTAACTTTAGTAGAACTTCCCAATTCAGCCTGCTTTTTGTTAATTTCACTGTTTAATAAAATAAGACATGGATAACAATTCAAACATTGTCTACTCACATTCTTCCGACTTCTCCCAAGTCATCATTATTTCTTTATTTAAAATGCTTGGTTATATATCTGTACTAGCAGTATAGCCCGGTGTTGCTCGGGTGTAATGAAAGCTTTAAAACTAATCTATGGTCTTGGAGCTCAGACTCTGCCTAAAGAATATTTGTGTGAAGTTTGGTGAGAATCGGATAAAAATTGTGGATTTGTATAAAGGACATACAAATAAAATAAACAGACACACACACAAACATCTTGCCTGTTATATATATATATATATTATCTATTTTCTGTACTATTGTAAGAACTGCAACCTTGAAACTTCTGAATATCATTTCTTATGTCTTTGTCTATGAGTGTATCAAATTTGATTAAAATCAGACCACTCCTTCTATAACCCAATTTTTTCAATTATTAATTTTCGATATTTATTGGAGGTACCTCAACACAAAACCTAGCTAAGAACACTCGCAGACGCTTATAGAACACCTGTGTAAATTTTCATGAAAATCGGTTCAGCTGTTTTGGAGTCTATAGGTAACGGATACACACAAAGACAAAGTTCCATTTATAAATAAGTTTAGATATATTTCTTCTACACATCATTCATTCAGTAATGAATTAGAACATTCTCAGCTACTGGCGTATGTTTACATGGTATAGCACACACTAAAAGTCTGTCTTCTACCGAGTGCCCATAGCTCAGAGGTAGAATCGCCGACTGATGTCAATTTGGTTGGGTTTCAATTCTGGATAAAAGCAATCGGATGTCTAACCGTACTGATGAGCTGTGATTCAGTGAAACAGATCTGTCTGCAGATGACTATATATATTTCTATGTTAATATAACAGAAGCAGAAGATTGCAGTCTTTTTTGTGAATCTATGTGAATTTTTCAGAGTGCCCCTCTGTTGTATTGAGCAGAAATCAACTTCCTAAACTAGAGGGTTTTTGAAAATTAATGGTTTTCTATATTTGATACATGGCCAACCCAATGCAGTCGTGGGTTTTTATTGCAATGTCTCAAAACACTCAAGATTTTGGTTTTGTAATTGAAGTTAATCCAGAGCAGTTTGTGAATGGCATAGAGGCAATGTTGTTGAAAGGGTGTAAAATGTGAATAGCTACCCTATTTTTTTTAATCGTTTCACCCCAAGCAAGGCACCCTGATCTCATCTATAGGCAGTGCTCTTCAATTTGCCAGATTCCTACTCAATGTGACCATGTTTGGCTTTAACTTCCCTCTGAAGATGCTTGAAAAAAAGTGGCCAAGGTATGCAGTTTCCTGGTTGATTTCTGCCCATGCATGAAGCAGAGATAGCATCAGACCATACAAGTTTTTGTGCATTTTTGCACAAGCATCTGACTCAAAAAAGATCACCACTAATGTGCAGGGGGCTACATAAGAGTAAAAGTTTAGACAAGAGGAGAGTAAAGAGAAAGATGAACCAGTTACAGGGGGTGTCAGAGAAAGGACAAGAGAAGGATGAAAACACAGGTGTGAAGACAGTTGCGAAGGTAGAGAGAAAAGAAATGGACAAGATATACAGGGTGATGTAGAAAGAACTGGAGTGAAGTAAATAAGAGATGGGTATGGACATTGCATTTAAATTCTTTGAGGTTTAGCCATTAGGAATGCAAGTATACGGAAGGGAGTTCCACGAGTGGGAATTGTGAGAAAAGAAGCTGTTGGAGTAGAATTGACAGCTGCATTTGGTTGATCTAACTGTAAGTGGGTGGGACCTTGTTGCCAGTCTGGTTGCACGAGTAAATTCTAATGGTGAGGTCACCAGTGACTTAAGTTCGTCAGAGCAGAAGCCATGAAAATATTTGTAGAATAGACAGAGTTAAGCCACACATTATCCCAAGATGGTTTGTACTGCTTTAGATGTTGCCTACTGTTCAAGAAATAATCTTCCTTTGCTATATTGTGGTTCAATGACTGGAAGCACAGCAATGTTATTGTAGAACATGAAAATGGAGAATATCCATAGTCTATGACAGCATATTTGATAAGGTAAAGATAAACTGGAAGTGTTGATTCTTTATTGCTTGAGTAACATCGCTCAGAGCAGGAATATTGGCATAAAGTATTGACATACGTGATTTCTGTAATTCACTTTCTTGCCTCCAGAGGTTTGCCATTTCATGGAAAAAATCAGATTATTGGGTCAGCAAAACATGGCAACTATTTAGTTATACAAGAGCTGTTCAGTAAATTTTAAAACCTTTCTTTGAAGAACATCTCAAAATGTATGAAAATCCTGTTTTATTTGTTTGTTTTGAGGTTTAATGACCTATCAATCCTTATGGGATCATTTTAAGGTTATAACCAATGATTTTGGGTAAGGTTATTTTATTTTTATAACATTTTTCTTTTCGAGTATGAAGATTCATTGGGATTTGTTTTTAAGAGTAGGGTCCTCAATTCCTACCCTTGTTATTTAACCCATAACTGGAGGAAAGGGATGAATTAATACCTTTCCCAAAGGTACCAGTGCTTAAGTGAATGCAGAGTATTCAACTGGAATTCGAACTCGGCTCACCGATTTCTCTTTCCGAGCCGATATCCACTGCACCACAATGCACATCCGTCACTATATGTTTACAGCACCTGGTATTCCTAAGCGGTCACCCATCTAAGTACTGACCAGGTTCAACATTGCTTAACTTCGGTGATCAAGCAAGAACCGAAGTATTCAACATGATAGGCCGTAAGCCTGAAAATCCTGAAAAATGGTATCCATCATATATATCTGGAAGTATTTGTGAGGAATTTATTGAGCTAATGGGACAACAGATTCTTTGTATTATTCTTTAACAAGTAAAAGAGTCAAAGTATTATTAAATAGATGTAGATTCCACTCTCGACATCTCCCACACAGAACAACTGACATTTACTGTCTGATACATTAAAGGCTGTGTGCATGTGAAATATTTATGTTCATCCCCATCTTTTCTCATAGAGCAAAGAATCTAACATACACAGTTGTGAATTTTCTTAATGAGAACAAAATTTCATCATAAAACTGCTGTGGTCACTCATACAATAATGCCTCAAATATGTCTGAACGATATACTAGATTGCATGCATGGATTCATCAACGCAATGAGTTTGCCATCTATGTACCCTGTGCTGGGCTCATCCTGAATTTGGTGGGTGTAAAAGAAAAGCAGCAGTGTATTGTCTACAGACTGTAAAATTCTTTAACTTTGTTCAGCATCTAGAATATATTGACATCATCTCAAAGAAAATATTTTATGATCAATCATCTTTGTGACACATGATGGTCAGCACATTTTGACACTGTTCATGCCCTGTATAGGAGTTTCAAGAAAATAAAACATGCCCTGGATTCTCTATCAGCTGACAATGAACAGCAAGTGAATACAAGACAAGAGGCAGAAGGATTGAGCAAAAAAAAAAAAAACGGAAAACCTGGAAACTCTTTCTCACAATTCTTTAGAATAACATGCTCGAACAAAACAAGCAAGAATCCAAAAATGCAAACATCTTTGTTGCTACAAATCTTCTTAAATCCATGAAAAACCTATCTTCAGATTATGCTAATGAGAGAAAACGTGAACAAAAACAAAGTGTGCATTTTAGCAGATATGATGGATAGCAAAACAAAACCGAAAAGTTCAAGGTGGAAAATTTCCTCCCTATTCTGGACATGCTAATCTTTGAACTGATAAAACATGCAGAAGCTTATTCACAGACTGGAAATATGTTCCTTTCTTCAGTAAATTGAAAACCACTACTTCTGATGCACTAAAGAAAAAGTGTGAACATCTGGCCAACATGTATCATAAAGACCTGAATTATGATGACCTTAATTGAATCTAAGCATCTCAAGCTCTACATGGCTCTTAATGAAAATTGTAACACTCTCACTGCACTGTACATAATTAAAATTTTGAACAATTTAAAAACAGTATTCCCGATTGTTAAGATTGCACTCAGTGTGTTTATGTGCATGATGGTGACTAGCTGTATAGGAGAACTTTCTTTTTCCAAACTGAAACTTATAAAAAATCTACTTCATAGCACAATAGGCCAGCATCATTTTAACTGGCTTTCACTCATGTATGTAGAAAATGACACCCTATTCCTGAAGACTATTGACTTCTAGCCAATAATAAACAATTTTCTAAAAAGAAATGTCACAAATGTAAATAAGAAGTTCATAGTAATATCATATTGTGCTATCTAATTTGTGTGGCTTGCTGAGTATTATTGTTTTCAAGACTTCTCTATTGTTCAAATGTTTATCATGTTGATTAGTTTCTGTTGTGCTGTATGTTTTTAATGTCTTAACCTCAGTTTTATTAAAATGCCAATAAAATAAATATGTTTAATATTACCAACCATTTACTTTTTATTCCTGTGAGTGCTTGTTGTAAGGGTCTCAGTACACTGATTTGCCCAGGAGCTTATAATGCTGTTAAGACAGTTCTGCATCATGGAACTTTCAATAAATACCTTATATTAGCTTTTTAGTAAAAGAGCATTTTCAAAGCCAAGACGCTCTGATGCACTGCATGTGTTGCTTAATTTTAAGTCCCTTTTACAGGGTGGGTAATTTGTTATGCAAACAAGAAAATTTCAATTTACCACATCAAGGAAAATGATAATTCAAAAATAGATCTCATTTAATTCTATAGGCATTGCTCTTCAATTTACCAGGTTCCTACTCAATGTGACCACCTTTGGTCTTAACTACCCTCTGAAGATGCTTGAAAAAAAAGTGGCCAAGGAATGCAGTTTCCTGGTTGATTTCTGCCCATGCATGAAGGAGATCTGGCTTCAGACCATCTAGGTTTTTGTGTTTTTGCACAAGCATTTGGTTTGAAGGATGGACTATATTGAGTAGTCCATAGGATTTAAATCTGGTGATGATGGAGGCCACAAATTCTTTTTTAATGCAAGAAGTCAAATTGTTTTTGCATCGCTTGTGTCCTTTAATGTATATAAAAAATGTATATGTTTTTTATGCATGCTGTTCAAAATATGGTTCCAAACTATCAAAATTTTATCAGAAATCTATAAACTATAAACAAAACATTACTACAATCCCAAAACTAAATTAAGAGAACAGTAATATGCTGGTTAAAATTTAAAAATAAAGCCCATTACAAAACATTCCCCACCCTGTATATTCATATATATTTTTAAAAGCTCAGGATGTTTGCTAACATATTCTAGGGGACATCAACTGATACTTCTAGAAAAGGACTTTTCAATAAAAACTGAATATGACTTACTTATTGAATGTGCCATAATCTATACAGTCCCTACTATTAATATATAACCTGATTATTTCTGTATATCCTATTTTCTTACTAAATTAATACTAAAACAATGTGGGATATATCAATGTACATTCAGTTGTTTAACATGATCATGTTTTGTCCCCTTAACATAGATTTTGTTTGTTCGAAAAAAATAGAATTCTTTTTCTAATCATGCCAGATTATCAGCAAAATACCTCAAAGTAAAATATTTGTCAAATTGTCTTCCATCATTATCATTCTATCAGATTCTCATCCATCTTTATTCACACATGCACATATAACAAATTAAAGAGATTTATTAATATGATATACCTTGAATTGCAAGAACTTCTTCCTAACTTGATAATTTATTGTTCCTATGAATTATAAATCAACTCATGATAATACATAAAATTTATTCAAACATTATCACTTAAGTATTCCCATATGTATTTAAAAATCTCACACATTTTCTCCATTTATATATGCATATGTGTGTGTTGGGGGAGCACATATGTGAGTATATGTACATGAGTGTATGCATATATAGAAGAGGATGGTGAGCATTTCCGAGCCTGACGACAAAGGCAATGACCTAGAGCCATGACATTCCACATATTCACTCTGTGGTGAAACACACTTGACACGTTTCTCAAGTTTCTTTAACTCTTCCAAACAAACATTCTCATGATTGATCATTGAAATGTTAATTTGGTCAATGGGTCAGACTGACTACTTTCAGCAGCTCTTTGTAAACTAAATGGCTAGTTTTAGCTATCAAATCAATGGCCATGTGTTCATGCCCAAGCAGAGCCTTCATGTCAATGGAAATCAGCTATGATCTAACCTGGGGAAGTACAGGCTCTGCCAGATCTATATTGCACAAGAATGCAGGAATTGTCTGGAGAATTTTAAATTATGAAATAATATTCAGAAAACCAACAGAAGATTTGCATTTCCAATACAGTGTTAGATATCCCACAAGAGAAGATATCAGCTTTAATTTAAAACCTACTAATGGCAATTACATATTAATTCAATTCAGCAAATTTTCTCATACTTATAATATTACAATGCTTCAACTACTTTACTCACTAGCCTTTCTCAGCTGCTTCTAACATTCAGTAACTTGCACATGTTGAACAGTCCAAATGAATCAATGTATAATAGTAACAATATCTTGTCTCCAAAACTAAAGTAAAAATTGCACATGTACAATTTTTTTATTTCCTAATAACATAATTTTTATTTTAAAATGATATATATTTGCTTTTGTTGTCTACATATAAAGATGTGCTTTTATATATGATGGTAAATGTATAAAAAGAAATATCACAATTTTAACCAAGTATTTTTTAATGAGTAAATAATTATTTTTATTAATTTATTATAAGCAATTTTAATTATTTGTTATTTCTTTTATTTTTTAAATGAACTTCTTTTGAGGATAATTTTTTGTTGGGGGAGTAATCTATTTCAACTAAAATTTATACGCTATTATGCTTTTTTTTAACCAGTATTGAACATGTAAATATTTTGATTAACTTATTTTTAAGTAATTATGTTAAATCTTATTTCCCTTAGTTTTTAAATGAAATTTATTAGAGTATCAATCAATATCTCGAATAATTCTTACTGCATTTTAGAATTTTTTTTTTGTAAATAGTGTAAGTCATTTTAATCACTTTATTGTAAATATTTCGTTAAGTGTAGTTAAGGAAAATAAAAATGAAGATATAAAAGAGAAAAAACAAATAAATACGATAGGATAAAGAAGATAAAAGGGGAAGAAGAGAAAGAAAAGTCGTAAGACGAGCCAATATGATAAAACTTTTTATTAATGTATATATATATATATATATATCTAAACTCATTTATAAATGGAACTTTGTCTCTGTGTGTGTATCCATTACCTATAGACTCCAAAACGGCTTGAACCGATTTTCTTGAAAATTTACACAGTTGTACTATAAGTGTCTGCAAGTGTGTTCTTAGCTAGGTTTTGTGGTGAGGTACCCCCAATAAATATCGAAAATTGATAATCAAAAAATTGGGTTATAGAAGGAATGGTCCAATTTTAATCAAATTTGATACACTCATAGACAAAAACATAAACAATATTCAGAAGCTTCAAGGTTGCAGTTCTTACAATAGTGCAGAAAATCGATAGTATATATATATATATATATATATATAAGGCAGGATGTTTGTGTGTGTGTCTGTTTATTTGTCTGTATATCTATTTTTTTCAGCCTTTTTATTTTAGTTTTTGCTTCAGGTTTGGCTCTAAGTAGGTATAATTGTAGTTCTTAGTCTCAGCCATGATAACATTTACTCAGAGGACTTATTTAGCCTTCAAAATTCAGTTTACAATGAAAAATTTATTTGATATCGATACCAGGAAATCAAAATTTGACTTACATCCATTCATTTTTCTTTCAGTCTACAGTTTCGCTTTACCTGGAAACAACTGTTGCTTTTTAGTTTTTCGTGCCAACGTCCAAAGAATCTGAGCTCCAGAACCATGGATTAGTTTTAAAGCTTTCATTACACCCGAGCAACGCCGGGCTATACTGCTAGTATATATATATATATATATCGAAAATCTAAGAGTGAGCCAATAACCTATCACTGTTTTGCTTAACAGCTCGTCAGGAAAAATTGGCTAAAGACTTAGAAATTATGCAGCATATATGTAGAATTTCAGCTTAAACAAGGAAGACACCAAACTCAGGAAAAAAGTGGGGATAAACTTTATTAAGTGGGGGGAAAAAACGGATTGAGAACAATTAAACAAGAAGCTAATTGAGCAAACATTTGTATCTCATTTGTAGTTTAATGATTGATAATCTTG
Source organism: Ascarosepion bandense (assembly GCA_037127315.1). Lineage (NCBI taxonomy): Eukaryota > Metazoa > Mollusca > Cephalopoda > Sepiida > Sepiidae > Ascarosepion > Ascarosepion bandense. The sequence goes on along the minus strand of JBBBDQ010000439.1, from coordinate 1,759,804 downwards.
ACAGAATTAGTTCTGTTGCTATTGGTATTATAGCTATAATTAATATATATATATATATATATTTTTATTGTTTTGTTTTCTTCTCTTCCTCTAAAAATACCGTGTCTTAAATGTAGGAAGTTCAGTACAACCAAGCATACCCAATCTATAACATTGAATAGCCCAAATGAAGTCTTGATTGGTTGCTGTTTTCCAAGGGAACTTATATCATGCACGTCTTAAAGCTAGTAGCAAATTTTTAGTCTGGTTGCAGGCTGAATACTGATCATATTCGGTTGAGTTGCCTATTGAAGAAGTCTGTTATTTATTTAGACCCGAAACTTCTAGTGACATGGGAGCAACAACACTGATGACACACCTAGATTTGGTACTTAAAGGTGTATTCTTAATAATAATACACAACAAACAAAAAAATAAAAATGCATTTATTTAATTTGGCTGAGGCAGGTGAATATCTGTGAAAGGTAAAGATTTTACATGAAGGATAAAACATTTTAATATTACTTCTTAAACAGCAGAAAAAATGTTGCATGGTCATGCATGCCAAGCAGGAAATAATGAGAAAATTCATTTTTTAAGAAAATAATTCATGCCCATTTTCAACTTAATTATTGAGAAAAACTTTTAAGATATAAGAAAAAAAAAAAAAAATGGAAATAAAAGAAATTAATACTTCTTGAAGAATTCCATACACAATGGAATTGTGCATTCTTGGCATCAATTTGTCATCATTTTTATGTCTTTTCACCTCAAAAAATATTTATGTCATCATAGCACCATCCTTGGCTTTATTTTTCAGTAAATACACCAAGAATTGAATGAATCCTATTAAATAGTAACTTCATGAAGTCTAGAGTTGCCAATTAGTCATTTAAACTCAAGTATTGAATGAATAATGGCATTATCATTAGAAAAATTTTAAAAAAAGAATTGGTGATATCTACTGATCACCAATGAAATATCAATTGATACTGCCTGCTGTTTGAGGTTAAAAGAGAAGCCCACAAAAATAAAATCGCAGACAACAAAAGAATATGTTTCTACCTCAGCAAAGATAGCCCTATGCAGATAAAATATCATTTATTAAATTTAAACTTCTTTCAAATTTTGTTATTAATCTGTTTCATTAAATGTTATTAATTTTTATGTAATTATTTTTATAACTGTGGTAATATCTAATTCTACTGCTAAGATATTTTTTCCATGTCTGTGGAAAATTTTCTACAGAACATCTTTTATTTTTCTTACATGATGCCTAAATTTCATTGACTTCTATTAGTAATTATAATATTAGAAAAATAACAATAAATTAATTATGGTTCTCAGTACTTACACAACCAATGATTATTATAATCAGTATTATTTTGGTATTGTGTTGGTATGAAAAAAAATAAATCTTGTCTTGATCTCCTTCCTTTCAAATTACAATTGCTGATTCATACATTTTTACACTACTATTTCCAATTCAACTCTTTCTGATCTACATTAATGATCTCTCCGATACCATAATATCCCAAGTAGGTATGTACGCCGATGACACCACAGTTTACTCTCGCCTCGATCAAAAATCTGGTGTGGGCAACAAAGCTAACCTTGCAGCCAAGCTTGGAAAGGACCTCCAATCCGTAGTGGACTGGGATAAGAAATGGCTCATAAATTTTAATGCTTCTAAAACAAAGCTACTATCAATTAACCATCATAGACAACCGCACCTACCTCCCATTAGCATGGACCAGGCTTGCCTCCCAGAGAGTAAAACACTGCACCTGCTTGGTCTCACACTTTCAGCAGACCTCAAGTGGAATGACTATATTGAATCCATTGCTAAATCCACTGCTATGAAAGTCGATTCTCTGTGCAGGGCCCGGAGGTTTTTCTGTCTGAATCTATCCTGCACACTTATAAATCTACCATCCGCCCGTGCATTGAATACTGTTGCCATATCTGGTCGGGTGCCCCTGCTATTCTCCTCGGGCTTCTCAACAAGGTACAGCGGAGGGTCTGTAATATGATCGATACTGACTTGGTAGACCGCCTGCAGTCTCTCTCTCACCAGTGCAATGTGGCTTCCCTGTGTCTCTTCTATAAATACTTTCATGGCTTCTGCTCCGATGAACTTAGATCACTGGTGCCCCCTAGGTTCGAATTTGCACGAGATACTAGATTAGCAACTAGATCCCATCCTTTTACAGTGAAACCGATAAAATGTAACCGCAACTTCTACTCCAACTGTTTCTTTTCTCGTACTTCCCGACTGTGGAATTCCCTTCCACATGACTGCTTTTCCGACGGCTACAATCTCCAGGAGTTTAAATGTAAGGTCAATAGACACCTAACAAACTAACTCACTTCCATTCTTTCAAACACTCTTCCCACCCACCCAACTATCTATCACCCCCCCTTCTGACATTTCCTATATCTAACCACTCTTTCTATTTACCTTCCCCTATGAAGCCCCAAGTGCAACAGTGGCAGTGGAATGCCTTGCTTGGGGTGAAACGATTAAAAAAAAAAAAAAAAATCTACCACAGCAACCATAATTTCTACTCTTCACTTCCCACTCTTTTTACTTTTCCTTCTAAATTATTGTTATCATTATTGAGATTTTTTATCATTCCATGTTTGTTCAAAAAGGAAAGTTATAAAAATATTTCTTAAAAAGCCAAAAAAGAAAGAAAACAAATCCTCAAATTATATAAAATAGAAATGTTCTTCCAAATTTTCCCACAGTTTATGTGAAACTGGAAACAAAATGTGGCTTCAGGATAACAAGTGAAGCCAGTTGCTGCAACTTGAACAAATTGAGTCTATTGTGTGAGAACGGTTATTATCAAGAAAGAGAACTGTCAGCATTCATTTGGCATCATTAATGCCATTCACCATTTTTCCTGTCAACTGCAGATGCATCAGACTTCAAGAATCAAACACTCTTTCACATTAGCTTAAACAGCCATTGGTGCAGTACCATCATTTTAAACACCAGGAATGTAGCCCTTCCTCCAAATTTAGTTGCAACATTGTGGATAGTCATAGGACATGGGAAATATTCTCAGTAATGGATTCCCATTTTTTTATAGAATTGTTCTCGAGGAAGAGTTTTAGACAGAACACTACCTGATATTGATACTGATCCATTACGTGATTAAATTTTTGACTTAATGGACAGACAATTGAATCGGATACCATCAAGTCTTGATTTCAATCAACAATGTAGCCCAGTTTCCAGGCCTGTTTTAGTCTGATATCTATTTATCTTTTATTTTCCGGTTCTGGTGACTGGAGATTTAACCTAATTGTGCATGTGGAATGAGGTAGTCAATTGTTCTGCTGTACCGGTTGAATTCATTTTAAAAAATGATAACACAAGTCACCAGGTTTTATCGGAAGAGAAGTTGCCAACTTCTAACTAAAACTTGATACACTGCTACGGTTATGAAATGAAGCCTTTAAAAAGACTCTGCTCAAAATTAATTTAAAGTAAAATAAGTTATTGATAATATTTTCAATTAGAATTTAGGTATTTGTAAAGGATATCGAAAATTGTTCAACTAAATTTAAGTGGTCATACAAATGAATATTTTTGGAAGTTGGCTGTAATATACTAAAGAACTACAGCACAACTCTTGATTATTCAGATAAAACAGATCAGGGAAAGCAAAAAAGTAATTTATAGGTCTGTTTACTGATTCTCAGTGCACAATGGGCTGTTGATTGATTTATTGATTAGTTTTTATTGCTTTTCAGCCATATGTCAGTTTTTTAAAGCTGGAAAAATGCATTTTCAATTGTAAAACAATTCTTTTTTTTTTTTGAGAGAGAGGAAAAATATTGGATTGAAATTTTTTTAAAAATAATGATTTTCCAAATAAAACTTATTGCTTAACCCATAGCTTTAGGGAGAAAAACACCTTTCTCAAGGGCTTTTATACATAAACAAGTGAATTGATCCAAATGAAATTCAAACTCAGCTCACAGGTTTCTTATGAACATAAAAATGACATAAAAATATATTTAAAAAAATAGGAAAATTATATAAAATATATAAGCCAGAAATATGGTTAAAATTAAATGCCCCCCCCCCCTGCTACCAATAAAAGTCATCTAAAGTAATTTGGGTACTTTATGTGGCCCCCAAAATTTCATGTTTCTTAAAAGTATAGGTGGTTACAAATTCAATTAGTATCAGGACTAGTGGTTTTAAAATATGATCTACCAAAATTCAGTATCTTCAAGTCTGCTAATTTTTTTTTTTTTGTTTTTAATCATATCACCCCGAGCAAGGCGGTAACGCCACTGATGTGCAGGGGGCGACATAGGAGTGAAAAGATTGGAAAAAAGAAAACCGGAAACTGCATCCTAAACAGGAAACAAGGGATGAGCCTCTTCACCTGTTTAATAGACATGGGTGGAGTGTGAATCGGGCAATAGAGATATATTAGAAGAAGGACAGGTTATTAGTATCAATTGAGTCTACAATAGAACAATGATTAAACATTGAGGAATGAGTCATCTTTTGGGGATGTATGCCTTAAAATAGTGACGGTCTATTGTTAATAAATTTTGGAGAGTAAGTCTTATCTAGAAATACTGAATAAGGTTATGCAAACATATTTTCAAAATGATATAGGTCAGTCATAAGTCTTCAGCCTAAAAATGACTAGAAACATATCAAATCAGTGAGAGACTACCTTAAAGATAGGAGGTTTGAATGATGAGATTGCTAATTTAATAAATGGCTCTCCATCTGAGGTCAAGAAATTAATGCAAAGAAATAAAACTTTTATCAAACAATATAAATGCTTATAAATTCAAATTTTCTATACAATAATAAGTAGAATATTGTGAAAAAATGCAGTTATAAGAAATAAATTAATTAGATTCATATACTATAGAAATTTGATAATTTGTAAAATGAAAAATATTAAAAAAAAAAACAGAACTCTTTACATGAGCCATGTTTTCTATTTTTACAAGAAAAATTACAAATTATTCAATTCCCAAAACTAAACTTACTCAACAAACCTAGTGAAGTAACTTCCATTTGTCATCATCATTGAAAACACACCCTGAAAGAGAGTTACTTTTTAAAATATAGTTAAAATAAAAAATTTATTTTAAATTTTGAAATATGGCTAAAATATAGTTTAAATTTTATAATATAGTTAAAGTATTAAAAGCTAAAATTTTAAATATAGTTAGAATATAGTTATAATTTAAAATTTACTCTAAAATGTAGTTAATTTTTAAAATATAGTTAATTTTTTACCCGAAATATAGTTAATTTTTTTATTATACTAGCAGTATAGCCCGGCATTGCTCGGGTGTAATGAAAGCTTTAAAACTAATCCATGGTCCTGGAGCTCAAACTCTTTGGACGTTGGCACAAAAGACTAAAAAGCAAGAGTTGTTTCCAGTTAAAACAAAACTGTAGACTGAAAGAAAAATGAATGGATGAAAGTCAAATTTTGATTTCCTGGTATCGATATCAAATTTTCTACACTATTGTTAGAACTGCAACCTTGAAACTTCTGAATATCGATTCTTATGTCTGTCTATGAATGTATCAAATTTGATTAAAATCGGACCACTCCTTCTATAACCCAATTTTTTCAATTATTGATTTTCGATATTTATCGGGGGTACCTCGACACAAAACCTAGCTAAGAACACTCGCAGATGCTTATAGTACATCTGTGTAAATTTTCAATAAAATTGGTTCAGCCGTTTCGGAGTCTATAGGTAACAGAGACACACACAGACAAAGTTTCATTTATAAATAAGTTTAGATAATATAACTAGACTTCTACAATTTATTCCCTTGCATATATTGATCAATTCTCCTACCTTTTATTATTTGATTTGTTGCAGCTTAACTGATAGATCACTCACCAAGTTGTCTACATATGTTTGACATGCAGTGTATTTTTCTAAGAAACAAAAACTTTCCCGTCTTTATCTCTTGTCCACTTCTTCTATATGCCCTGTCTCTTCAGGACGTAGGCAATCATGGCTTTCCAAGTTTCCCTATCCCTAATGACTCTGAGCACGCCTTCTCCTGTTACACCATGCAACCCTTGTTCCATCATCCACCTGATTAGGTCCTTCAAATATGTTATCCATTGCTTTCCCCTGTCTCTTTTTCCTTCTATCTGACCTGTTAATATCAAGTTCTCCAGGCCCTCCTTCCTCATTGCATGTCCCAGGAACTTCAGCTGTCTCTTCCTGATGCTCAGTATTAATTTCCTTTTTTTTTTTCCATCATTTCCAAGACCTCATCATTGCTCACATGCTCGATCCATGAGATTTGTAGCATCCTTCTGTAGAACCACATTTCAGTTGCTTCAAGTTTTTCCTTCATCTTTGATGGTATTGTCCAGCATTCACTGCCATATTGAAGGACGGACAGATAACTTTAAAAAAATCCAGTAACCGTTTCACAATTTGTTGTCAAAATTGTGTTGTTTTTTAAGCTTTTGTATATAATAATTCATAATAGAAAAAAATATTTCACTGCCTGATGAGGTGCTAATAGGATAGTACCGAAACACAAATGCTCTTGTGTTGCAGTAAACTAAGTTTTTATTACACACTTATAATAAAAATGTGACTATATATAAATGGATTTTTTATCTGACATTATTATAATCATAAACATTATATTTAGTGAGAACACATGTTTGAGTTGATAACCCTGTTATGTTAAACAGTAAAAATTAATGTAGACCTGCCTAGAGTTTACAATTCAAATATGAAAATAAAGCTAACAAATATAAACTTTGAAGGTTCCTGCTGGAAGATGCACATTTCAAGTAGGTAGTTGGGTCTTGCTTTATCCTGATGATTTGCTGTAGCCTACTTAGTATAGTATATTGTGACTAAAGAAGTGGCTTTGATGATAGTAAAAGGGAGTACAGATTCAATTAATGTCCAAAGACTTTTCTTTAGTAAAAACTTTTCAATTTCTAGGCTGTTGACATCAATTTCACTTTAAAACAGAAGAGTTTTAAAACAATTAAAGCATGTGCACTTTATAAAAATTAAATATATTTGTAGTAATAAGAAAAATGCATTTATATATATATATATATATATATATATATATATATGTGTGTGTGTGTGTGTGTGATTGATTTCATCAATAAAACCATTATTGGTTTGAACAAGCTTCTGAGAATGAAATGCCTTATGTAGAAGCCTTTCTCTTCATTTATAATTCAATTTCCTGAGAATGGAATCTAACAACAGTTTCAACAAAATTTTCAACTTTTGCATCTGCCTAATAAATAGCATCCTACATTTGACAGAATGCACAAGTAATAAAAATTTAAGAAACCTTCAAAGACACTTCTAAGATTTCTCTAATATTGTATAAAACATAATGTGGAGAAATTTTGTATCTGTTTAATATTTGGTTATATGTTTTAATATGTATATGCACATACATTTACAGCAAGGAAAATAGGTAATTTAATACATGCCATGAAAATCGTTTTTTGTTATATGTATTGAATATTTATTTCCCTGGATGTATATGCCCGTGTACATGTGCGTGTTTAGAACTAGACCATCTTTAAATATAATTAAATATAAATAATTTAAATGTATAAAACAAAATATTATTTGTATCTGCTTGCATAAGACATAAATGAAATTCATCCAAGACAAAAGTATTTCTTCATTTTCTTTTACTGTTAATTAATTGATAACTTTCATAGATATTTTCTACTTTTTAGATTAAAATCAAAAGAAACATTTTTTCCATTCAATTAAAGTTTCCATCCTGAATAATTAACTCCAAAACATACAATGAATTTTAACTTAATGTTTATTTTAGTTCACATTTAAATATGAAGTTTTTACAAAATTCCATTTATTTCATATCACCACAGTTACAGATTAACAATCAAAATAATTTGCTCTTTTCTGATTCTTCTAGCATCACTCCTTGTTATTATTTATCATAACAGTCTTTATTTTGTAGAGGATCCCAATATTTTGAACTCAAAATGATTTTTTAGAAGATGAGAAATTCTGAGTTAAGATCAAGCTCAAATACCGTATTGGAATAAAGTAAAGAAAGTGAATTTGAAATCATTTTTGCACAAACACTTTACTGATCTTTCTCAAAACTTTACAGAAAATGTCCTCATTTTGTTGGTTCTTACCATATTTCACTAAGTCCATTCTGAATTTTTTTTTTTGATGTCTGAGAAAAATGGAGTCTTTTTTTCCAGAAAATAGCAGCAACCAGAAAAAACAGTGGCAAATGTATTGACCAGATTAAATCCTTCATAGTAACATGTTAGACAATTGCATTCTCAACAAAAAATGTAACAATGGTATTTCCATAGGTTTTAGATGTGAGGATGGACCTTAATTCTTTCCTTGCATAAGAAAGAAATTAAAATTGTATACCTTAGTATAATTATTTGCACAACTTATTAAACACTGATGTCAATTTTCTCACTCTCCCACAATGTTTACTTATTATTTGGAATTCATTCCAAATAATTTACAGGATGATACTTTTTCTTCCAGATATAGTCTTCCATAACAAATTATTTAATTCACATTACAGAATGGCTTTCCAATGTTTTGTGAGTTTTACTTTTAGAGAATTGCTGATTTTTCCATTCTATTTTTTTCTACATTTGCATAGGATTTTATATTTTCTCATCATCTGCTGTAAGTGACTAACTTTAGCATTAAGGTCATAAACAATATTATGCGCATTGTGGTGTAAGGATGTGTCTTGTGGTGCAGTGGATATCAACTTGGAATAACAAATCGAGGTACCGAATTCAAGGCAAACCTCGCGGCTGAGCTTGAAAAGGACCTCCAATCCATGGTGGATTGGAGTAGGAAATGGCTCGTAAAATTCAATTCTTCCAAAACGAAGCTGCTGTCAATTAACCACCACAGACGACCGCACCTCCCTCCCATTAGCATGGAACAGGCATGCCTCCCAGAGAGTAAAACACTACGCCTGCTTGGCCTAACACTCTCAGCGGACCTCAAGTGGAATGACTACATTGAATCCATTGCTAAATCCGCTGCCATGAAAGTCGGCTTTCTGTGCAGGGCCCGGAAATTCTTTCCGTCTGAATCTATCCTGCACTTATACAAATCTACCATCCGCCCGTGTTTTGAATACTGTAGCCACAGCTGGTCGAGTGCCCCTGCTATTCTCCTCGGGCTTCTTGACAAAATACAGCAAAGAATCTGTAATGTGATTGATACCGACTTAGCTGACCACCTGCAGTCACTCTCTCACCGGTGTGACGTGGCTTCCCTGTGCCTCTTCTATAAATACTTTCATGGCTTCTGCTCTGATGAACTTAAATCACTGGTGACCCCTAGGTGTGAGTTTGCACGAGATACTAGATTGGCAACTAGGTCCCACCCTTTTGCAGTGAAACCGATGAAATGTAACCACAATTTCTACTCCAGCAGCTTCTTTTCTCGCACTTCCTGCCTGTGGAATTCCCTTCTGCATGCTTGCTTCCCCGATGGCTATAACCTCCAGGAGTTTAAATGTAATGTCAATAGACACCTCCTAACACACTAACCCACAACCATTCTCTCCAACTCACCCCCTATGTACATCCTAACTCGTCTATCGCCCTGTGTAACCCCCTGCGCTATAGTGGCAATGGAATGCCTTGCTTGGGGTGACATGATTAAAAAAAAAAAAAAAAAAGTTGAATTTCTTGCATTCACTTAAACACAAATACCCTTGGGAAAGGTATTAATCTGTCTCTTCCCCTCCACTTATGGGTTAAATAATAGGACAGATTGGGTTCTATAGCCTTGGCTGGCAACCAGTCTACCACAGAAAGTAATGGCAACCTACTGCAGGATAATATTCTGCCCAGTCAGCCATGTCTCTTGAGACATGATTGCCCAAAGTGTGTATCATATATAGCACTAAACTGACTGACTGGTGTTACTGAAGATGACCATAAATTGTCATTCAACCACTTTTCCTAGATTTTATGTATTTAATATAGTTGCTGTAATGATGTTGCTTATTTCATTCAGATTCACAAAAGGCCAATTCATATTTTATGTATAACCTTTCTTTTTCTTTTATGTGCCCTGTCCTTTCAGGACCTAGGCAATCATGGCTTTCCACATCTCCCTATTCTTGGTGGCTCTTAGCATGCTTTCTCCTGTTACACCACGAAACCCTCGTTCCATCATCCATCTGATCAGGTCCTTCTAATATGTTATCCGCTGCTTTCTCTTGTCTCTTTTTCCCTCTATCTGGCCTGTGAGTATCAGGTTCTCCAAGCTCTTCTTCCTCACTGCATGTCCCAGAAACTTTAGCTGTCTCTTCTTGATGCTCAGTATTAATTTCCTTTTCATGTCCATCCCTTCCAAAACCTCGTCATTGCTCACATGCTTTGGTCCATGATATTCGCAGCATCCTTCTGTAGAACCATATTTCAATTACTTCAATTTTTCCTTCATCTTTGAGGTTATTGTCCAGAACTGACATCACATAGCAATCCAGTACTCTCCTCTTTGTTTCTAGCGAAATTGTCCTGTTTCCTAATACTTTACTCAACTTCTGGAATGCTTCCTTCGCCATGCCAATTCGCCTTTGAATCTGTCGCACTTTCCATCTTCTGTTAGAACACTTCCCAGGTATTTAACCACACATCTGAATTTATTCATAAAGGTAAGCCATGATAGTCTCTTTTGTAGCCAGTAGCACATAACATGCACTATGCAGTGTGGCAGTTGCATAGCTATTATGTTTGTGAGATATAATTTATATTTTGTGGCAGTTTCTATAAATTTGGAACAAATATATTGATATTCCCTTTATGAAATTCTTTAAAATTCTTCTATCTACACTACCGGCCATAATTATTAGACCACCCCAGTGTTTTAAAAAAATGATGTATTTCATACAATTTTTTAGTATTTATTGCCAAGTGAATAACTGTAAATGAAAATAGAATGGTTCTTTTGTTAATACTGCACAATAACATATGCATCAAATGAACGTATAAATATTTAATAATTATCTATATTACAGTTTCATCAATGAAAGAAGGAAGAAAATTTTGGGTGGTCTGGACGAGTTCATCTTTGCTTCCTTGCCTTGTAAAATTTTGTAAAGTTATAATAACAAAAAAATCATTCTATTTTCATTTGGAAATAAATACTAAAAATAGTATGAAATAGATCATTTCTTTTAAAAAATAATAATTATGGTCAGTAGTGTAGTTTCCTTATATTTGTCCTTTGAAAATGCTTTATGAGGGGTTTATGAAAGGTTTTTGACCTAATCCACTTTACAAATATTGATCAAATAACCAAAGATTTGATGTATTTTTTGAAACAGCTTCTTTGTCAAACTGAAAACTTTTTATTACCTTGTACATTACTAAATTTACAGATCAAACCCAATATTATATATGTTTCAGTTCTTTATAGTAATGTTAATGGCAATATTAGCCATTATGTTAGAAGAAAACATTTGGCGTTCATTGGTGAGCAGCCAGTGCTAGTCAGTTGAAATTTATAAAATCTTTCTCTTAAAACAATTATATTCTCCATTCTAAATTTCCTCACAAAGAATAATCGATACATTTATATATAAAGAGACATTACATAAATAGATACCATAACTTTTTTTTAATATTTGGGAATTAATATGTATGTATATATATATATATATATATATATATATATAAGCATGACTCTTCAGAAATTGAGTTCTTTGGTGACTGGCATGTGTATACACTGTTTATATACAACACTTTAAAATTTCCCTTCTCTGATTTAGCGATTCCAACTGACACCAAATTGGTTGAGTTTCAATCCCTGCTAGAAGCAAGTGGATGTGTCTAGCCACACTGATGAGCTGTGATACAGCAAAACAGGCTTGTATGTGGATGACTAATATATTAAGCTCTCATTACGATTAAGCTCTCTAGAGAAGAAAATTTTAAAAACACTTTCCACTTCTGCTATATAAACGTGACTCTTCAGAAATGAATTGAGTTCTTTTGGTGACTGTGCATACACTGCTTATATATGACATGTTAAAATTTCCCTTCTCTGATTCCATGTGCTATGGCTTAGGGAGTAGCAACTCTGACTGACAGTAAATTGGTCAAGTTTCAATCCCTGCTAGAAGCAAGTGGATGTGTCTAGCCACACTGATGAGCTGTGATACAGCAAAACAGGCTTGTATGTGGATGACTAATATATATATTGGAAATCAATATATAAAAATGCAAAAGAAGTACAATTACTTCAAAATCCCTTGAACTCTATACACTTTCAAAACTTGACAGGGGAGAAAAGGTCTGTTTATCCCACATAGAATGTTTTCGTAGGGTGGTATTTAGGTGAATTTGTATAATGAAGTAGCATGTAAAATTAGTTGTGCCATTTGAGAAAGGTGGTAAATTCTATGACAATTGATCAATATGTCACTGATGCTCTGCAATCACTTCCCAATGTCTTGTATACCAAGAGCATAGGAATTATTAGATTTTTAAAGACAGGTATATTATTGGTTAACCTGAAAGCAAAATAGTATTCAATTTAGGAATTCTACTCTCAACTGTAAATTACAAGTATAAACAGATAACAAATAATCTAAAAAAAAAAAAAAAAAAAAAAAAAATAGCACTAGACCTTGTTATGGCCATTAGAAAGATGTTTTTATATGATTATCTTTTAATGACTATTTTAGGTAAACTAAATTATATAAAAACCAACTTGACTAATTACTATATATTTTAATTCATTTTAATTCCTTAAAGCTCCTTTGAGAGGAAGCCCCATTGAAACTGTGTTTATTGAAACAGGAAATTAAAAACAAAGAAATCAATGGGAAAGTAAGATGGTTGGCAGACTATTGCACACACCCATCTTTTCTGATGCTTGCTTCCACGTTTTCTCAAATTTGGAAACAATAGACAAGTATTGCATTGTTTTTAATCTTACAGAGTGCATGGAGAGTATTAATTCATCATTTCTCATTTTTAAATTATACATTTCCTTCTCCTGAGGGAGTATTCATAGTACTCTTTGAAGTTCAAGGCAATTGATTTTTTTAATAATAGAAAAGCTATAAAAAATTCAAAAATTTCGCCAAATTATCTCACTTATATCTTTTTGATGAGTATAACAATATTCAATGTCGTCAACAAAATGCATTTCTCTTTGTATTCATTAGAATTCTATTTCTTTCAACTATAATAATTCATATTATTTATGCAAAGATATTTCAATGTAGTACAGTAAATTATTATTTATTATACAATTACAATATATTTATAGTTTAATATATTACAATGTACTATAAAAAATTATAATTCATTTTACAATAACAATATATTCATATAGCAATATATTATGATGTGCTACAATCTAAACTTATTTATAAATGGAACTTTGTCTGTTTATGTCTGTGTGTATTCTTTACCTATAGACTCCAAAACCGTTGAACCGATTTTCTTGAAAATTTACACAGTTGTACTATAAGTGTCTGCGAGTGTTCTTAGATAGGTTTTGTGTTTAGGTACCTCAGATAAATATCGAAAATTGATAATAATAAAAAATCAGGTTATAGAAGGAGTGGTCCGATTTTAATCAAATTTGATACACTCATAGACAAAGACATAAGAAACGATATTCAGAAGTTTCAAGGTTGCAGTTCTTACCATAGTGCAGAAAATCAATTATATATATATATATATATATATATATATATAAAAGGCAAGATGCTTGTGTGTGTCTGTTTATCTGCCTGTGTGTCTGTATTTTTTTCAGCCCTTTTATTTTAGTTTTTGCTTCAGGTTTGGCTCTAAGGAGGTATAATTGTAGTTCTTAGTCTCAGCCATGATAACATTTACTCAAATGACTTATTTAGCCTTCAGAATTCAGTTTACAACGAAAAAAACTTATTTGATATCGATACCAGGAAATCAATATTTGACTTACATCCATTCATTTTTCTTTCAGTCTGTGGTTTCGCTTTAACTGGAAACAGCTATTGCTTTTTAGTCTTTTGTGCCAATGTCCAAAGAGTCTGAGCTCCAGGACCATGGATTAGTTTTAAAGCTTTCATTACACCTGAGCAACGCCGGGCTATACTGCTGGTAAATTATAATTAATTCTACGATAACAATATATTTATACAACAAATTATAATTCTTTATACAATTATAATATATTTATTGTTATAACAGTGTAAACATTATTTTTGTAGCCACTTCTATAATGTTCATTGGTTTTCATGACATTAATCTGAAAATAACTTTCAGTAACTCATTACTGGGCGAGTTATAATATTTTGGTATCTTTATTTAAAGTCTACATACGAGCAAATCCTTTGAATAATACACAATGCTGTAGAAAACCGGAAACACCAAAACACAGAGAATAATGAATACATCAAACACCAAAGACAAAATACATCAAGACTGCTGTCTGAGTGATTTATATATTAATATTCATGGTCACATGATCCCAGTAGAACAATCCATTCAACAGATACATTTGGTGCCTGGAAATCAAGTTCAACCACACATGTCAGTATCGACACTTTTTTCCTACATAACAGTTATACAATATATTACAATGTGCTAAAATAAATTATAACTCATTATACAATTCTAGTGAAGAGTTTGCAGTAAAAATATATCAAAATATATCATCGATAATTATGTTAGTATTTGTTCAAATAATTTTTATTCATGCTAATTTCAGGTGTTCACTGCAGATAGCACATAGACCTCGAAGAGAAGATACTGATGTTCTATATTACTTCAAATAACAGTTTGAGAAGGAAGCCTCCTGTAAATACTAAAAAGAGTGATAACATTTACTGGACTTGAGAAATGTATTTTCATGAAAAACTGTTTTAATAGAAAGATTTTATAAATTTCAATCAAAGGTAGCACTGGCTTTTCAGTCAATGAATGCCAAGTGTTTCCTTATAAGGTAACAGTTAATATTACCATTACCATAAAAATGGAGATCCTTATTAAAAACTAAAACATATATAACAGTGTTTGATCTCTAAATTTAGTATTGTACAATGTAATGAAAAGTTTTCAGCTGAATAAAGAAGCCTTTTAAAAAAAAATCTGATTTTTACTTATTCGATCCTGGGTATGACAAATTACAACCAGCAACAAGGCCTCTGATCACAAGATTGGAGGTTTTAAGGAGTGTGGAACCACCTATTACTTGCTGTTTTCCCCAGGTTCACCCTGACCTGGAGGGGTAACACCTGTTAGGGTTTTTGAATAATTTCATTTATAGATTTACCTCCTATGATAATAATTGCATTTCTTTTTGACTCCTACTTGTACATATAAATTTGTACCTGTGAGTTTGGTCCTGGGTATGATGATAAACTACATCTGACCTTAAGTGGTAGCACTTGTTAGGGTCCCAACTATGGGCAAATAGTTAATCCCCCAAACTGAGCTTATTTAAGAGAAAAAGAAAAATTTAGGTTGGTAAGAGTCTTTAGTTTTGGATAGCAACTTGTCTCAGAGAAGGAAATCTGAAATAAAACCTCTTTACCTACTCTGTGTAAAATAAGGTAAACTGAACTTACTTACCTTGGTAGATAATCTTTCGAGAGATGGGATCTCAATAAAAACCGAGTTTCCAGTCTCCTAAACTGGTTGGTGTTAGTAAGGGCATACAGCTTACTCAAATATTTTTATGATGGTTTAATTACAGAGCTATCTAGAAAACCCAATCCAACCCATGCTAGCATGAAAATGAACATTAAATGATGATGATGATATTTTACAAAGTGGATCAGCTCAAGAACCCTTTATAAACCCCTCATAACACATTTTCAAAGGGTAAGCATAACGAGACTAGATTGAATAAATTAAAAAAATGCCATAAAGGGAATTTCAGTATATTTGACCAAATTTATGGAAAGTGCTACAAAACATCAATTATATCTCACAAATATGTAATATTAGATTTAATTAAAACAAATGTAAAATTATCCTTTAAGAATATTTAGGTTTCCTAACAATCATGCCAGATATTGAAGAATTAATTCATTCTCTCGAAATCTTTGTACTGAGCCCACACTAAGAAATATGTGAATATTAGTTTTAATTTTAAATACTACTTGGGTTCCATTTATTAAATATAAAATAATCCAATAGTAACAAATTTCTGAAGGATGTAAGTTAATTTTCAGCAAATATTCTTTGTAAAAGAGACTATTAAGTTTGTATGATTCATTATTGATTTCCATGTTAGTAAAATCTTTTTCATAGGATATTTCCTTTAATAAATGGGAAATTCTCTGACAAATTAAAAATATTCATTTTGTGTGATAATGATTTGTTATACTTATTCTAATCAGTTCTGTCTTTATTGTAAACGACTAAAATCTTTATTTTAACTGAAAATTGACTGAAACTAAAACTTTGCATTTAATTATTTGTTTAATGAAAGTTATCATCAATAATATGTTTGGCTGTTATTACACTCAACTTTTACAAATCAACAAATTCTTAAGAATTTACCTACGACTAGTAATGGTTTCAATTTGAAAAGTTGAAAGAATAATGTCTTTACCAAAAGAAATACCATTTGATAGCACAATTCACAAATTCCTTTAATGAACAAAAATTTTAAAATGTACTTAGCATGAAATATTATAAGGAGATAAGGTAAATATACCAAGTGATTCCTTTTTTTAAATTAATAGTCTTGTAGTAAACAGGAAATTAAGAATTAATTTTCTGAACAATGGAAGCAATTTGCAAGACTAAAGGGACTTAGCAATCCAGTGCAAAATAACATAATGACTATAAAGGCTTTGATCAGATCAGCACCAGTCAGTCAGATGGGAGCAGCAAGACAAAACTAAAATGTAATGGGAGAAACTTCAACCAGGTTTCAACATAGGTTGCTTCACACATTGTCCTCTTTATCCTTCTTTCTTATGTGCTGATTCCTTTTACTTCTTCTCTATTCAAAGACATTCCTACGTACATACACAAACTCTTTCCAAAAAATTACAACTATGAACATTTCTTGATACCCTTAATGCATTATTTGTTTCTAACTTGTTTCTGAACATTAACTGCTACCTATTCTTGTTATTCTGTTCTTTTAATAAATTTCTATTTTAACATGAAAAATGTTTATTTTATTCTTCCACTAATCCACACATTCCAACCTGTTGACAACCTTCTGATAATTCTGGATAAAACTTGTAAGCTGTAAGGAGTTTGGCTATGTATGACACAAGGCCAAATTAATAAACATTAACCATCTCCCTATAGCTTCAGTCTAATCACATGACCATGCTTTTAAAACTATCCAGAATTTGAATTAGTAGCAACAGGTTTTCTAAAGTGTTTCTCCAGAAGGAACAAAAGAAAAAGTTTCTGCCTGTTTTTTTTTTTATTTATTTTAGATAACTTTTTGTTCTACTGTGTAATATCTAGAAGAGTGGTTCCCAAACTTTTTATCTCTGGGTCACATTTTCAGAATTAAAATTTTCTCATGCCTCACCAAATTTTAAATGATAAAAAAGCACATTTAAAAATAAAAGTCAAAGAGAGAGAGAGAGAGAGAGAAAGGGGTAAAGAGAGATAAATAGGGATTCAAAATCAGAATATTATCATTGATAGCTCTCTCCTCTGATTTGCAGATCCTAGTTACTACATTCTTAATACTTGATATAATGCAAAAATATCCCAATGTTAAAATCAGTGTTATTTTTTACTATTTTTACTGGGACTTATACATACAATTACAATTAAACCACAATAATATTTTAAATTTTGAAATCATATTCATCTTTGGCATATGAATTTTTTAAAACTGTTTCTCAATCTTTGTCTTTTAAACATTCCACCTCACCTGCTATCCACTTTCGCCACACCCAGAAAACATGCTGCACTGTTTGAGTATAACCGGTCTAAGATGTCATGTTATTCTTTTTAACACAGCTCAGTTATTGTTAGGCTCTCTTTTTTATGAATATAAATCTGTACTACCCAGACTAGGGATTGAACTCACAATTACTATATCACCAAATTCATGAACCAGTGTTTCAAACAGCAATGTGATTGTCTCATATGGACAGTGGAATGAGAACTATCTTCCTCTATATATTAAATACAGGGTTCAGTTTGAAAAAATTCTCAATGTTACCCAGATCAATAAAAACCTGAAGAAGGCTGCAGGGCACAACAGTTCAAATATTGTGAAAATAACAGTTCAAATATTGTGAAAATAACAGCAAAAATCAGGACATTAGTCCATATGTAAATAAAAAGAAAGAATGAACCAATTTTTTAATGATATTTACCAAACTCTCCCACTGGAGCGAGATGTGACACAAAGTCTTTTTTAACATGGGCGAGACAGAAGATGACAATTGACATTGTATTTGAATATTTGAATATCAAAGTTCATTGGAAAATAAAAAACCAGAATTGAATTCCACAAGTGAGAAGTATGAGAAGAAATTGTTAGAAGAGAACTTATGATTACATCTATCAATTTCAACTGTAAAATAATGAGACCAATTTAGTACTCCACTTAAATTCATATAATCTAAGTACCAAAGAGGAAAGTTCCTCAGAACAATTACTATGAAAATATTTATAGAAAGAGCACACAGTATCAGGAAATTTTTCAGTTCCTTTAATATACTTTATGTAATTGAGTGACCAAATGTTTTGATGAGTGTGAAATTTTCCTCTAAGTATAATATGATATAATAATGATAATATATGATATAATAATGATATAATATGATATAATAATGATAATATGATATAATAATGATATAATATGATATAATAATAAAAAGTTTTAGTTGCCGAGTCAAGTGCTGATAATAACAATCTAAAATCGCCATTGAGTAACAATGTATTTTATTTGCATAATACTAGCTTTGAAGAGAAAAAACATATTGTGTTATCTCCAATGTATTTCTCATGTGCAGATGTCTTTTTGCAAACAATTTATCAAATCCGAAATAATTATGAGATTTTTAGAAATTGAATGGAAAAAGAAAACTGATAACAAGCCTCACCAATCTGACATCTTATATTTCTTTACTTACATTTACTACACGGTTCTTTTCACAAAACTGATTAAATATTAAACATTTTATTCTTTCATACCAAAGTTACGTCTATTAGATCATCACAAGAAGAAATATTCTTGGTCAAAATATTTCTTCGTGAAACAGTAAGAAATTCTATGAAACCTTACTATTCTAGCATTTTGAAAGGGACATGAAACCTTTGCAGGCTCTTGTTCTTATGAGATATCTCCAGAAAAACTTTTCAAAATCTTAGTAGAATTAAATTAATGTCTATTTTTACCAGTAATACCTCCAAAAGAAAGGAAAAGAAAAAAATTACAAGTCCCTGGAAGACTTGTAATAAGTCATCAGAATTTACTTGGAAGCGAGTTCTTATAAGAAATCTTTTAAGATGAGGCAATAGAAAATCTTGTGGAAAGAAGTGTCTGCACTATGAGTTTAGGTGGCATGTCCGTTAAAATGAGTCAGTGCCCATACATTGTAATCAAGTTTCTTCAGTCGGCGTTGATAATCAATCTGCTTGCTGGAACATGCTCTTTCTTCAAGAATTACGTAAATGGAAAAGTATTCTTGGAATGATAAGACTCGGTGTACTTACTGAATTTGATATTGATGATCAGAATGGTAATGAGAAAAAGATTTTTTTAAAAAAATGGATGAATATTGAAAAGGGGGGGAAAAAAAAGAAAAGAGAAATGGAAAGGAATAATGAAAAGTGAAAGAGAATGAGAAAAATTATGGATAAAAATAAAAATAATAAAAAAGAAGAGAAAAAGGGCAAAAATAAAAGTTATAAAGTACTAAAATGAGAAATTTTTAAGTGAATCTTAAGGAATATGGAATAAAAAGAGAAAGAGAGGGAAAATGAGAGACAAAGAGAAAGAGAAAAAGATGAAGACAGAAGATGAAGATAAATTAATAAAATATATAGTCAAAATAACTAAAATAAAAAGAACAGAATAACAATTATTATAAAAGCCAGTAATGAGAGTATTGTTAAACTTATTTTATATGTCATATCTTGGCAGAACGTAAGCGATCATGGCCCACCACAACTTCCTATCTTTCATAGCTTTAAGTAATATTTGTCTTTTGCTATCCCTTACAATCCCCTTTAAAGAGACAGTTGATAACTGCAATACTATTGATAAACTTTCTTATTTTGTGTGTCATATCCCTTCTGGGTGTAAGTGACTATGGCTCTCCACAGCCTCTTATTCATCATGTAATGTTTCCTTACTCTTCTGCCCAAATGCTTTTAAAGCCAATAATGAATTTGTTAATTAACTGTGATACTGTTGATAAACTTCTTTCTTATTTTGTGTGCCATATCCCTTCTGGGTGTAAGTGACCATGGCTCTCCACAACCTCTTATTCTTCATGAGTAGTGTTTGTTTCCTTACTGTTCTGCCCATTTGCTTTTAAAGCCAATAATGAAGTTGTTAATTAACTGAGATACTGTTTATAATAGCAATATTAATAATAACAGGGAAAGTCATAATAATATTAAAAATATTATTTTTGAAAATAATAATGATCAAGGGTGATTATGTTTAATAGTTATATTTAGATTATGATAACAAGCAATAATATAAAAATTATATTTATTATGATAATAATGAAGATAAGGATTATCTCCATGATAAGTTATTAAGGAGTTTCACAATCCTGAAACTTAATAAAACTGAAGATAATGTTGATAATGAATCAAAATTCTTATAGTGTTTCATAATTTTAATATGAAGAATCTTTCTGGGGTTATATTCATGTAAAGATTATTAAAAGTTGATAACAAACAGGCAATTTCTGCAATATCTGTCATTTATAAAGCAGCCTTGGGAAGCTTGTCAAATCATTCACTGTGTTTGAATTGATCTTAGGGAGAATTGCAGGTAGTAATTACAAGCAAGAGGCTATTACTGACCAAAACTGATAATCGCTTTTGGTATACAAATCAAATAGCTTTCAATTTCATGAGATGGGCTCAACAATCTGATAATGACTGAGAACAATGCCAAGCAGGAAGTCATTACGATAGTTAGGGAAGGGGTAAAAGGAAGTTGAAAAAAATAAAATAAAATGGAAAACTTGGAAATAGTGTACATGAAAGGATGGATCAGAATTAGGTTAATACACTTTAGTGATAAAGAGAGAGAAACAGATGTGAAGGAAAGAAAAAGATTATTAAAGAATGGAGAAGCAAAAGACAAAACGGAAAAATTGGAAGACCTCAAGATGAAAGAAAAGGTACAGGAATGATAAAGACCAGGAAAGAAAGACTGTGAGATGAAAGGATAACCATTTGTGATTGTCTTTTCTGCACCATGTTCCTTTAGAACATGAACGGTCATAGCCTTCCACAACTTCCTATCCTTTGTCACTCTTAGCAATATTTGGCTTTTTAGAATCCTTCCTAGATCCTGTTGTGCCATACATTTACGCAAACACATTACTCCGTTTTTCTATTCCCCTTTTGCCTTCAATATCTCCAGAGATTGTTAAATTCTCCAAACCCTCTTATTACATGCCCTAAAAATTTGAACTGTTTTTTTTTTCTTCTAAATATAGGTAGTGTCCTTTTTGTTTCTATTTTTCTTAAAATTTGTTGCTCACATATATCATTAACAATATCTTCAGTATCCTCCTAGAGAGCCACATTTTTCTTGCCTCAGGTTTTCTCTTCATATGTTTGGAAAGTCTAGCATTTACTACTACAGACAATACTGGTATTACAAAACAATTCAATACTTAATTCTTTGTTTATAACAAAATTTTCCTGTCTCAGATACAATCACTTTCTCACCGGTGCAGTGTGGCTTCCCTGTGTCTCTTCTACAATTACTTTCACAGTTTCTACTCTGATGAACTTAGTTCACTGGTGTCTTCTATATACAAATTTACTCAAGCCACAAGATTAGCAACTAGGTTTTACTATGAAACCAACAAGATGTAAACACAAATTCTACTCCAGGAGTTTCTTTTCTCACACCTCCCACCTGTGGAATTCCCTTTTGTTTACTTGCTTCCTCGACAGCTACAATCTCCAAGAATTTGTATGTAAAGTCAATAGTCATCTATCTCACTAACTTGCATCCTCTTTCTCATGCTCTCATCTAATTTCTGCAGTATTCTCATCCCAATTCACATGGCGAAAGATGCATTCCAGAAGCTGAGTAAAGTATTAAGACACAGGAAACTTTCACTGGAAACAAAGAAGAGAGTACTGAATTGCTATATGATGTCAGTTCTTCAATATGGCAGCGAATGATGGACAATATCAACAAAGATAAAGGGAAAACTTGAAGCAGCTGAAATGTGGTTCTACAGAAGGATGCTGCAGATTTCATGGACCGAGCATGTGAGCAATGATGAGGTTTTGAAAATGATTGAAACAAAAAGGAAATTAATATTGAGCATCAGGAAGAGACAACTAAAGTTCCTGGGACATGCAATGAGGAAGGAGGGCTTGGAGAACCTGATACTAACAGGCCAGATAGAGGGAAAAAGAGTCAAAGGAAAGCAGCAGATAGCATTTAAAAGGCCTGAGCAGGTGGATGACAAAACGGGGGCTGAGAGATGTTACAGGAAAAAGCGTGCTTCAAGCCACTAGGGATAGAGAGACATGGAAGGTCATGATCGCCTATGTCCTGAAGGGACAAGGTACATAAAAGAAGAAGATTCTCATCCCTCTCCTACCCGCTTCCTGACACCTCCTGTATTCTGTCACTCCTTCCCATAACTTTCCTCCTATGTAACCCCCTACACAACAGTGGCAGTATAATGCTTTGTTTGGGGTGATACAATTAAAAAAATGTTTAGTTTTGTGATAAGAAAAAAGAAAAACGGAGAGAAATATGAATGGTTGAAATTAAGCTTAATGGTGGTCAAAAGTAGAAATCTATATAAATCTAAACTTATTTATAAATGGGACTTTGTGTGTGTGTGTCCATTACCTATAGACTCCGAAACAGCTGAACTGATTTTCTTGAAAATTTACACAGTTGTACTAGAAGCGTCTGTGAGTGTTCTTGGCTAGGTTTTGTGTCGATAAATATCGAAAATTGATAATCGAAAAACTCGGGTTATAGAAGGAGTGGTCCGATTTTAATCAAATTTGATACACTCATAGACAAAGACATAAGAAACAATGTTCAGAAGTTTCAAGGTTGAAGTTCTTACAATAGTGCAGAAAATTGATAATATATATATATAAAAAGCAAGATGTTTGTGTGTGTGTCTGTTTATTTGCCTGTATGTCTGTATTTTTTCAACCCTTTTATTTTAGTTTTTGCTTCAGGTTTGGCTCTAAGTAGGTATAATTGTAGTTCTTAGTCTCAACCATGATACCATTTACTCAGAGGACTTATTTAGCCTTCAAGATTCAGTTTACGACGAAAAAAAAACTTATTTTATATCGATACTAGGAAATCAAAATTTGTCTTGCATCCATGCATTTTTCTTTCAGTCTACAGTTTTGCTTTAACTGGAAACAACTATTGCTTTTTCATCTTTCATGCCAACGTCCAAAGAGTCTGAGCTCCAGAACCATGGATTAGTTTTAAAGCTTTCATTACACCCGAGCAATGCCAGGCTATACTGCTAGTGGTAAATAAAGAATCAATAATGACAAAGAAAGTGAAGCATTCATAATAAGAGGCAAAATACATGAAAGGTTAGAAGAAGAATCAGTGAAAGATAAAATAATGTCAAGGATGAGGAAAAAGAGAAGTGGACAGAAAGAGAAAAGATGCGAGAGAAGCCAAGAAGACTAGCAGTATAAAAGAATTTATAATTACTCGTTACATGATATCTGTTCTACTATATGGCAGTGAATGATGGACAATTTCCTCAAAGATGAAGAAGAGACTTGAAGCAACAGAAATGTGATTCTACTGAAAGATGCTGAGGATTTAATGAGGCAAATATGTGAGCAATGATGAGGTTTTAGAGAAAATGGAAATGAAAAGAAAAGTCATACCTAACATCAGGAAGAGACAGTTGAAACTTCTAGGGCACATATTGAGGAAGGAGTGCTTGGAAAATCTGTTACTCACAGGACAGAAGAAAACAATGCATAAAATACTTGAGATTGAGAAAATGGATGGTTGAACATGGTTTAGTCATAAAGAAAAGACAGAATTTATTTAGAGTTACAAGGGACAGGAGATTTTGGGAAGCCATGATAGCCTATGTCGTGAGAGGACATAGCACATAGAGAAGAATAGCTACAGACACTTTGAGCAAATACTTCCTTTGTACTCACAAAAAAAAAAAATCATCAATTTAAATGATTCCCTGTCAGTCAGTTAAGTGCCATACGTGATACACGCTTGGGTGATCATGTCTCGAAAGAGACATGACTGACTGGGCAGAAGATTATCCCGCAGTAGGTTGCCATTGCTTTCTGCGGTAGACTGGTTGCCGACCAAGGCTATAGAACCCAATCTGTCCTGTTATTTAACCCATAACTGGAAGGAAGAGACGGATTAATACCTTTCCCAAGAGTATTTGTGCGTAAGTGAATACAATGGATTCAACTGAAATTCGAACTCGGCTCCCCGGCTTCTCGTTCTGAGCTGATATCCACTGTACCACAACGCACATCCTGATTCCCTGTACATAATATAAAACTAAAAGGTTTAATCAACAAACATTGTTTTATTCATGTTATTGCAAGTGAGGTTTGAGAATGTTCATTTTTTTTTTTTTCACTGTTTCTTAGATTTTTTAAAGAGTTCAGAACTGCAATGTTATATTAATACTCATCTATGAGAGAGAATTACATGGACAGAACATGCAAATAGCAGGAAGTTTTAAGATAAAAAAAAGAAACAAAAATATGTATACTTAGAAAAAGATAGCTGGAAATTCTGGGACATTATGAGGAAAGAGAGCTTGGAGAATATGACATGTGCAAGATAAATTAAAAGCAAGAGAGGTAGACTGAAACTGTAATCTTATATGGTCTATATGACAATACTAACAATAATAAACAGGAGACAAGTCATTGTGGAGATAGGAAATAGTAGCCATCATGTCGGCTTTCTTTATTATCTGACAGAGACTGAGGGGATGGAAGTATCTATTTTTCTATCTTTATTTTTTAGGAGTATAGTCTAAGGGGGGCAACTCGTATAATATAACAGAAATAGCAAGTAACATACTTAAGGAACTTGAGTAACTGGTAGTTGTGGTAATGGCAACAATAGCTGTTTTCTTATAAAGAAACATTTAGCATTCATTTCATTTGAAATTTATAAAAAATTTGCTCCTAAAAATTTTTCAGAAAAATAGTTTTCTCTAATCCAGTAAATGTTATTGCTCTTTTCAGTATTGATAGGGGGGGGTCTTAACTTTTTGTTTTAAGTAGTGCCAAACATTAATATCTTGATTACACCATTATTTTCTCTAAGTTACATGTGCTATCCATTTTAGTTGTTGCTGTTGTTGAAAGTCTACAAGTGATGTGGTTTCTGTTATTTGGTACTCTTCTGTTTGTGATTCTGTATGAGGTTTGAAGATGGATGGTCCTCACTAAAACCTACAGGTTTTATTTCTTAATCATTGATGTTGCATACAACTGACAGTTTAGATATTTTTGAATGAATTTGGCATCAGGCATCACATTTATATGAAATTCTCAATCTGACATTGCTATTTAAGAACATGAATCAATTTTTACATTTTTGTGCAACTAACGGTGTGGGACAAAGCCTATTCTATGCTCAATTTCCTTATCTCCTATGCTGAACGTGTTACAACTGATTCAATATATTTTTCTTTTTTTGTAGACTTGTTTGGGAAAGAGTAGCAGGGATAGTAATTGGACAAAAATTGCTTAGAGCTTTTTTTTTCATTTCACCTCAATCAAGGCGGTACTCTCACTGATGTGCAGGGGGCTACATAAGAGTAAAAGTTTAAACAGGAGGAGAGGGAAGAGAAAGACGGACCATTTACAGGGAGTGTCAGAGAAAAGGCAAGAGAAGGTGAAGGTAGAGTGAAAGGAAAATATATACAGGGTGATATAGAAAGAACTAGAGTCAAGTGGATAAGAGGTGGGAATTGACATTGCATTTAAATGCCTGGAGGCACAAAAGATAGGAAGTTATGTGATCACATATGTCAGTAAGAAACATGGCATATAAATGAAGTTCCAAGTTGATTAATTATTTGGATTAATCCTTTAAAAATATATATATATGTGTGTGTGTGTGTATAGGGTGTTCATAAAGTCTATGTGCACTTTAAAAAAATTATAACTTTACTTGTATTTGTGATAGAAATAATTTGTAAAAATGAACTTGAACAAATAAACTTGAAAGATAATACAGTGTTTCAACAAGATGGAGCTCCTTGTTTCTTTGT
Source organism: Ascarosepion bandense (assembly GCA_037127315.1). Taxonomy (NCBI): domain Eukaryota; kingdom Metazoa; phylum Mollusca; class Cephalopoda; order Sepiida; family Sepiidae; genus Ascarosepion; species Ascarosepion bandense. Next base: position 1,733,355 of record JBBBDQ010000439.1, on the reverse strand, counting down.
GTGTTAGACAGTTTCTAAATCAGTAATTTCCTAAAAGATGGATCGGAAGGGGTGGACCATTTTATTGGCTTCTATGTTTGCCAGATTTGACTCCATTAGATTTTTTTCCATGTGAAAACAATTGTGTATGCAACCAAACCGAGTTCATTAGAAGATTTGAAAGCTAAAATAACTAATGTGATTTCCGGCATTACTGTAAATTAGTTGTCAAATGTTTTCCATGAACTGCAAAATTGTATTACCCTTTGTATTGCTAATGATGGGGAGCATGTGGGAACATAATTAAAATTTCAATAAGACCTTAAAAAATACAGATTGACTTCTTTCTAATCTTTTTCGCAAATTATTTCTATCACAAATACAAATAAAGTTATAAATTTTTAAAGTGTACACAAGCTTTATAGACACCCTGTATATATATGTATGTATGTATGGATATCAATAAATCAATAAATGTACATATGGGTATGCAGATACACGCATATATAGATATTTTTCTGGTGCTAATAGAACAGTGTTCAATGTAATATAACAAAGCTATTAAATATATATTAATAAATATACATATAGTGCTATCAACATACAATAATATGTATACTTATTTATATATATATATATATATATATAAATATATATACATTTGTTCAGTTGTGATAATGTTTAGTGCCAAGATTGTTGTATTTTCAATGGTTTACTGAAAAAAAGGTGTTTTAGCAAGCAAGTCTTTTTATGGCAAAGTGCTTGATATCAGGATAGAGATCAAGCATTAATAGGATTAACCAAAAAACTCAGCCCTGATGAGTGAAACATCATAATGGTGCCCTCATGAAACTTTCAAGTCAGCATGACTCTGCTCAGATAAGTGACATATCTTCTTTACATTAAGGCTATGTGTGTTTGTGTGTGTGTGTTGAATCAACTCAAATAGCATGATGGAATCAAGTCACTAAAATCCCACAACATTCAAGACATGCCAGAAGATAATTCAGTGTCATCGTACTTTGAAACGTTAAGGATAAATGAAGGAAAACTAGAAGATACATAAGATCTAATCTCTTTGTTATGTTAAAAGGTATTAATGTCAGGTATGTGTAATCCGCTTGTTCAAGGGTGGGCAAAAACTCCTTTAGATAAAAGAATAAGTAAATTGGAGGAATATTTGGTCCACTTGACTTGGAACTATTTAATACATTTTTAATTTATGAAAAAATATTTATTTAGTATATGTGTCAATTAAGTGTCATCTGTGATACATTCTTGAACGTGACATGACTAATTAAACAGAAGATTTTCTTGCAGTAGGTTTCCAATACCTTCTGCGGTAGGCTGGTTACCAACCAAACTATAGAATCCAGTCTGTGTTATTTAATTCATAGCGAGAGGAAAGACTGATTAATATCTTTCCCAAATGTATTTGCACATAAATGAATGTATTAAATTTTACCGGAATTTGAACTCGGCTCTCCACTTTCTAGCTTCAAGCTGATATTTGCTGCACCACAATGTACATAGTATACATGAGTGCTCCTAAAAAGAGTAAAATCTATTTAAATTTATTTCAATCAAAGAGAACATGTACAAAATGTTTATCACATGTTACTTTCATAAAAATCTAACTTAGATTGACTTCTTTTGGGTAATGTTCTGATATAACAGAAGAGTCCAGAGCCAAATATTACCAGTTTAAAAGGGTGTAAAGAAAAAAGATGTCTGAGAATATGAAAGATTATTCCGCTATCAATTTGATTCTGAATACTTAGAAATACTTATATATAATTTTTTGTAGTGAAATACTTATTTTGTCAAAAAAGTATGAATAATTGTCATTTTCTGTGCTGACATCTTATGGTAAATGGATATCGGCTCAAAATGAGAAATTAGAGAACTGAATTCGAACTGAAATGTGCATTGTGATGCAGTGGATATTGGCTTGGAATGAGAAACCGGGGAGTCAAACTCAAATTCTAGCTGAATTTCTTGCATTCACTTACACGCAAATACTCTTGGTAAAGATATTAATCCATCTCTTCCCTCCAGTTATGGGTTAAATAATAGAACAGATTGAGTTCTCTAGCCTTGGCTGGCAACCAGTCTACCGCAGAAAGCAATGGCAAGCTACTGCGGAATAATCTTCTGCCCCATCAGTCGTGTATCTTTTGAGACATGATTGCCCAAAGCATGTATCACATACGCCACTTAACTGACTGAATTCGAATTGAATTCATTTCATTCACTTAAGCACAAATACCCTTGAAAAAAGAATTATTCTATCTCTTCTCCCTTCAGGTTTTGGGTTGAATAGCAGAACAGACTGGGTTGTTTGGCAACCAGTCTACTGCAGAAAGAAATGGCAACCTACTGCAGGAAAATCATCTGCCTAGTTAGTCATGTCTCAAAAGAGACATGACAGCCTATGCGTGTATCACATGTGGCAATTAACTGAACTGATACTTTAAGCAAAAGACACAACTTTTATAAGATTTAGAGATTTTATTTTATGTAGAATGTTTTCAACTCATGTTAAACAATGATACAAAGCTAATAAATCAGCATATGGACATTTTTCGTGCTTCTAAAATCAAAAAGATTTAGCAACACTATCGTCAGTTGATTATTTAACCATCAAAGAAAAAAACATTTTAAATTAAGTTTAACTTAAAAATTCGAGACTAATTTTTTTTCTATCTCATAGTTTTGTAAGTCAAGATCTTCTATGTACTATGTCCCTTCAGGATGTCATTGATCATGGCTCTCCACAATTTTCTGTCTTTTGTAGCTCTTAGTAAAATACTTTTTTTTTACTCACTTTCCTCTATCCTGTTATGTCATCCATTTAAACAAGCTTATTAGGTAAGTTATGCACTGCTTTCCTCTGGCCCTCAATATGTCCCATGATTATATTCATCATTATATGCCCCCAAAATTTCAATTCTCTTTTTTTAATGGTGAGTGTCCATTTTGTTTCCATTTTCAGTATTCACATTATTTGGACTATTGTCCTCATCTTTGTTACCATTTGTACAATGTTTCGGCCATTGTACGCTCCAGCCTTCTCCAGATGCTAGGAATTTCAAACCGAACCCTTTATTACAATCACTGGGACACATGACCTCCATTCCTTGTGTAAAGCTTTGATTGGTAGTCATGAATTATCTCCCTCTAACCCTGCAGGTTACTTGTTCACCACTGGTCTATATCTACTGGGCCATTAAAGACACATTGCCCAGTGGATATAGGTGTTGGTTAATTCCTGACTTGACTTAGAGTTGTGAGTTCAATACCAGGCTACAGCAATGTTAATGGGAAAAAATACTGTTCAATCAAAGCAATGGCTTGATAAGTGTTATTCAAACTGTTCTGTCAGAAACAATGGTTAAGAAATGGTATGCTGACTTTAAACATGGTTGTACAGACACAAATGATGCTGAACACTCAGGTTGCCTAAAATCAACAATGGTCTTGAAAAACACTAAAAAAATTCAAATGTGTAAACAATTCAGAGCACTGTTTACAACTGAAGGAGTTCTTGCATAAATATGTGACAATGGATGAAATATGGGTCCACCAATTCACTCTGGAGTCAAATCAGCAGTCAGTTGAGTGGACAGCAGCAAGTGAAAGCCATCCAAAGTGACCAAAGACACAAACATCAGCAGTCAGGGTTTTGGCCTTTGTATTTTCAAATGTACAAGGTATTTTGTTCATCAATCACCTCAAGAAAGGAAGAACCATCATTAGTGAATATTATATAACATTACTAGTGCATTTGAAGGAAGAAATTGTCAAAAAACAGCTGCAAATAAAGAAGAAAAAGTGATCTTTCACCAAGACAATGCACCATATCACAAGTCAATCGCAACTATAGCAAAACTACACAAATTGCACTTTGAATTGCTTCTGCATCCACCATATGATCTGGCCTCTAGCAGCTACTGGCTGTTTTCAAACCTCAAAAGAATGCCCCAAGGAAAGAGATTTGGCTCCAAGGAAGAAGTGATATTGGAAACTGAGGCGTATTTTGAGGCCAAAGACAAATTGTTCTCCAAAAAAGGCATCGAATTGTTAGAGAAGCATTGGAATCAGTGTCTCACTTTAGAAGAAGACTATGTTGATGAATAAAGTTGAATTTTGCCTAAAAGTTGTTGTTTTATTAGTTAGGCCCAGGATTTATTGAGGGATGTGTTATCAAATATTAATCTCAGTGGATGCTGTTTTTATTTCTGTTACTTTATATCAGATTTTATTAGGTAAGTTAAGATTTTCACAAAGTTATTAACCAGTTAATGTTAGCAAATTCTTCAGAATATGTTTATATTTATATGAGCAATGGAAAAAAAGAATAACAGTACCATTTGTTAATGGCTTAAAAGTTAGAGATTTTATTTATATATTTGTCTGTTTTAAATTTTTTCAAATCCGACATTGTTTAGTAAAAACAGGTTAAAGACTGGAAAAAAATTCAATGTTTATATGACTAATGTGAATTACATTGTTTCACCAATGAAAATTTGGTTGAAAAAAATCTATTTTTCTGATGTTACTGTTTGATCAATGAAAAATATCAAAATAAGAATTTTCCAAATTGTCATATATTTACCATTCTTATCTAAACTTAAACTTTACTTTTCAGAAAACCTTCCTTCTTTGTTAAAGTACTTAACCTAATCTTTCTCAATTAATCACACAGATTAAACATCATAGTCACAATTTCAAATCAACACTCTGCTAATACTTGTCAGATTATAGACTTATTGATCCATATTTGTACATAAGCTATGTACTTATTGATCTAACTTCATTCATAGTGTATGAACTTATTGATACATTTTCACACATAGGCTATGGACTTATTGATCCTTCTTTATGACGAGGCTACAGACATTGATCCACCTTCATGTATTGACTATGAAGTCATTGATTCAACTTCGTGCATAGACTGTGAGCATTGATCCATGTTCATACATAAGCAATGGACACTGATGTACCATTATACATAGGCTATGGACTTATTGATCCATCTTCATATATAGTTCTACAACATATTGCAGATGCTTAACAAATATTCAATATATATTCGTCAAATATTAAAACAAAATGAAACTGTAAATAATTGATATCTGTGGTTTTGTTCCATTGCCACACTTTAAATCACAAAAATTCTCGTCCAATATGCAACAAAACCATTTTAAATATCTTAAAATTATATTATTTTTCTTGCAAAATTCACATTATCATATCATTCTTCCTCATATTTTAGTATAAAGTGCATTTCAAAACTTATATTTCATAGAATGCCACTTGTTACAGAATGCAAAGACCAGAGCCAGAATGATCAGTGATTGGTCGGAGTGTCTTGTGTGTGCAACATCCTGACAGTGATAGATTGTTTTTGTCTGGGTTTTGAATATAAGTCTAAAATAGAATTCAACAGAAGGTTTCAATAATGCTGAAACGTCAATATGCCTCCTACACCCAGGTTTGCGACCAGCTAAGACCACTTGTGGAGGGATGTTGAGCCAACGTGCATTTCTGTGATGTCAGTCCTCTTATTGCCTCTTAGAATTGAAGCTGCCACTCTTAATGAAAGGAATCCTAAAAAGAATTACCTTTTTCACTGATAAGATAGTTTTATGTGTGGGGATCCAGAGATGACACAGGATGCAACACACTCTTTTAAATTAAGTTTAAAATACTAGCATCAGATATACATGCCTGAATATACACTTACATTTATATTAAAATTATTTTGGTTGTATCAAAGTAAAAATGAATTCTCTAAAACTGTAATTTTCCATAAATTTTATAGGATACCTTAAGCAAGTACATCATTTGTCTTTTGATTTTAAAATGCAGCAATATAATTATTCTCAATAAAAATATTGTAAAGGCATAGATTAACCAACAAATAGATTAACCAACAAATAGATTAACCAACAAATAGATTAACCAACAAATAGATTCATGAGAAGTGTAAATTTTGCATAATTTTTTATGACAATATTTAATCTTATACAATGAATTTTCCCCAAAATATTTTGTGAATGAGTTTTTCAGATAGAACTGTAATTTTCAAGATGACAAAATTTCATACCACAAAATATTTCATACCACAATAGACATGGCTTTGTCTTTGATTTTGAACAAATCTAAGTTTAAAATAACAAGTAGAAAGTGATAATTTATAAACTCCCAAATAGAGTTTACAAGATGAATAAATAATCAGAATTTATCAAATTTCATTCTACTCATCATTTATGAGCCATGTCTCTTCAAGACATTGGTGATCATGGCTCTCCTCATCTTCCTATTCCTTGTAACTTTAAACAATGCTTAACTCTTTACCATCCCTATTCTGCCAACTATTCACAAAAATTTATTAGGTAGGTTATTTGCTGTTTTCCTCTACTGAGTGTTCCCTCAATATGTCCTGTGAGTATTAAATTTTCCAAGCTCTCATTCCTCATAAAAGGTGCCAGAAATTTCAAGTCTCAGATTTTATGTATGAACGTCTTTCTAGTTGCCATCATCTTTAGAACTATGATATTCTTTATATTTATTCTGTTTTATTTACAAATGTTCACCTAATACAAGGTTCAACAGCCAATCGAAGTATGTGGTTGCAATATGGAGATAAGAGAAGGAAGTACAGAGTCTGAGGATAAGTAGAATAGATAACTGTTGACCATAGACTTGAAGAAACTAAGATTGTAGTAATTAGAGAAGTATTCTCTTAGGAGTCTGTTTCCCAAAGTAGCATTTCATGGGGAAGAAGCGGTCCAAGTGAAATGACCTTCTTACCAATGGAATATGAAAAGCATGTAGATGACTCAACCATGTGTACATGACATAGCAAGTCTTAGCTGTAAAGGTCTGAACTGGTGAAATAAAGCAATGTAACATTCTTAACATTAATAACAGAAATAGCAAAAAGTGTAATGTGACAATCGCCGGTAGGCCAGTTGTTTTTCTTTCTCTCAAGGAAATGGATTTCAAGTTTCCCTTTCTCGGCATTACACTGGGCAGTTGAAACAGACACCAACTAATCCGCTCCTACTTCCTCTTTGTCGGTCTGACTGTCAATCTGCATGTCCAACTTTGACACACACAATCCGCCGGGTGGGGTGTGTTGACAGAGAGGGGGGAGGAAGGAAAAAACAGCGCTGCTAGCACCCTCCTTTTTATGCCATTCCAAGACGGCCAAAATTTGCATGTGTGCAAATATCGTCTCGTTTTGGACGAGATAGGCACGCATAAACTGTGTCTTCAATAGCGGCCATATTTCTTCTTTTGGTATTATCTTGCAGGCAAGACATATTCGCGCTTGCTAATCTGTGATGAACAAACTTAACAAGAAAAATAATTAAGTACTTCTTGTTAAACTTTACATTGAAATGTATTTAAAGAAAGGTATCTTTTACAAAACCACCACCAATTTTACAGAGTGAGAACCTTTACATAGAATGGTAACAGGAAGTACATATTTTTGGTTTATCTTCACAGAGTTGCCGAAAGAAAAACTGCCCCACGCTATGGTATTTTTAATATTACCCACTAATGGCGATTGTAGAACTCAGGAAAAGTGAGGGTGCACTTAGAGGCCAAGATTTTTTTTGAGGAGGAGGGGGCACACTCAAGTAGTGCCTGGGAAATTCAATACAGATTGTGTTTAGTAGATTAGAGAAAATTATTGACCAATTCTTTCACTCAGACATAAATCACTGACTGCCTATGTATCTACATATCAAGTTGGGGACATTATTTATAATTAACATCTTTCTTCATACATGAAAATATGACTTAAGTCTCTTTTCCTCCCTAACAAAATGTCTGTTTCTATCTATTTGGTTGTTTAATTTAATTTTTGTTTCGAAAGTGGTCTCTGTATGTATCCTTAAAATGTTAAAAGAAAACGCAGAGAAAAAAATGCTGAAGATTAAATCTTCTTATAATCATAGACTTATCAGTTACATAAATTTTTGAAGCTTATAAATACTGGGGTGTACAACCGAGCGGGCAGTTAAAATTGGGGGTGGGAGCTTGAACCCCTTCTGGCGTCCCTGTAGAATCACCACTGTTACTCACGAACAATCATGACGGTGTTCAATATATAGCTGCGATGGATATAAGACGTCATGACGGTCTTCAACTTATTACGGATAAATTGGACGAAATACATGCTCAAGACAAAAACATGAGAGCATTTCAGGGAATGCCATCCATAAAAAAGGTCATCTGAGATTAATATTACCGACTTCCTGGTAGATTATGAATTTCTACGTACAGAAAATTACAGAAATTTGGGATAACTTTCACCAGAAAGTATTCAGGCTTTCTAAGTGCTGAAGTATCGAAGGAAAACGAAAACCATGTACCTTCAGTTTCTGAAAGACACACTAAAATGTCTTTTTATTCGTTTTTTGTTAATTTTGTTGTCGGAAAGTACTGTCTCAGTCATTGAGAAAGAGGTAGAAACAGCTAATTTCAACCATCATAAATACAACAAACGTTGAAAACCTCACCAAGTGGACTACCGTGAAATACCACGGACATATATCGTAAGGTTTTTACAGAGTTTTATTAATTTGACGAAGTGTGGTAACTCAAAAGAAAGAACAAAGTATTGTACTCACCTGGGGGAGGAAGTACATGCTCTGGTGGCGGTGTTATCGTCTAAAAATGTTATTTCTCTCCCGACCGAACCAGGGCCATGCGATTGACAATTCTTATAGACGCTCTGGCCTCGTCGAATCACGTTGAACGAGACCTAGAGAGATTAAAAGGTGCTGCATTCTGCCCTACAGCAGCCCCCCCCACTCCAAATCTGTTGTAAAGCTCGCTAGTTACGAACAGGAGAGGGCTAACAGTCATTTTGACTTTGTAAATATGTGGTATTGTGGTGTTTGAAGGATTTAGAGGTGATGGCTGGGTTCTTGTGGTGAATGTGCAAATTGTAATGAGTGATTGGGTCGTGATAGTGTTTAGCTAGGTATAGGATAGTTAAGCGAGAACCAACCTCTACCCCTTCCCTTTTCGGCTTTGTGCCATAATTTTTTGTAATTTTACGAAAAATAAATAGTGTGTTTAGCTAGGTATAGGATAGTTAACTGAAGACCACCTTCTACCCCTCTCCTTGTTCGGCCTTGTGCCATAATTTGTATTTTAATGCAAATAAATATTGTGATAGTGTTTAGTTAGGTATAGGATAGATACGGAAGACCACCCTCTACTCCCATTTTCGGCCTTGTGCCACAATTTGTGTATTTTTTACGCAATAAATATTCAATCATTTTGACTTTTGTTACCGTTATAAGGAAGACTTTGCTTGTAAGCAACGTCAGAAATTTCGTTGCAAGCCTTGAAATCGTCTCCCCCCGCCCCACTTGTCGAGGATATAATCTCGACAGAAGCAAAGACTGCACTGCATTGCATATTGTTAATTCCACCTTTGAGCAGATTCAGTTATAATGATGCTACTTAATGTTGATACATCATTTTATCACACACTAAAACAAAAACAAAAACAAAAAAGAGACGCCCAAATACAAAAACTAAACCGGATGAACTTTAGTAAAAAAAAAAAAAAACAAAAAAAAAAATCTAAGGCAGCTGAAATTTTTGTTGGATTTCAAAAATGAGTCTTAATTTGAAAATGACTTTTCGGATTTTACCTAAATCAGTATAACTGAGAATTACATTTTCTAGACATTAGTGTGTATTCATTTAACTACTTCTTCTATGTGCCCTGTCCTTTCAGGACGTAGGTGATCCATGGCTTTCCACATCTGCCTATCCCTGTGGCTCTTAGTACGCTTTCTTCTGTTACACCACGCAACCCCGTTCCGTCATCCACCTGCTCAGGCCTTTCAAATATGTTATCCGCTGCTTTCCCTTCTCTCTTTTCCCCTTTATTTGGTCTGTCAGTATCAGGTTCTCTAAGCCCTCCTTCCTCATTGCATGTCTTAGGAACTTCAGTTATCTCTTCCTGATGCTTAATATTTTCTTTTCGTTGCCATTATTTTCAACACCTCATCATTGCTCACATGCTCGGTCCCTGATATCCGCAACATCCTTCTGTAGAACAACATTTCCGCTGCTCCAAGTTTTTCTTTCATCTTCAATGATATTGTTCAACATTCACTGCCGTATTGAAGAACTGACATCACATAGCAATCTAGCACTCTCTTCTTTGTTTCTAGTGAAAGTTTCCTGTGTCTTAATACTTTACTCAGCTTCTAGAACGCGTCTTTCGCTATGCCAATTCGCCTTCGGATCTCTGTGTCGCACTTTCCATCTCCTGTTAGAATACTTTTTAGGTATTTAAATTTTTGTACTTGCTTGATTCTCGTATCCCCCAGCTGTATTCGGCATTTTGGGTTGCTCTTTTTGCTGATGACCATACATTGTTTTCTTACAGTTTATTTGTGATCCTTTTTAGCTAGGTATACTAAATTTTGTTTTTAATATATCTAAAATGTTTTAATACATACACAGAGAACCTGACAAATGTAGAAAATGGTACCAAATTTATTTTGGTTGCTTAATTTTCAACGAAGTTATGATCATTCAAAGTTCGTTAGTTTTCTGTCTCGAGTGCTTTTGGACGAGAATCCAATTTCATTAGTGTATAACTGAAGATTCAGACTTCAGAATAGTAAAAAAAAAAATCATTATAAATGTAATGTCATATAGATAGCTATTCGTGAAGTAATGGAATCAATAATTATTTAGACCAGCTTAAACACTGAGAAAATTACATTCTCAAAAACGAAAAAGATCAGACATGGCACTTTTGTTCATAAAAGGTTAAGTTTCATTTCAATAGTTAATGCCTTGCAACTTTTTGCAACCGATATGTACCTATTTGGTACATCGTTAAAAAAATCTTTTAAATTTACACTAGGTAAAAACAGCCAGAAACGCAATTTGATATTAGTCAGACAAAAATCATCTTGAACTTTCCTTAAAAAGTGTCTATTTGATGTACTTAAAACCGACACTTTCTTCTTTGAGAAATTCAATAATATTGTTATTTTCTCTGTAATATGAATACATTTTTTCATATATGTATCTAATTTTAGAAAATTATGCATTTTTAACTTGTCAGAACAAAAAAGAGACAGTAATCAAGTAATCACAACAAAACTTATTTTTAATGAAATGAATCATTGTTCAGTCCTTGAAACAAATTTTTATTTACTCTGGAATAGAACCTAATTCCGGAAGTTAGTAAAACAAACCTGATAAAAAATGCAATAAAACTGACATTATTTAATTCTTGCCTTTATAGACTACACAAAGGCATTTGACAAAGTATGCCACAAAGACTTGATAGAGATGCTTGACAACCTTGACATTTTCAAAAAAGATGTTAAGATAATTAAGAATCTATATTGGTAGCAAACCACTTGCATATGGATAGGAAGTGAATTCAGTAGGTATACAAAAATAGAAAGAGGTAAGACAAGAATGTCTTTTCTCTTGGGATGTATTCAAATTATACAGCTAAACAATTCTGAGAGAAATAAAATCCTTGCCAGGATTCATCACTGGTGGCCACAATCTCAACAATGTGATATACATGGATGACATGGTGCTGATAGCAGACATAGAAAGGAAAATGCAGGACCTCCTACAGAAGGTAGCAAAAGAAAGCAAGAAGAAATGACCGAATATAAACTTCAAGAATTCTGAATGTATGGTTATCAGCAAAAAGAAGGCCCCTACTAACTACAGGTTGAGGAAACTTTAAAAAAAAAAGAAATTTAGATACCTGGAAAGTGTTTTGACAGAGGATGAAAAGTGCAACATTCAGATTCAAGGATACATTGGCATGGCCAAGGACACATTTCAAAAGCTAACCAGAGAACCGAAAGACAGGAAAATATCATTACAATAAAAAAGGAGAGCTGGATTGCTATGTGATATCTGTCCTTCTGGAAAGAGAGAGGGTGTCAGACATCCTAAGAGGGGTAGACTGTGCACATTGCTACGGCAGTAGGAGAGAGATGGAATTTTTGTTTCATGACACATTTCAACACAGTAGTCTGCTTTTCAGGCTTTTGGGTGGTTGATGACAACAGTCCCAATCTTCTGGTAGTCAAACTGCACACTAAAATCAGGTTTGTTGATGAGAATGGCAGTGCACTGGGATATATCTTCGTCAGGGAAATGAACTTCTCCCAATTTAGTTATGCATATTCACCCTAGCTCCCAAATCACATCGACCCCCAAAAGCCTAGCAATGTTTCATCCCCATTCACGGTTTGAGCATGACTAACATTCATTTTGATTGTGCTATACCTGTGGCACTTCAGCAATTTGGCTGTCAACAACTTCACCTCCCAACATTGCCAAAAGTGGGATACTGATCTGTGAACAGCCAGAGTCTACAAGGGCTGCATGATTCTGTTCATCTCCAAGCACCTCAGTGACTGGTAGTGCGTTGTTCTTTACTTGTTTGAGGAGGAGGCTGGCGTTGACATCTCTCCCCTGAACAGTTTCCACTGGCACTCAGACAAGATGTGTCCAATCTTGTAGCAACAAATGCAACACATAAAATGGTGCAATCTGCACACTCAGTTACCTCTCATTTCTAGCAGTTCTTGTTTACAGTCCTTAGCAAATTGATTGGGACTAGAGCACTTTTACATGCCAGAAGAAGGCATCTTATTGAATTGGTCCTACAGCTGATTCTTCAGGTTTTTGATTATCAGTTAGAATTTACTCCAAGGTCATAGTCACTATTCTGGATGATGGAGCCCAGATACGAATGCATATACTATCCATTGCTCAGGCAACTGTCTGCTAACCACCTAAGCCAAGCACTGTAACTTCGCCAAAAATTCATTGACAATTTCCTCAGTACATAGTCATCTTGCTTTGAATTTGTCAAATGCATTGAAGAAGTTTGTTGCATCTATGGTAACAAGAGGTTGCTTTATTTATATGTCTGACCTCTGCTCTTTACTTAGTTGTTGGTATATTGCGAGAGCCCCAACTCTTAATCAGAGCAGCAGGGTATGCTCATTCTTCTTCATGTCGCATAGTTCACATACTAATTGACATTCTCAATTTATTACAATTTTAAATCTGTGACAACACTGCTAAATTCAGGAATAATCATATTCTCTGCCATCTTGTAGAAAAATTAAGAACTGCTAAAATAGTTTATAGTGAAAAGGTTATAAACTTTTTGGTTCTTCTTTCTTGAAAACAACTTTCACCATCTCTTTCCTCTCTCAAACACTCTCCTGACTGCAATACATGTAACCTTTCAATAAAGATGTAACTGTTCACTCTGTCACCTTGTTCTGCCTATTTTTTTTATCTCCTAATTTGCAGCCAAAATTTACATATGTGAAAAGATAATCTTGTGAGAAAATATTTGACTCTAGGGTCAAATTGTTTTAAATGTGTAACCTGCAAAGTCAGCAATTTTCTTTCTTTCTTTGACAGTTCTTATGCAAGGCACATTTGAAACTGTTTGTCCTGGAGGTAAGTTGTTTCTTCAAGAATTGCAAAAAATGCTTGCAATTCTGGGCCTCTTTGTCCTCTACAGTAGTTCACTACAAAACTATGACAGTTTGAAATAATTACTTTAACCAATATGCTTTTGGAGGTTGAAAACTCTCCAAACATTGTATTGCACGTGAATCCTTTCCATCTAGAGAAGAGGAAGGAAGCTGAAAAAATCATTGACAGTTGGCTCCTGCCTCAAAGGAAAACAAATGATATCTTTAGTGAAAAAGAGTAGAACTTTTCATGAAGAATTTCTAGATCTTATTTAGGAAAATTATTGATTCTTGTCAGATTCGCCTTAAGTTTGGAAGACTGACACTGCAACCAGATGTGGGATTACCACTTGGAAAGAAATTTAACAGCGTTGTCTTTCTTGATTTGAAGGAACATAAGCAGAATCAGTATTTGATTCTGCACCTAAATGGTGCATCCACAAGCCACTCTGCTGTGAGATTGATTAAGACAAGAGTTAAGAGATCATTCACAACATATTCTTAATTCTTATCCTATTTTGGAGCTGCCAGGCATTTCTCAAGTGACAGTGGTGTAGAATTTAACAATAATAACTACTGACAGATGAATGGGAAGTTAAATATTGAAACTTGTACTACAATTGCTGAAAGTCCATTTAGCAACGTTACTGCGGAACAGTATAATTTGATACTGGCTAAAGCGATGGAAAGAACATTAGAAGATAATCGTGAACTAGAAATAGCTATAGCATTGGATGTTAGAGCAAAGAAGGCATTTCACAATCACTCAGGACATAATCCAAGTGAACTTGTATTAAGTTTCAATGCTAACACAGAATCTTCACAGGCCATTTTTTTAATCTTTGTTGGTGACAAAATTCCGTGAATGTGGTGGTTATCAAAAAAGCTTGCTTGGAAGTTCTTGCACTTAGTGAAACAGATGATGTTGGTGTTTTAATACCAGCTGTGTTACAAGAATTATTCCAACTGGCAAGATTACTTGAACGACATTGCAAAACTAACAATGCATCTCTGGTAGAGACATTGAATTTAATAAACCTAGTTATTGATTGTTTATTGATTGTTTATTGAGGGTTCATGTGGCAGGAGTCAGAGGGAATCCAAATTAAATGGATTATGGGTTGTGAGCAGATCACAAAAGTAGGTGCTTTTCTGTGAGATATTGTACTTCAATAACTCTTTTAATGCTTGCACCCAATATCTTCAGAATTAAAGACTGGCAATGTTGAGATGTCTAACATTATTTTACATTTGTACAGTTGTGCCCCTTGTTACATATAGTATAGTTTTGTTGTGTTCTAATAACAGCAGATAGATAACATTGCATTTACTGTGTTGTGTGAACAAGACTAACAGCAAGGAGCCTCATTGAGAGTGCAAACTGTTCATCATAACTGGAGTAAATTCAAGGCCTGTTCTTTGGTAATGAAACAATAATAGCTTATTTTGCGAGGTATTGAAAATTGCCAGCCAGTCTTTCCCTACAAATAGCTTTGAGGAGAGATCAGCTGCTAGGTTCTGAATATCTTGATTTTGGGATGCACAAATCTTCTGGTATCTTCTGCATAGATTTTTGCTAACAATCTGAGAATGTTTTAAGGAGGATCATTATTAGAAAGTAAAATGGAGGTAGAACCAAATTATTAGGTTTCTTCATCTGTAAATAAATTATACACCATTCATATAAGAGAAAAGTAAAAGTAAAACATTATTATTACCTTAAAAATTCTTCAGAATTAGATATCTTTGAACTGTCTTGACCTAAAGACTTAGCATTGATAATAGAAATAGTATTCTGACATTGTTTGATATAATTTAAGCTGAATGTGAGGTTAACCAAAAATAAAAAAACTCCAGTGTTTTTTTTTGTTTTTTTTTTTGTGCCCAAGATAGTGCTGTTGACATTTTAAGATATTATTATTCTTTTATGCGTCATGTTCCTTTGGGTCAAGTGTGATCATGGCTTTCCACCTCGACCTCTTCTTTATAGCTTGACATATTGTTCATACCCTTACCATCTCTCTCACTCTCTGCTCTGCCACCCATTTACATAAATTCATTGTTGTATTCCTCTGCCTCTCTTTCCTTCAATATATCCTTTAAGTGTTAAATTATCCAAACCCTTCTCCTTCATTATGTGTCCCAGATATTTCAATTGCCTCTTTCTGATTTTAAATACAATTTTATTTTTTGTTTCCATTTTCCATAAAGCTTCCTTGTTGCTCACATATTCTGTCCATGATATTCTCAGTTGAGTTTCTTCTTCATCTCTAAGGCAATTCACTGCTGTACAGAAAGAGAGAAAAAAATGAAGAGTTCTAATTTCTTTATCTTGAAAATCCTTCAGATTTTCCTTTTGGATTTTGACCAAAACAAGTTGGAACTGAGAATAGAAATAATATTCCAACACAATTCAATTTCCTTTAAGTTAAATGTAAAACTGACCAGGACTAGAAGACTCCTGCTCTTGAGTTTTATTAAATTAACTCTTTTATTCTAGTCGGTTTTTGAGACATTGATGAGGGTAGTATGGGGTATATTTTAAGATAATATTTTATCTATAAAAGCAATAACCTAACTGATAATGAGTTGAATGAAGTAAAGATTTACTTAAAATAAAACCATTGTTTCTCTTAAGAGGATTGTAATGAGTATTTGGTTTGATCTCCATTGTTTTGTGAATGTGTTTTTATGCCAAAATTGGTTGAAGATAATCAATAACAAATATAAGTAAACCAAAAAACTGTTTCACTAATTTTAGTGTATTTTATTCTAGAGAAAACATTTGTAAATTTGAATACTCTTCCTTCTTACTCAAACATGAAAAAGTTGGATGATTGAACATAATTGTATACATGATGTATCTGTATCTGTATGGTGTTCACTCTGGTTGGGTTGAGCTAGCTTCCTCCCTTGGAGAAAGATTCGTTGGGATTTGTTTAAGGGCAGAGTCTCAAGTCAGACATTTTTAATCATTCCGCAACAGGTTGCCAATACCTGCCGCAGTAGACTGGTTGCCAGCCAAGACTATAGAACCCAATCTGTTCTGTTATTTAACCCATAACTGGAGGGAAGTGACAAATTAATACCTTTCTCAAGGGTATTAGCATGTAAGTAAATGCAGGGCATCCAATTGGAATTAAAACTCTGCTCCCTGATTTCTCTTTCCTAGCCAATATCCACTGCACCACAATGCACATCCATCAAGAAACGCTTCACAGCAGCTGGTATTCCCAAGCAGTCACCCATCTAAGTACTGACCAGGCTTAACATTGCTTAACTTCAGTGATCAAATGAAAATCGGTTTATTCAACGTGATATGACCGTAAGCTTGATGGATATATTTATGATGTCAACTCTATATAGTCAAGATAATTCCAAGTCTCCATTTTTTGTAGGTACTGATACATGATTCACATGAAAAACTTGAACAATACTTAAAATACAATGTGATATACATTTGATAAATCATTATTTTTATAAAACTAGAATCAGATATCTTCAGTTTTAAACTTGAAAAATGTAAAACAATTTATACAAGTTACATAACATGAGAAATATCGAGTTTTTGATTTGACTTAAGGATATAAACTGTCTCCTTACATTTGTTTCATGTTAGCTACACATATTATATAAATGTAAGAGATAAGTGAAATTTTTATAGTACATATTTGTATATATACTATTCTTGAGTTTTAATCAATTGCTTACAATAGAGAAACTTAAATTTTAGCATCCTGAAATATATAAAAATATTCTTTATCATGCAGACAATATTACCAGGCAAACGAAAATATAGATATATTTCAACATTTGCCTGTTTTACTTAGACTTCATATACTTACCAGTAGATCTAGAATGCTAGAAAGGGATATACCTAGTCAAGTGTAACACGAAACGCAAGGATAAGCTGTATTTAAGTCTTACCTGAATGTTTTTATGGCCTCATAAACCAGCTAACAGCCAACCAACCCAAAGAGATTCCAATATTTTATGAGCGACTATCTTCTCTTCTTTTGATTTAACTCTATTTTGCAAACTTTCTTCTGACAACCCCCACCCCAAAACTGCTCACATGTAAGAAAAGTGGATAAAAGAACCTAAGGTGTGCAATTCACTTTCTAAGGACAATCTTTTTTTCCCCCTCCTTTTTTTAAAACCTTATAAGTAAGAATGTGTAATGGGAATGAATCATTTCAGCCATTGATTTCAGATGGTCTCATTGCATGAAATGGAAATTTAAAATTAAGTACATTGTATGAGCTGAAAGGATATAGAAATAACAACCTCAATGTTATTAACTCTATAATTACTCTAACTTGTCAGTTGGTAGAAACATATTTTCTCGGCTGTTGGCGGGTGGGGGGGATGTACATTCTGAAGATCTTGTCCAAAAAGAATTTCTATACATTATTAAAAGGATAACATTAATGTGATTTGAGCATTTTTAACAAAAGCTGGAATAAAATGAAAATCTTAGGGTTTACTCTTTTATGCTTTTTATTATTAATCTCTCATGTCTTGGAAAAGTATTTTCTTTTTTTTTTTTCATGTGGCTCAGAAAACTCTTTATGAAAAGATTTTCAAGAGACAGTATCGATGAATCAATGCAGTTTCACGAACACACACACAGATATAAAAACAAGTTAAATAACAACTGACAAGGTCTTTGCGTAATTTTTTGGTATTATTCTTATTATTTTCAAATAAGTTGTTGCATATCTGGATCAAAACTGTTCAAAGTTCATGTTTTTGTTCTGTTTTCATTTGTGTGCTTTCGTCTGTCTCAGTCTTCATCAAGAATTAAATTCTGTATGACAGACAAGATTATGTTGACAAAATCCTTGCATTTTTGGGAATTTCAAATTCAAATATACATCTAAGTAACACCATGCGCAGGACAGTTTTACCAAGATTGACAGCACCAGAAAATGAATTTATTTAATATTTTATATGTATTATAATTATTTTGCACACTTTAAAATATCATTTTCTGTGGTGAAAATTATTTTATTTAATGTGTATTGTTTCTTTTATTCACTGAAAATGTGACAAGGAGACAGAATTTAACCTGAATTATTTACAGAATGCTTAAAAAGAATTTTCTTAAGTATAAACTGGTAATAAATGTGAGAAATAGAGAATATTTAAATCATCATCATCTAATGAAGTTTTACTATCATGAAAAGAATTATAACAAATACTAAATAACCTAAATATTTCCATGTTTAAGAATGGACATATGTATGTAGCGCAATAAAAGTAGGCATATTAAAAGACCATAACAAAACCAAAAATGAAAAATTTGTAACAAAAAATATTATCATAAATTAATAATATCCAAATGATATATTTTTGTTTGCTTATAACATTAGTTTGGGATTGTATGTGTTTTTTTTTGTTTTTTTGTATGTTAAGAGAAACGGTAAATCACTTTAGCTGTTTTAATTGCGATATTTTGGTACTAGCAATTTAGAGTAAAATGTTTTCTTTTTACCCCCTTGTTTTGTTATGAATTGTTTTGCTATTTTTTTTTGTTCTGCATGACCTTTTAATGTCTGATTTTATTTCTCAAATAAAATTTTGTACCCAAGTGAAATATATATATATATTTGTATTGAGCTCTTTATTGTTAAGGTTTTTATCTTGGGTTTTTTTTCTTTCTCGGGAATGCTTGACTTGTTGTTTAGGTATTTCATTTGTTTCTTTTTTTCTTTCCCTTCTTTTCCCTGCGGGTTAGTTCCCAGTGGTTTTCAAGACAATCTCAGTTGTAGTTTAATTATTGATAATCTTGACAGAATTAGTTCTGTTGTTATTGGTATTACAACTATAATTAATATATATATATATATATATATATATATATATACAAAATGACTGAGAACATATACCTGTAAATCTTTCATCCTGAAGGAAAGTAGTGTACAATGGTAAGAGAGTCTTTGAATAGAATTCTGTTGATTGGAAAAATATCAAGAGATTCTTTCATAAGGATCTTGATGTTAATCTCCCTTTGAGAACACTGGCACAGAATTTGATATAACATGTAATGAATAAATCATGTCTGTTTAAATAAGGCAAGCCTCAAAAATAATCAAAGATTGCACACACACACACACACACACACACACACACACACACACACACACACAGAGGAAAGTCATTAAATACTTATTGTGTCACATTTCTGCTTGCGGTGAGTATGAAAAAAATGTGCCTCAGTTGGTAGACTAAAATGTCATGAAAATTCAAAATATAAATGTAACAGTTGTGGCATCTTAATCAATATTCTTATCCCATGTTTCCTGTAAGATAATCAAATCATGGAAAAGTAAACCTAATGTTGTTTCTAGATCTTCTTAATTAAACCAGTTTATATGACTTTATTTTAATTATGTAGTGGAATTATTTTTGTTTAAGACCTATTCTATTTTTTAATTAAAGTCTTCCATGTGATATTCTTTTTCATGTTTGACCTAATCAAAAATGATTAGAGCCTAACATATGTGCTGACACTTTCAATCTGCCATATAGAAGGACAGATATCACATAACAGTCTAGTAATAATTTCTTTGTTTCCAACAAAATTTTTCTGTCTCTCATTACTGTTTAGCTTTTGAAATGCATCTTGGGATATGCCAATTTATCTTCAGATCACAGTGTCACACTTTTCAGTCTGTCAGAAGAACTTAATGTATTCCTTTTTTCTCAAATTAATCTAAATTAATTAATTTATCCTTATACTGTCAAACCAATAAAATGTAAATGCAAATTCTATCTCATCAGCTTCTTTTCTCGCATTTCCTGCCTGTGGAATTCCCTTCCATTTACCTGCTTCTTTGACAGCTACAATCTCCAAGAATTTAAATGTAAAGCCAATAGTCATCTCCGATCTCACTAACCTGCATCCTCTCTCTCATGCTTCTTTCTCAGTCCACTCTACTCTCATCAGTATTCTCATCCTTCTCCTACCCACTTCCTGACACCCCTTATAACCTGTCACTCTTTCTCATAACTTTTTTCTTATGTAACCCTCTGCAAAACAGTGGCAGGAAAATACCTTGCTTGGGGCGATATGATTATAAAAAACAATTCTCTTGGGTTTATTTGCTTCCCCTACTGCTACAATCTCCAAGAATTTAAATGTAAAGTCAATAGTCATTTCCTCTCTCACTAACTTGCATCCTCTCTCTCATGCTTCTTTCTTCGTCCACTTTACTCTCATCAGTATTCTCATCCTTCTTACCCACTTCCTGACACCCCCTATAACCTGTCACTCTTTCTCATAACTTTCCTCTTATGTAAACCCCTGTAAAACATTTAAAAACTGCTTGTGGTGATATGATTATAAAAAAAATGTTTTTTACTAGTCACTAGTTTTTGTGCAGCTGTATTTTAACAATTCTTACAATGAAGAAAGTAACAGTCTTTTTTGAGTCTGTTGCATAAGAGAGCATTTTTATGTAGGGATAAGAAATTAAGAACTGAAAACATTTTGAGAAAAACAAAAAGTAAAATTGCACACCCACAAAAGTGGATTCAAATGACTATTCACAAGTCAAGAAAAGCAAATCCTAAATCCTGATTGGATTAAAAACAGAAAATTCATAAAGATGTTATTTCACATCTAAAAGTGAAAATGCTTGCTAGAGGCGGTCACATGACCAGATCTAATTACTTAAGTACATAGATGGAAGCTGCGAGATGAAACAACTAAAATGTAACTTCAATTTCAAATCTACCCAAGGGATATGGTCAGGTTGCACCTTGTTCTCTTTCTCCTTATTTCTTTCAACAATTACTACTACAAATATTTTCTACATTTCTTGATACCCATAACTTTACCATTGAACACGAACTCTACCCTTAACTTCTTAATAATGTTTCTAATTTCACATTAACTTCTACAACTTGTGTTATTCTTTCCTTTTAATAAATTTCTATTTTAACATGAAAAACGTGAATTTTTATTCTTACACCATTCCACACAATTCTACACATTCCAAACTGCCAACAACCAAACTTCTGATGAAAACCTGATAATTCTGATAATGATGAATTCTGCATAAATTTGTAAGCTGTAGGGAGTTCGGTTATTTCTGACACAAGGCCAAATCAAAGAAACATTAACCATCACCCTATAGCTTCAAATAGACAAAGTGGACATAAACTATCTATCAAACAGTAACAAACTTAACTTGTACTGTCATCAGATTCCCAGTGTAATGTTCCATTTTTAACGGCTTTAATAATTCTCAGTTTACAAATTTCGACATTAAATGTTTAGAAGCTTCTATTAGTTATTAAACTAAAACCCATTAAAGTCATAACATAATTTGTAGTATATATTTATAAAATAAAAAACAAACTTTCTTTGAGTAAGCTTAAGAGAAATTGGAAAATAACTTTTATTTTCCTGTAACTTATTTGATTTTAGTCTTAAAAAAGGGTAAATGTTATCTATATGAACCTATATCAAATATTTTCTTTTATTAGCCTTATTAAAGATTAATTTTTTCTTTAAAAAATTCATTTTGATTACATATTTTGAAAAATCATAAGTCTGAATTACAAGTTTGATTCACAGATTTTTTTTTATAATCATATTACCCCAAGCAAGGTAATTTACTGCCACTGTTTTGCAGAGTGTTACATAGGAAGAAAGTTATGAGAAAGAGTGACAGGTTATAGGGGGTGTTGGGGAGTGGGTAAGAGAAGGATGAGGATACTGATGAAAGTGAAGTGGACAGAGAAAGAAGCATAAGAGAGAGGAATGCAGGTTAGTGAGATAGAACATGACTATTGACTTTACATTTAAATTCTTGGAGATCGTAGCTGTCATGAAAGCAAGTAAATGGAAGGGAATTCCACAGATAGAAAGTGCAAGAAAAGAAGCTGTTGGAGAAGAATTTGCATTTACATTTTATTGGTTTCACAGTAAAAGGGTGGGACCTAGTTCCTAATCTTGTGGCTCGAATAAATTCATATATAGGGGGCACCAGTGAGCTAAGTTCATCAAAGCAGAAGCCATGAAAGTATTTGTAGAAGAGACACAGGGAAGCCACATTGCATCAGTGAGAAAGTGACTGTATCTGAGCTGCTGTTGTTGTGGAGTTATTTTTGCACAGGGGGCTAGTATTTGTACTAAAATTGGTCTTAATATGTTCTACGTACAAAACGTTAGGAACTTGATATAATATGTATTATGCCCTGTAATCTTGCCAGGTTGCTGACTACTTTCGTATTCGACTGTCAACTACTACTGTCCAGCATCGACTGACCCTCATTCTTCTTACTACTCCTACTTAAATTAGGTAGGAGAGTCTATTCACTATAGAATAGGTGTGTTTCACCATAACACAAGTCAAGATTGATCACATTGCTCAGATTACATTGATTAATTAAAACTGGAATTAATCACATTACATTAAATATATATTTCTATTAATACTTTAAATTGCACATATGCTTTGCTTTCTGATTGCTTTCCCACACATGAATAAAATGTACAAAGTTCATGATTTTGTTCTGTTTTCATTTGTGTGCTTTTGTCTTGGTTATTTTCAAAAACTAAATGTTGTGAGTATGTTAGACAAGATTTAGTTGACAACTTCCTTGTATTTTTGGGAACATTACATTTCAAATTCACATATACATGTTTCGTCTAAGTGACGTCATATACAGGATATGCTTTAACAGAAAATGACTCTTTGTTGGTTTTCATTATCACTACTGTTGTTGTGGGGAAATACAGAATCTAGTGTATTTTATAAGCACACAAAAGAATTGATTGTGAATTATTAAATATCTGAAATATTATTCCATAACAATCTTCCTTATCCTCATAATCTTCACTTTCCATCTCCTCTTTTGTTCTTATTACACTTCATTCATCATAACCATTTAAACAATAACTCTAAATGGAATGGCTCTTGAGCCTTGTATAAAGTGAACTGTAGTATAAAAATTCTTAGCACAGTAAAGATTTTCAGTGGAGTGGGAATGCTAAAAATGCTGATTTTTATTTAATCCAAATGAAACTCTTTGAAGAGATAACAATTCCTTCTCATGAAATGAAAACAAATTAAACTTTTTTCTTTTCATTAACTTTTAATAGGAAAGCTAATATCCATTATTAAAAATTGTTATAAGAAAATCTGTATTTACTGATATTCTAAAATAGTTTAATTTGATGATTGTCAGAAGAAAAGTAAAACTTGAAACTATGTTTACAGATGAGAAAAACTGGAACTAATACCCAAGACAAAAAGGAAAACTTTCCCTGTAATTTTAAGCATAATCAAGATTGTTGAATGAAGTGAAAATTTTGAGAGCTCTGATCACCATTTATTCCAACCCAAACTATTTGAAGAAACAGTTATTCAATTTAATGGAATAAAAGTAAGCAAAATATTTCTTTTCTTGTATTTTTGTTATTTGAGTTATTATTAATCGATGACATAGGTAGGCACAAAATAAGTGAACTAAGTGAGTCATACTGTGAAAATCACATGAATTTAAAGCATCTAAACTTATTTATAAATGGAACTTTATCTGTGTGTGTGTGTCCATTACCTATAGACTCCAAAACGGCTGAACCAATTTTCTTGAAAATTTACACAGTTGTATAATAAGCATCTGCGAGATTTTTTAGCTAGGTTTTGTGTCAACATACCCCCGATAAATATCGAAAACCGATAATCGAAAAAATTAGGTTATAGAAGAAGTGGTCCAATTTTAATGAAATTTGATACACTCATAGACAAAGACATAAGAAACAATATTCAGAAGTTTCAAGGTTGCAGTTTTTACAATAATGCAGAAAATCAATAATATATATATATATAAAATGCAAGAGGTTTGTGTGCATGTGTCTGTTTATCTGCCTGTATATCTGTATTTTTTCAGCCCTTTTATTTTAGTTTTTGCTTTGGGTTTGGCTCTAAGTAGGTATAATTGTAGTTCTTAGTCTCTGCCATGATACCATTTGCTCAGAAGACTTATTTAGCCTTCAAAATTCAGTTTATGATGAAAAAACTTATTTGATATCGATACCAAGAAATCAAAATTTGACTTACATCCATTCATGTTTCTTTCAGTCTTTGGTTTCACTTTAACTGGAAACAACTATTGCATTAAGGTCTTTTGTGCCAACATCCAAATAGTCTGAGTTCCAGGACCATGGATTAGTTTTAAAGCTTTCATTACACCCGAGCAACGCCAGGCTACACTGCTAGTTAAGAATAAAAGAGCTAGAAATTAAAGAGTTGCAGGAACCTGTGAAATTAAAACTTAATAAAAATCCTAATTTTAAATGCAATATCAGTCATTTCCTTTATCATAACTCTGGTTCTTATATTGTTCTCTCTCTTTCTCTCTCTCTCTCTTTCTCTCTTTCTCTCCTTAATAATTTTCTTTTCCTCATATTCTTTCACACTTGGTAACCCCTTGCATCTTTGCTTTACTTGAGGGGGAAATAATTGTTTATATTTTAATTTTATATCCTACCAAATCACATAATCTACTCAGGCCAGCAATAGCATTGAAATACTCCTTTAATGGGGTAGCTAACTCCTAAAGTTGATTCAGCCAACTGCCTTGAAGAGGAAAATCTCCATGAGAAAAAATCTATAACCTTAGGATCTTTCTATTGATTAACTTGCTGGACCATGGTACATAATTAAATGGTAAAGTTAGTATTGTATGCACACCATGTTCCACTTTAAAACTTCTTGAGTGCTGGCCTGGTGGGGTATTTTCCACGTCTCTCCCAACTAATGTGGTATGGCTGCAGCTATCAAAGGAAATCCATCTTGGACTTTGTTCACAATATTAAACTTTAACCAAATTTTATAAGATGGTTGGTAACTGAACTGGTTTCCCCACTTAGTATCATTAGGAAGGGAAATAAGACCTATCAAAGAGTGGAAGAACTTCATAAGTTTCTTGTTAGTCAAAGACAAGAGGAAGTGTATTTTAAGTTATTGGCTATCATCAAGTAAAATGGAACAGTAAATTATTCAGTAAGACTGACAAGAAATTGGAAAGTGATGACAAGTATTGAATTCTTTTTTATTTTACTTTACCATATTGTTACAGGATTTGAGAAAGTAAAACCAAAAGCAAAAGCTTACATTTATGTCAAACTGATTACAACACTAAAACCATAACCTCAACCTGAGAACGTTTTATTATGCATCTAATAGAATCTAATAGTTTTCTGTTATGTTTTACTGAATCCTGAAAAAAACTATCATCTTATTGTTAATAATCAAAGCATGTTACATGTGCATTATACCAGAAATGTACAACTTTGATGAATAGCATCAAACAGAACAAACCGAGGAAAAAAATAAAGACATTAGTCATACACAAAACACCAAAGAAACTTTGAACTATATTCTTGAAAATGTAATATTGCTTGCCAAACAATTTAATACAATGTGCATATATTGGTGAGGATGTATTATGTATCTCTGCCGAAGGTAAATAATTTGTTTTCTTTTCTAAAATATCTGGAAAGTATTGTTGCATAGCATCCAATTTATGAAAATATGTGTAAAATGAATTCTTTTCAATGCAATTCAGCAAGTGATAATTGTTTTTTTTATTAACTATCCATACCAAATTTATATTTTAAATAAGCTACTATAGTTTCAATTTTTATCTAAAATTCTCTTATATTACCCACAATGTTTCTAAATTATTTCATGTGAAGTTAAATTTTGGGTATTAACTTGAAGCAAAATGGAAATGAGAAAATAACCTGAAGTCATATATTAACCCACATGCTTAATATATAGTTGATTATTACAAAGATGTTTTATACTATAGAGTATGTTAATTAGATGAGATGTATAGTATAAAGTCTGAACACATGGCTGAGTAGTTAGAATGTTAGCATTCCTACCATGGCACCCATGTTAGATTTGTAAAGGAGGTAACTAAAATGATTACGTGGTAAGACAATTCCAGCATGTAGCACCATTGAAAAAGGCTGAAAATCACACCATGAGTTAACCCAAGCCTTGTAAAGGAAATTGGATAGATGAAACTGTTCAATAGAGGATTTGCTAGAATGAAGTCATCATGATCAAGGATTTATATGTACTGGCACTGTTCAAAGTGGGGACCATACTAGAATGTGCACTCTCTCCCCAAAACTGTAGCTAAGGTTCATTCAACTAAGTTGCAGTATAAACCTTAGGTTAGATTTGTAGGTGTTGCAGAAACACATATGGTCCTGAGCAGGTGTCTGCAACAAGGATTAGCTACCCATTCTAACATACAGGCATACTCATATATGAGCGCATTATACATAGAATAAGGCTTATGGCCTATCACGTTGAATACACCGGTTCTCGCTCGATCACCGAAGTTAAGCAACATTGAGCCTGGTCAGTACTTAGATGGGTGACCGCTTGGGAATACCAGGTGCTGTAAGTGTATAGTGACGGATGTGCATTGTGGTGCAGTGGATATCGGCTCGGAAAGAGAAATCGGTGAGCCGAGTTCGAATTCCAGTTGAATACCCTGCACTCACTTAAGCACTGGTACCCTTGGGAAAGGTATTAATCCATCCATTCCCTCCAGTTATGGGTTAAATAACAAGGGTAGGACTTGGGGACCCTGCTCTTAAAAACAAATCCCAATGAATCGTGAAAAGAAAAATGTTGTAAAAATAAAATAACCTTACCCAAAATCATTGGTTATGACCTTAAAATGATCCCATAAGGATTGATAGGTCGTTAAGCCTCAAAAACAAACAAACATAGTATAAAGTACAGCTGATTATTATATAGTAACAATTTCTTTTATTATAATGCAGTAACCCAAAATGTGATTGAATAAATGTAGATAAACCAGATAAGCAGTGAACAATAAGCACTTAGCAAACATTTTGCTAAGCGCTATTGCAATTTCTATGGTAAACATTCTGATGAGCTAGATTGTTTCACAACTAAGGCCCACCTTACCATATCACCTGGAACAAATCATCCCAATACCCTTTGTATTACATTAGTAAGGAGAAAGTTGCAATTAGACAGCTTCTTTCCAAGAACTGTGGCTTTGAGAATAAACTTCTGAGATGATGATGCTTCCCTGATCACTACAATCTTATGCTTTTTATGTCTATGATTAACAGATATCTTTGTATTCCATTAGTAAGGAGAAATTTGCAATTAGACAGCTTCTTTTCAAGAATTGTGGCTTTGGAGAATAGACTTCTGAGATGATGATGCTTCCCTGATCACTACAATCTTATGCATTTTATGTATATGATTCACAGATATCTTACCTACAAATCCCCTTTAAACAGCACTCATTATCTCCATGTGTGTAATATCCTCAATTGGTAGTCCTCTGCCTTGAGTGACTCATGGGGCTTGTATTGAGTGAAAAAGTAGTTAAAAAAAACACGTATTGTAGAGTTTTCTGCAAAATAGAAATCTCTTTGACCCAGTCACTATTTTTGCTCTAAGACAATCATAGAAATTTCTTTATCAACTGAAAGAATTTATTCATAAAAATGCAATTTTATTTTTTATTCACCATTATTTTTGGTCTATGAAAAAATTCCATTGGATTGTGCTTTTGCATCAGTGTTTTTAAGTCTTTGATTTATATTTAAAAATGTAAAAACCTGGAAAAATTCTAAAAAGTTCTTAATTAAAAATATTGATTTTTCTATTCTTTCTTTTATAACAAGAAAATGAGCTCAGCATCAAGGATGTTATGTCTTTTTAATCGGTTTGCTTTGATTTCAGCATTCCATTTTAGGAATCCCTTTGTTTAATAAAATAGAACACAGAAATATATGACATCAGAATTGCATATGTTGGAACAAGCGCTAATAATATGTTGTGGAGTAGTTTTCGCACTGAAGGTTATAATCGTGCTATGTTGGTTGCTAATCGACTTAACGCACCCAAAATGTTAGAAACTTGGTAATCTTCCACTGAAAACTGACTCCTTAGTATTCAGCTAGCTGCCAACTAATATCAGCTGCCTAGTAGTTCTACTGGACTCAAATAGAAGTCTAAAGAACTCCTATAAACTTCCCAAGAACTTCCTGTTAACTGTTATTAATATAGGAGAAAGAGTTCATTATCTGAGAAATAGGTGTGTTTCCCAATAACATAATAAAATTTGATGATGAAAACAACCATCGGATTAGAAATGAAACTCCTGTAGACTGACATCCTATTAAGTTTTAATTTTATATATCAATAACTATTAACTTATTGATATATTTATGTACATGCAAGACCCCTCATGATGCTAAATTTGTATGGAAAGCATTTGTGAACTACATCCATTGATCATGCTTCAGTTCATCTCGAACAATTACAAAATAGTTTTTTGTTTTTTTTAATCATATGGCTCCAAGCAAGGCCTTTGTAGCTTTTAGTGATTTAATCCCTCTTAATCCTTGATATCCTCTTAATCCTCTTAATCCTTGTACTGTCAACCATTTTCACAAACTCATTAGGTAGGTTAGTTGCTACTTTCCTCTCTCTCTTTCAATGTGGTCCTGGGCATGACAGTAAACTGCATCTGGCAGCAAGGCCTCTAATTGGGAGGTTGTGGGGAGCACAATTGATGTTGTTCTTAGGTCTACCCTGACCCAGAGTGGTAGCACCTGTTAGGGTCCCAGCTATTGGCAAATAGTTAACCCCCAAATTGGGGTCAAAACACTATCAAAGTATGAAAATACACTTTTATAGAAATATATGAATAAAAAAATAAATATTTTTGAAGAAAAAATTATTACCATAACACATTCTTGAAGGAAAAACATCATTTTCAACAAAACACTTTTGAATACAAAATTAGAATACATTTTCAGTTTTCTAAGATAAAAAGAATAAAAACAAAAATTTTTCATTAAAATCTGACTAAATGAACCTTCTCACTATAACTGAAGATTAAAAAATATAACTTAAAACCCCACCTTTTTGGCATTAAATAACCTACAGAGGTTGATATGCTGTTAAACAAAACTCAAACTCTTTCAATTTCCTTTGAGCATCAAATTCTCTAGACTATCTTTTGTTGTTCTGTGTTCTAAAAAAGTCAGTTGTCCCTTTCTGATTATAAGTTGTTCTTTTTGTTTCTGTTTTCCTTAAAACTTTATCCTTACTAACATGTTGAATCTATAGGATTCTCAGCATTCTTCTGGGTAATCACATTCTCAGTTGCCTAAAGTCTCTTCATCTGTGATGAGACTGTCCAGCATTAATTTTTTATTTCTATAATCATATCACCCCAAGCAAAGCATTTTACTGCCACTGGTGTACAGGGGGTTTCATAGGAGGAAAGTTAAGAGAAAGAGTGACAGGTTATAGGGGGTGTTAGGAAGAGGGTATGAGAATGCTTATGAGAGTGGAGTGGATGGAGAAAGGAGCATGAGAGAGAGGATGCAAGTTAGTAGACAGGAGATGACTATTGACATTACATTTAAATTCTTGGAGATTGTAGCTGTCGGAGAAGCAAGTAAACAGAAGAAAATTGTTTTTTATAATTCTATCGCTCCAAGCAAGGCATTTTACTGCCACTGTTGTGCAAGGGATTACATAGGAGGAAAGTTATGAAAAAGAGTGACACGTTATAGGGGAGATGTCAGGAAGTAGGTAAGAGAAGGATGAGAATACTGACGAGAGTAGAGTGGATGGAGAAAGAAGCATGAGAGAGAGGATGCATGTTAGTGAGATAGGAGATGACTATTGAAGTTACATTTAAAGTTGTGGAGATTGTAGCTGTTGTAAAAGCAAGTAAATAGAAGGGAATTCCACAGGTGAGAAGTGCGAGAAAAGAAGCTGCTGGAGTAGAATTTGTGTTTACATTTTATTGGCTTCACAGTAAAAGGGTGGGATCTAGTTGATAATCTTGTGGCTCAAGTAAATTCATATATAGGAGGCACCAGTGAGCTAAGTTCATCGGAGTCTACCGTAGAAGGCAATGGCATCCTACTGAGAGATAATCTTCTGCTCAGTCAGCCATGTCTCTTTCAAGACATGATTGCCCAAAGCATGTATCATGTATAGGACTTAACTGATTGACTACATTCAGCTGGAATCCTTATGCAAAATATTAAATTTTATGATATACTTAGAAGATTAAAAAAATATTTGGCTTCAACTCCTTACAGAAAAAAAAAATTTGTGATAGCTCTCTCTTAGTAACCATTAATCTTGGTATAAAATTTATACAAAATCAAAGAAATCTATTAGGGTTATTGACCCAGCCATGAAAAATCAGAATGAAATACATTGTCAGGACAGATACATGTATAAATTTTAAAGTACCCAGATATCAATGTTTGTTTTTTTGCATATTTTTAAAATCAACCTTAAACATAATAATTAGATCGGTCAGTTTTAACCTTCTTATATTTATCATATAGCAATATTAATTAAACCAGCTTACTCTTTATTATGGATGTGTGTTGTGGTGCAGTGGATATCAGCTCGGAACAAGAGATCGGGGAGCCGAGTTCAAATTCCAGTTGAATTCATTGCATTCACTTACATGCAAATACCCTTGGGAAAGGTATTAATCTGTCTCTTCCCTTCAGTTATGGGTTAAATAACCGAACAGATTGGGTTCTATAGCCTTGGTCAGCAACCAGTCTACTGCAGAAAGCAATAGCAACCTACTGTGGGATAATCTTCTGCCCAGTCATGTCTCTTTCAAGACATGATCGCCGAAGCATGTTTCACATATGGCCCTTAAATGACTGACTGATTCTTTATTATATCTTTTTATGCTATTTAGAAAGAGGTGGAAAATGTAAAACTAAACAGCAAAATCTCTTTGCCGAAGTTATCCGCTTCCTTGTAGGTTTTATACTTTGACTAATCCATTTTCTGCTTTCCTCAGATGTATAATTCATTTAGTAGAGATGAAGAATTCTAAATTTGGTGCCAGAGGTTTCTGCAGGAAACATTAATTAACAAGTTGGGTTAAAAATGTTGACTCTATATATAGAGAATACATTTACATATAACTTTTTTTCACACAATTTTGGAAATACGTTTTTTTGCTTTTTGTCATTTGAAGGAATTCTTGTGATTGTTTTTACGTTACTAAACATAGGTGCAAATATCATGGCAAACTTTTCAACTTCCTTGACCTCTACATGTTTTTCAATGAAGTTCTGTATCAATAAAATTGATGTAAAAAGTTCTCTGCCAAAAAAGAAGCCCTTAAAAAAAATAATAGTTGATCATTTACTTATATTTTTGGGAAGTGGTCCAAGAACATCTCAGTATTGGGTAGTATTTGTCATAGAGAAGATAAGCAAATATGTGGAATTTTTTTTATTTTTACGTTTTATTTTTTGAATCATTTCACCCCAAGCAAGGCATTCTATTGCGCAAGGGGGTACATAGGGGAAAGTGGTTAGTTATGTCGGAAGGAGGGTAATAGATGGATGAGGGTACTGAGGTTGGGGTTTGGGTAGCTGGGAAGAGTGTTTGAAAGAATGGATACAAGTTAGTGTGATAAGAGGTGTCTATTGACCTTACATTTAAATTCCTGGAGATTGTAGCTGTCGGGGAAGCAAGTATGTGGAAGGGAATTCCACAGGCAAGAAGTGCAAGAAAAGAAGCTGTTAGAGTAGAAATTGCGGTTACATTTTATCTGTTTCACTATAAAAGAGTGGGACCTAGTTGCTAATCTAGTATCTCATGCAAATTCATACCTAGGGGGCACCAATGATCTAAGTTCATCGGAGCAGAAGCTGTGAAAGTATTTATAGAAGTGGCACAGGGAAGCCACATCACGCCGGTGAGAGAGTGACTGAAGCTGGGCTGTCAAGTCGGTATCAATCACATTACAGATTCTCCATTGTATTTTGTCAAGAACCCCGAGGAGAATAGCAGGGGCACCTGGCCAGATGTGGCAGCAGGATTCAATACATAGGCAGATGGTAGATTTATATATGTGCAGAATGGACTCAGATTGGAAAAACTTCCTGCACAGAGAACCGACTTTCATAGCAGCGGATTTGAAAGTGTTTATGGGAGTAGTACTAATAAGATATTTGTGAGTAATGAAGACAATGTTTAATGCCAAAAAGTATTTTACTTATGTTGCTATAATATTACAAGAGCAGAATATGGAGACAAATGATACTTGAACAATTTTATTTTTATGAATGTTTTTATGTTGATGTGGCATATAATTTTTTAAATATACATAGGAATAGATTTCTATTGAAATATGTCCTTCTGAGGCAATGAATGAAATAGAAAACTGAAAATTTGAACATGAAACACTCAACTGAATTGTTTTTAAAAATTCTATTTAGTTTTATTCATGAAGTGCAAGAGATGAACAATAAATAAAATGAAAAAGAGCAAACAATATTTAATCTAAACTTATTTATAAATGGAACTTTGTGTGTGTGTGTGTGTGTGTGTGTGTCTGTGTGTGTGTGTGTGTGTCCGTTACTTATAGACTCCAAAACGGCTGAACCGATTTTATTGAAAATTTACACAGATGTACTATAAGCATCTGCGAGTGTTCTTAGCTAGGTTTTGGGTCGAGGTACTCCCAATAAATATTGAAAATCAATACTCGAAAAAAACAGGTTATAGAAGGAGTGGTCTGATTTTAATCAAATTTGATACACTCATAGACAAAGACATCAGAAATGATATTTAGAAGTTTCAAGGTTCCCGTTCTTACAATAGTGCAGAAAATTGATAATATATATGTATAAAAGGCAAGATGTTTGTGTGTCTGTCTGTTTATCTACCTGTATATCTGTATTTTTTCAGCCCTTTTATTTTAGTTTTTGATTCGGGTTTGGCTCTAAGTAGGTATAATTGTAGTTCTTAGTCTCAGCCATGATACCATTTACTCAGAGGACTTATTTAGCCTTCCAAATTCAGTTTACGACAAAAAAACTTACTTGATATTGATACCAGGAAATCAAAATTTGACTTACATCCATTCATTTTTCTTTCAGTCTACAGTTTCGCTTTAACTGGAAACAACTATTGCCTTTTAGTCTTTTGTGCCAACATCCAAAGAGTCTGAGCTCCAGGACCATGGATTAATTTTAAGGCTTTCATTACACCCGAGCAATGCCAGGCTGTACTGCTAGTCTGTACTAAATCCAAAAATCTAATGATCTTTTATAAGATCCTAGTTCAAAAAAAAAAATTAGATTCTCTTTAGATCAGATTTTCTTTCTCTCTAACTGGGACAAGAAATGGCTTTTTAATTTTAGCACCTCCAAAATGAAGCTGTGTGCTGGATAGGAAATTAAGAATTAAAATCAACCTTCTTCTTCACTTTTACAAAAGTTGACATTGACCTGTGAAATCCTGGTTTTTCCCAAATAGAGAAAGGATTGACCATGTGCTTAAAGAAAAAGTGGAAACTGAATTTCGCAAGTAGATGTTAAATTGATTTTCTGATCAATGGAAGCAATTTGCAAGACTTGGGAAGACTTATGCTAGTGTGAAAATCTAAATTACTATAAAAGGGTTTGATCAGCTCCAGTCAGAGTCACAGAAGGCAGAAATTTCAAGTCAACCCTGACATAAAGGATCAAGACACAGATCATCCTCTTTCTCCTTCTTTCTTATGTGTTGATACCTTATACTTCTTCATCAAAAGACATTCCTACCAAACAAACACTTATACATACATACTTATGCATATACACTTGCCAATCAATTACTACTAGGAACATTTCTTGATACCCTTAATTTTCTCATTGAACATTAATTTCTACTAATTCTTTTCCTTTTAATAAGTTTCTATTTTAAAATGCAAAATGTATATTTTATTCTTCCACACTAATTTACGCATTCTAATCTACAACCAACCTTCTGATGAAGATAATGAAAATAACCTTCTGATAATTCTGGATAAAACTTGTAAGCTGTAGGGAGTTCAATTATATATCAGATATATATCTCACCAAGGCCAAATTAAAATAAACATTAACCATCTCCCTATGGCTCCAGCTGCTCTCTATTAATCAGCCTAGAAAAACTTCCACCAGAATTGCTGATGCTAACCTCCAAGAAAGTAACTTACTTTGCTTTCTTGGTCTAATGTTTTCCACTGACATGAAATGGAATGATCATATTGAATAAGATCAAGATAGAAAAAGCGTAAAGAGAAATGGAAAAATGGCAGAAAATGATGAATAAAAAATGACAAGATGGTGGCATCAGATCCATGTGAGAAACTCTCCAATGGATTTCACTTGTCAGCGACTTGACAGGAGTGAAGGTGTCTATAAAGATGGCGAGCCAAAAGAATCAAACTGGTATTTGACTACTCAATTTCAGACCCAGCAGCATTCTGTGTGTGTGTGTGTGTGTGTGTGTGTGTGTGTGTGTGTGTGTCATTATGTATATAGTTGATAAGTCTTTACCTTCAACTTGATTACTTCTCCTTTTAGCTTAGAACACTTAACTATAAGATGTTGAAAAGAGGTGTATGGTCTATTTGTCTTTGATCCTATCTAAAGCCACCTTAATCTCTGACCAGTAACAATTATCCCTGACCACAAATTTGATTCAAAATAGATCTACCTTCTCAATATATTCATCCAGCTATACAATTAGCTCTTTCTGAATAATTAGGGATTAGGAAACTAGTCACATAATCCATTATTACTGTAGTGAAGTCGATTCTCAATGAATCCTCTGTTATTGTAATTTTGCACCAAAGAAAAGTAAACTTAGCAAATATATAGAAATTTTAATGGCAATAAATCTTCACAACTTCCTGTATTTTGTTGTTTTAATGATAATGATAATTTTTTTTCCATACAGGAAATATTTAGAACTCCTTGACAGTTCATGTTGAATTTTATAAAATCTTTTAAGACAGTTTTTCTGATAATTCTCAAATTCACTTTTATTGCTCTTTCTAGTCAAAGTTTCCTTCTAAACCTTTTGTTTAGAATAGAGTGGAAAGTTAACAACTTATATATATTATTATTTTCCATCCATTTTTATTGCTGTTGAAAGTTTTCAAGTAATATGTTTTCATTATTTGGTAAAACTGTTTGCAATCGTAGCACCAGTTTATAGGGTCTGATGAAAGATTGTCTTCTTTCAGGCCAAAATGATTCATTGATTATCTTTCACTGACTATTAAAAGAATTCCTTTGCATGTATCAGATATTTTTTAAACTGACATTCCTCACACAATCAAGCAATTTTGATGACTAGACCAAGATGTGAACTCCAATTTAGAGACACAAAAATAAAGCATCTCTCTTAGTAAGCATTAATTTTTTTACAAGATGTATATAAAATCAAAGAAATCTATTAAGGTTATTTACCCAGCCATGAAAAATCAGAAAGAAATGTATCGTCAGTGGCCAGGAATTAATGCATACTAACAAAAGAGAACTGATATATATATATATATATATATATAATTTTGAAGTATCTAGTTGTCAATGTTTTGTTTTGAACATATTTTTAAAAAAATTAAGTGTCTAGGAAATGTTTTGACAGAGGACAAAAAAATGTGATGCTGAAATTCAAAGACACATCGGAAAAGTAAAAGATGCTTTTAAAAATATAATCAGAAAGATACAGGAAAATTTGTTAGAGACAAAGAAAAGTGTTTTGAATTGTTATGTAATATTGGTCTTTTTTATACTGCTGCCATATCTGGTCGGGTGCTCCTGCTATCCACCTAGAGGTTCTTGACAAAATCCAACAAAGAATCTGTAATGTGATAGATCCCGACTTTGCAGCTCAAATACATTCACTTTCTCACCATCACGGTGTGGCTTCCCTGTGTCTCTTCTCCAAATAATTTCACGGCTTTTTCTCCGATGAACTTAGCTCACTATTGTCCTTGATATATGAATTTACTCGAGCCACAAGATTAGCAATTAGGTTCCACCCTTTTACTGTGAAACCAATAAAATGCAAATGCACATTCTACTCCAGCAGCTTCTTTTCTTGCACTTCCTGCCTGTAGAATTCCCTTCTATGTACTTGCTTCTTCGACAGCAACAATCTCCAAGAATTTAAATGTAATGTCAATAGTCATCTCTTAGCTCACTAACTTGCATCCTCTGTCTCATGCTCCTTTCGCCATCCACTCTACTTTCATCAGTATTCTCATCCTACTCTTACCTAGTTCCTGACACCCCTATAACCTGTCACTCTTTCTCATAACTTATCTCCTATATAGCCCCGTGCACACCAGTGGCAGTAAAATGCCTAGCTTGCGGGCAATATGATTATAAAAAAAAATTAATGCTGGACAGTCTCATCACAGATGAAGAGACTTTAGGCAACTGAGAATGTGATTACCCAGAAGAATGCTGAGAATCCTATAGATTCAACATGTTAGTAAGGATAAAGTTTTAAGGAAAACAGAAACAAAAAGAACAACTTATAATCAGAAAGGGACAACTGACTTTTTTAGAACACAGAACAACAAAAGATAGTCTAGAGAATTTGATGCTCAAAGGAAATTGAAAGAGTTTGAGTTTTGTTTAACAGCATATCAACCTCTGTGGGTTATTTAATGCCAAAAAGGTGGGGTTTTAAGTTATATTTTTTAATCTTCAGTTATAGTGAGAAGGTTCATTTAGTCAGATTTTAATGAAAAATTTTTTGTTTTTATTCTTTTTTATCTTAGAAAACTGAAAATGTATTCTAATTTTGTATTCAAAAGTGTTTTGTTGAAAATAATGTTTTTCCTTCAAGAATGTGTGATGGTAATAATTTTTTCTTCAAAAATATTTATTTTTTTATTTATATATTTCTATAAAAGTGTATTTTCATACTTTGATAGTGTTTTGACCCCAATTTGGGAGTTAACTATTTGCCAATAGCTGGGACCCTAACAGGTGCTACCACTCCGGGTCAGAACAACATCAATTGTACTCCCCACAACCTCCCAATTAGAGGCCTTGCTGCCAGATGCAGTTTAC
Source organism: Ascarosepion bandense (assembly GCA_037127315.1). Classification (NCBI taxonomy): domain Eukaryota; kingdom Metazoa; phylum Mollusca; class Cephalopoda; order Sepiida; family Sepiidae; genus Ascarosepion; species Ascarosepion bandense. Next base: position 1,695,906 of record JBBBDQ010000439.1, on the reverse strand, counting down.
TGTCATGCCCAGGACCACATTGAAAGAGAGAGAGGAAAGTAGCAACTAACCTACCTAATGAGTTTGTGTAAATTGTTGGCAGAACAAGGATTAAGAGAGGCAACATGACTAAAAGCTACAAAGGACAATAAGTTCTAGAGAGCCAGAATTGCCAGAATTGCCAATGTCCAGAAAAGGCACTGCACCTAAAAGAAAACCTCAACTCATGAAGACCCCTTTCTGAAAATACTTGAATGGAATGTATTGATTTATTTTTCTTCATTAGGGATATTTAATATTTAATCTGTACTGAATCCTTAACTCTTACGATCTTTTATAAAATATTACTTTTTATGTTGTTTTCTTGTGATTAACTTAACCATTATTCTCTTCATGGAATTAGCTATAAATTTGAGCATATAAAATATTTAGCAAGGAACTCACTTCTCTAACCCTAAACAACAATCAAATCAAGCCATAAAAAAATGAGATAAGCCCCCATACATCTTACAGCTATTTTAGAGAGGTTAATTAAGAAAGAAATCTCATAATTGGAGAGTAAGAAATACATTACATTTGATCAATTTGTCAAAATACACTAACACATATTGATGTCCAATTGCTTGCTTTTCTCATCTATGAACAATACACTCCTGCTCTTAGATAATTACATTTAAGTAGCAGAATTCACATGTCAAATGTTTTCTCTCAATTACTTAGTCAAAATTATAATTAATACCAATGGAAGAAAATGATTACATTTGAAGAGAATAAAAGAAAATTTTCCTATCTTGAATCTTGGCCTTTTCCTTCTGCTGACAACTATACATTCTGTCTTATAGTTTATAGTTAGTCCTTTATTTTCCCTTTCTTTACTGCCTTGTCTAGGAGGTCCTGTATTTTATTTTCTGTATATGCCATCAACACATGTGTCTTATATTGTTAAGGCTGAGTCAATCAATAAGAAATCCAGGTAGAGTCTCCAGGTTGCCTTAGAATAGCATCTCTGTCAGTCAGTTAAGTGCCATACGTGATATACGCTTGGGCGATCATGTCTTGAAAGAAACATGACTGACTGGGCAGAAGATCATCTCGCAGTAAGTTGCCATTACTTTCTGCAGTAGACTGGTTGCCAACCAAGGGTATAGAACCCAATCTGTCCTGTTATTTAACCCATAACTGGAAGGAATAAATGGATTAATACCTTTCCCAAGGGTATTTGCACGTAAGTGAAGGCAATGAATTCGGTTGGAATTCAAACTCGGCTCCCTGATTTCTTGTTCCGAGCCAATATCCAATGCACCACAATGCACATTCAAAGGAGAAAAAATCCAATGAAAAAGCACTTCCTTGTCTTACACCTCTTTCTATCTATATGCAGGTGGTATTCTCCCAGTATAACACGTAATGGCAAGATTATGGGTTTGTGTGAATTATACTGAATAGCATACATAAATAGTTATAAAGAAAAATAACAGAGAATTTAAATAACATGTGATTTTGTTTATATCGTACAGATTTAGGTATAACATGCAAGTATGCTACTATGACAGAAATCAGTTTTTGCCTGTCTTGTGATGACAATGACTTTACTGATATGTGCCATTAGCAGATTAAGCTCATGTCCCTGTAGTGGTTCAGCCGTAGATCAGAACTTAGTTCAAATGTTGATGTAAGTTAGATTTATATTGGATAGAAGTTGACAAAACAATTGTTAGAGGCTCAATACACTTGAGCTTTGGTTCAAGTGTATTGCGCAATTCATGAGGCAACTTTTCTTTTATCACCTCTTTTGCTTTATGATCTCGGTCTAACTATTAATTTTCAAGTTATTATATACATTAATTGGCTGATTGTCTTTTTTTTCTGACTTTGAAATTTTATATCTTCTACTGCAATTATGAAAATTAATAAAGAGAAAAAATCACTTTAAAAATTCCCATTTTTATGTTTTTTTCTTCTGATTAACTCTACCATTATGTTCTTCATGGAATTGACTATGAATTTGAGCATATAAAATATTTAGAATCATAAGGTGTGGCGGCAAAATCTATTTGAAAGATTATGAAAACTAGAACTATTTGAAAGATTAGGAAAACTAGATCTATTTGAAAAGGATTTTAGAATAGTCCAGTACTTATACTGGGAGAATGCTACCTGCATATGAATAGAAAGAGGTGTAAGACAAGGAAGTGCCTTTTTCATTGGATTTTTTCTACCTTGGATGTGCATTGTGGTGCATTGGATATCAGCTCGGAATGAGAAATCGAGGAGCCGACTTCAAATTCCAGCTGAATTCATTGCCTTCACTTACGTGCAAATACCCTTGGGAAAGGTATTAATCCATCTCTTCCTTCCAGTTATGGGTTAAATAACAGGACAGATTGGGTTCTATACCCTTGGTTGGCAACCAGTCTACTGCAGAAAGTAATGGCAACCTACTGCGAGATAATGTTCTGCCCAGTCAGTCATGTCTCTTTTGAGACATGATCGCCCAAGCGTGTATCACGTATGGAACTTAACTGACTAACAGAGATGCTATTCTATGGCACCCTGGAGACTCTATCTGGATTTATTATTGATGGGCACAATCTTAACAATATAAGACACATGTGTTGATGGCATATACAGAAAATAAAATACAGGACCTAGACAAGGTAGTAAAGAAAAGGAAAATAAAGGACTAACTATAAACTATAAGACAGAATGTATAGTTGTCAGCAGAAGAAAAAAGCCAAGGTTCAAACTATAAATTAGAGATGTCAACATGATATTTAAATATCTGGGATTTCTTTTAACAGAGGATGGAAAATTCAAAACCAAAATCCAAACACACATTAAAAATGCAAAAGATGAATTCCAATAGCCAAGTAATAAAAAAAACAGTATTGAACAGGTGAAGAGGCTCATCCCTTGTTCCCTGTCTAGGATGTGGTTTCCACCTTTCTCTTTTCCAATCTTTTCACTCTTACGTAGCGCCCTGCACATCAGTGGCATTACAGCCTTGCTCAGGATGATATGATTAAAAAAAAAAAAAGGAAAATTTTGTTAGAAACAAAGAAAATTACTAAACATGATACCTGTCTTCCTTTATAACAATGAAAGTTGGACAATTTCCTCACAGATGAAGAGTTTTAGGCTGAAGACTTGAGGCAACAGAAATGTGGTTTTACAAAAATATGCTGAGAATACTATGAATGGATTGTATAAGCAACAAGGAAGTCTTAAGGAAAATAGAGACAAAAGGAACACTTACATTCAGAATCATAAAAAAAAATCAGCTGAAACTCTTAATCCTGAAGGCAAGAAATACAAAGGGTAAGAGTAAGTAGCCTAGCTAGTGAGCTTCTGTAAAATGGATTTGGAGGGATCATAAGGGAAGAAAAATTGCTTAGAGCTACAAAGGATAGGAAGTTGTGGAGAGTCATGATCTCACATATTCTGAAAGAACATGACATATAGAAAAAGAAGAAAGATTCAAAGACTGACAACTAAAGGATCACATCATAGATTTTTATTTTAATTTATGCCTGCCACTGTGTGACATTTCTTTGTTTTAGTCTTTTTTAAGATATTTTAATCAATAAATAATGTCATTTTCTTTTTTTTTTTTGTTTTTTGTTTTTTGGTTTTGCATTCCTTCTGCTCCTTGGGTAGATGTCCTCAACTTTCTAATGAATCTTAAATTTCCTCTGCAAGTTGTTCAGTTAGAATTTCTCAAATCAAAAGCAAGCATCTAATAGGCCTATAATTATTTGTAATTATTCCTTTTGCTGCATTATCTTGTCTCTTGTCATCCGGTCAAGATCATTGCTTTTGTCAAACATTCATACAATTGTTAGGCTAGTCTTTGATGTACTGATGTAATTTTTTTCCCACCATTCACGTTTTCATGCCAGTAGTAAACCATATGATTTTCAATGGAGTTCAAGTGAGTAGATTGTCCTCATTTCATAACTGATTTGATGAGCAACCCAATATGTTAGAGTTTGAAGAAATATTCACTTATTTACCATATACATCAGATACTCCATCTTTAGATTACCATTTGTTCTGGTCTTTATAGAAATCCTTTAAAGAAAAAAATTATTTTTTTGAACAGTTCTAAAACAGTTGTTTTGCATTATATATATATATATAAGGAATGAAGAAAATAATTGCAATGTTCAAAACATTAATTTAAAACAGTGCTCAGTATAAAAATAGTCAATGAATATTTATTAATTACTACTTTAGAACATGTACAAACTACTACAATTTTGTCGTAGTTTGTAGTTTGTACATGTTCTAAAGTAATAATTATATATATATATATATATAACTCTTCAGCAATGAATTGAGTTATTCGGTGACTGGCATGTGTATACACTGCTTATATATAACACAGTAAAATTTCTCTTGTCTGATTCCATATGCCTATGGTTTAGGGGTTATTGATTCTGACTGACAACAAATCGGTTGAGTTTCGATCCCAGCCAGAAGCAAGTGGATGTCTAGCCACACTGATGAGCTGTGATACAGCAAAACAGGCTTTTATGTAAATGATCAATATATTATGCTCTCATTATGATTGAGCTCTCTAGAGAGGAAAAATAAAAAAAAAGTTACCAGTTGTGATTTATGCATTACTCTTTAGCAATGAATTGAGTTCGGTAACTCATGTGTGCATACACCGCTTATATATAACACAATAAAATTTCCCTTCTCTGATTCCATGTGCCTATGGCTTAGGTGTTAGCAACTCTGGCTGACACCAAATCGGTTGAGTTTTGATCTCAGCCAGAAGCAAGTGGATGTCTAGTCACACTGATGAGCTGTGATACATCATAACAGGCTTCTATGTGGATGACAAATATATATATATCTTGCTTCACTTAATTCTAAAGTTGCATGAAAGATAGTAGAACAAAATGGTAAATATAATGAATTCTAAGAAGACAATGTATGAGCATAGGCAAGAGTAAAACGCCAAGAAGTGAGTTATGAATTAAAGATTTCAAAATAAAGCAAGTATAGACCTTTAACCACCTGGGAAGTGTTTTAACAGATGATAGAATATGTCAGACACAGGAAAGTTTTAAGGAAAATGGATGTCTAAAATCAGAGAAATTTGAAATTTCTAGAACACATAATGGATGAGGACTTGGAGAATTTGACACTCTCAGGATCCACTGGTGGCAAAAGGTAAAGAATGGAACAGTAAGTAATCTCAATGATATTTTGAAAATTGATAGCAGAACATGGACTGAGAGAAGTAATAAAAAGAGAAAGATTGCTAAGAGATACAAATGATAGAACGTTGTGGAGAGTCATGATCTTCCACATGACGATGGCAGCACATAAATTAAAAAAATTTTTTAAAAATTTGACTTAATAATCTTAATGGATATTTACTTCACTAAAGTTGAGTTAAAAGTAGGTCTCCTTGTTTTACTGTTGGAATAATCAGATGTGACTGTAAATTATATTCTAAGAGTTTCTGTTCTCACACTTGTCACCTGTGTTATTTTTCCCTGTTTTTCACTTCCCTATCTACAATCTACAAAAATTTAAACCAGTTGCTAATTTCTGTCTTCCTGAATTCTGTTCTTTTATTGTCCTTTCTCCTCACTAACATTTTCTCAAATTTTTTCATTCTTGGTAATCCATTTAATCTTAGTTGCATTCTCCCCTTGCTTGGGGGTGGGGGGAACATGATTAAACAAAAACAATGTTTTTGAAAATTACCTATCTCAATTTCTGTTTATGAATGTGTATGCATATACACCAAAAATTAATGTTATCTGTGTTATAATGTGGGCGTGTTTAATTTATTTAGCATTAGTCTTATTTGTATTGTTACAGAAGTCGATCAGAAGCAAAAAAATAGAATAAAATATATGAATGCAAAAAAAGACAAGAATTGGGGGGGAGAAGAGTCAGAAAAGTGAAGGCCACAAAAAAAAAAAGGATTTGAATTCTGAGGTTTGACAATTCTCATTATTTTATTTTACTATTCAATATTTTGATATTAGCTATAAGATTATTGACAAAAAGTATTTTTGCACCAGACCCGATTACTTTTGGTAAACATCTATTTAATAGTTGTTTTTTTTATTATTCAGGTAAACAATGTTTATATTTTATCAGTGAATAAATTCATTGAATTCAATGAACTATATGGAAGTTTTTGGGAGTAACAATGTCTTGAATACTGACATATGAACTCTCTTGATAGTCTTTGAATATTGAATAAAGAGGTCAAAAGAAAATGAGTCACCAAACATGACCACCGAGAGATAATAATGCTGATTTTGACAGATTAATTGAATTAGTCATTGATAATTTTAGTAATTGTATTATAGCTTAGGAAATATATATTGTATTTACTAAATACAATGCATACTTATAAGTACAGATAAAGCATGCTTTATTCAAAAGGGGGCTGATACATAATTGCCTGAAGCGTGTATCACGTATGGCACTTAACTGACTTATAGTGGTAAAAGCTTGTAGAGAAACAGTCACACTTTTTGAAAGGGTTGATAATAGAGAAATAATCTATAGTATGCCACAAAGTCTCCAAACAGCTCTCAGGTTTGAATTCAGTTTTCCTTCTAGACTGGTTGTCAACCATGGCAATACAGCCCAGTCTACCTTGATATTTAACTCATAACAGTCTACCTTGATATTTAACTCATAACAGTCTACCTTGATATTTAACTCATAACTGTGAGAAGAGATGGATTCATTTTTCCAAAAGGTTCTTTGCACATAAGTGAATGCAATAAATACAACTGAAAATCAAAAGTAGCTCTCCAATTTCTCATTCCATGCACCTATCCAATGCATCACCTGCACAGCATGATAAGGAGGTGTGCATGTATATTTCCTCTCTTTGCATGTACACATATATACTACCGGCCATAATTATTAGGCTACTGCAGTGTTTAAAAAAAATTATGTATGTTATACTATTTTTTAGTATTTATTGCCAAGTAAATAACCTATATCTATAAAAGTGATGAGGGTGGACATTGTGTAAGTATTTGTTTGTTTGATAAATTTGACTTAGCGTCTGCATTTTGCAGTCTAGCTCGACAGGAGTTGCGCTCAGATGTAGATCAAAATCTTAAAACACTAACAACACCTTGAAATTTTTCAGAAAGCCAAAATTAAGAGTAGAAAAATATATATTATCACCCTACAAAGTCAGGGATCAGTTTATGTATTTATTATAATATAGAATCAATCACCCCACTTTATATTATCAATATCTATATATGTTGTCCCTTCCCTTCCCACCCTAATCCAATTGATACATTCTACATTGTTATCTATAATAGTGAAGAGGGTGGACGTTATGTAAGTATTTGCTATGTAAATTCATCATATGTTTTTTATTCTTATTATTTCTTAAACTACCCAAGTGAAACTGGGCTAAACTGCTAGTTGTAAACGAAAATAGAATGGTTCTTTTGTTAATATTGAATAATATTTAATAATTGCCTATATTGCAGTTTCATCAATGAAGGAATGAAGAAAATTTAGGGTGATCCTGGAAGAGTTTATCTTTGCTTCTTTGCCTTGTAAAATTTTGCAAAGTAATAATAGCAAAAGAACCATTCTATTTTTATTTGGCAATAAATACTAAAAATGGTATGAAATATATCATTTCTTAAAAAAAAAAAAAAACTGTGGTTGCCTAATAATTATGGCCTGTAGTGTACATATCACATTACACACATCAATTTCACCTCTAGCTTGCCTCTACACTTATAGTAAATCTTAAAAGTATACTTTTTCACCTACAGACAGATGCAGAATGCACCCACCCACACATTCACATTAGGGTCAGTTTCACTCTGTAGCAATAAATCTATATTTGCATATCCGAAATTCACCTCACATTCCAAGTTTCTGAAGTAAATACATTATAACTGGGGAATGTCAAGTGAAGAAAGTGACTTTTTAAAATTGCATTGAAGAAATCATTAACCTAGTCAAAAGATTTTCATTTCACTCCCCCCCTCTCTTTCTCTCTCTCATGAACCAATGCCAAATTGACCGGGGTACTTCAAGAGCCCACAATGTTCTTCCTTAAATAACAGATTCTTCAATCATTAAAACTCTGAACCTAAGGCCACAAAAGCTGATGATTCAATGATATCAAATATGCACGCCAAATCCTATTTTAAGTTTCGTATGCCTCAAGTGAATTAAACTAATTTTCATTGGTTACAGCACAAAAGAATACTGTTCTTTCTATTTAAGAATTGATTTAACCAGACCGAAGAAACATCTTGAATTTCCATGATTTATCATCTAAAAATTTTATTTCTTGTTATCTCTTGGAAACTGGGTAGGTAACAGTAACAAGAATTTATTTTTGCAAAAATGCTCAGTAGTTAGTCTCGGACTGCAAGCATTCCCGTCTACAAATAAATCCAAAATGATAAATCAGTTGTCTTAATTGATTTTAAGGAAGAAAGAAAATCTATTTTTCAAGATTGGGAAATCAACCATTATTAGCATATTTTTTTATGATTTAGATCACCAGACTTAAGTCAGAAATTAAGAAAAATTGCTCAGTTACTGTTTTTCTGGGTTGTATTTGTAAAAGAAATGAAAAATAGCCTTCATGTCATGAATGTAAACAAAAGAAAATATTAACTGTATCTTTAACACAATTTATTTTGAATATAGCTGAAAGTATTCAGCTTCATATATACATTATATGAATAGTTGATAAACTGATGCTTGCTATAAAAGGTAAGCTTCAAAATCTCAAGAAAAGAGTAAACCCTTTTTTATATCTCAAAATATATCTTAAGTACAAGTTTTTCATTATATATACACTAAAAAATAATAAATCTCCAGCACCCCACCCATAAAAAGCAGATTACATTCCATTATATTACACATATATTAAGTATTTTTCTTAAAATTACTTTACATATAAGTTTCATCTTTTAGAATTGTAAATATGGGTAAAGACGTCAGTAAATGTCTTTTTTTTTTATAATCACATTGCCCCAAGCAAGGCATTTTACTGACACTGGTTTGCAGGGGGTTACATAGAAGAAAAGTTATGAAAAAGAGTGACAAGTTATAGGGGGTGTCAGAAAGTGGGTAAGAGAAGGATGAGAATTCTGATGAGAGTGGAGTGGACAGAGAAAGAAGCATGAGAGAGAGGATGCAAGTTAGTGAGACAGGAGATTACTTTTGACTTTACATTTAAATTCTTGAAGATTGTAGCTGTCAGGGAAGCAAGTAAATAAAAGAGAATTCCACAGGTAGGAAGTGTGAGAAAAGAAGCTGCTGGAGTAGAACTTGTGTTTACATTTTATTGGCTTCACAGTAAAAGGGTGGGACCTACTTGCTAATTTTGTGGCTCTAGTAAATTCATATATAGGGGTCACCAGGGAGCTTAGTTCATTGTAGCATAAGCCATGAAAGTATTTGTAGAAGAGACACAGGAATGCCACAATGTGTGGGTGAGAAAGTGACTGCATCTGAGCTGCCAAGTTGGGATCGATTACATTACACATTAATTTATATAAAATTATAGAATTATAAATATAAATTTAAAAAAGATGAAGTAAAAGTATTGATTTCTGGACCAAAAGTAAAATCAAACAGAATTTTATGATTTGTAAAATTGACTTTGTTCTCAACAGCTGTCAGGCACTTCCTAAGTAGCCACTAATTTTGAACCTATTTCTACTGTTATGATAGACCATTTGCCATAATGGATATTTTTAAATCCATTCAAATTTCAAGTCCAGTGAGCATGGTCATAAATTTTTAACTACATTCAGATCAGGGAATCTACCACGCAACTTCAATTGGTTGATTTTCTTATTTTCAAAACACTTTCTGGTTAATTTGGCAGCATGTTTTGGATTGTTGTCCTTTTGAAACATTCAAGTGCATTTCATTATAAAATCCATGAGGAGGTACATGAGCCCATTCCTTTGATTATGTGAAGTTGTCCTGTAGTTGATAAGAAACAGCCGCATATTACATTGCCACTTCTATACATCAAAGCTCAGATGATATATTCTGAGTTGAATTGTTTGATGTTCTTTCACCAAACCCAACAATAAGAATATTTCTGTCATTTCTTTTTTTATGGTGCAGTGGATATTGGCTTGGAACGAGAAATCAGCGAGCCGAGTTCAAATTCCAGTTTAATTCCCTTCATTCACTTAAGAAAGGTATTAATCTGTTTCTTTCCTCCAGTTATGGGTTAAATAGTAGCCTTGGCTGGCAACCAGTTTACCGCAGAAAGTAATGACAACTTACTGCGAGATAATCTTATGCCCAGTCAGTCATGTCATGATCACTGAAGCATGTATCACATATGACACTTAACTGACTGACTGACCCAAAGCAAGACTCAAGGGAGAATATATGAGAAAAAAAATTATTAAGAAGAGAGAACAATAAAAGAGTAGAAATAAAGAAGGTAGAAAATAACAATCAGCATTGCATTTAAGCTTTTGAAAATTAAACTTAGCTGGAAAATAGTTCTACAAAGGAAAAGTGCAAGAAAAGTGCAACTGTTAGCACAGAACTTCTGGTTACATTCTCGGCCATTTTGACAGTAAATTTATGAAGCCTTGCCACCAATCTAGTCAGTCAGTTAAGTGCCATACGTGATACACGCTTGGGCGATCATATCTTGAAAGAGACATGACTGACTGAGCAGAAGATTATCCCGCAGTAGGTGGGCCATTACTTTCTGCGATAGACTGGTTGCCAACAAAGGCTATAGAACCCAATCTGTACTGTTATTTAACCCATAACTGGAGGGAAGGGACAGATTAATACCTTTCTCAAGGGTATTTGCACATAAGTGAATGCAAGAAATTCCACTGGAATTTGAACTCGGCTCTCCAGTTTCCTGTTCCAAGCCAATACCACTGCACCACAGTGCACATACAATCTAGTACTGCACTTAAATTCATAAAATCTTGGTACCAAAGGGGAATGTTTGTCAAAGCAATTACCATAAAAATTGCTGTAGAAAAAGCACAGGAAAGCTATGTTACAGTAGTAGGAAAGTGACTGGAACTGAGATGCCAGGTCAGAACCAATTACATTGCAGATTCTTGTTTGTATTTTATCTAGAATATCTAAATACATAGCATGGGCATCAATTCTATATTATAATTCTGCTTGTTCCTTCCTTAGTTACTTAGTTCCTCTGTCTGTTACACCACACTCTCTATCCGAGATTTTCCTTCCCCTCTATCTTTTTACTCTCCTCAGCATTTTGCTCACCTTTGCCAGATTGAAGAGTAGTAAAAAGTGAGAGAGTAGGAGGAGAGAGTCTTTAGCATTACCGTATCAGTAGCAGCTTAAACTGGTGGTTGTAGAGTAATTGTGTATCTGTATATGTTGTGTACTGTAAAATATAGTAAAAATAGGTAGGTTTGTTGTTGTATCCCATGACCTAATAACAAAATTTCTGGCCTCTACACTCTTGGCCATTACTCAGTTGTTTTTTCTGTTTGCAATGGACACAGGAACCTTTAAAGTAACTTTAATTATTTTAAAAAAATTTTTAATCCCTTCTAACATTTTTTTAAAATTTGTCAGAAAGTTTTGTTTTGATTTGAGTTAGCAGCTAAAGAAACATTACGACTGTTTTACAATGGAAACCTAATGATTGTATCACAGACTTTTTTCGATGACAAACACATTAATTCAGAAATTCTCGCAAAAAATTAAATAATGGTCAGATTTTAATGAAACTATAAGTACTCATTCACAAATGAAGGAAATTATTTTTGAAATTATTTTTTTTTTAAATCTTGATAAAAATGTTTACAATGGACACAGGAGCCATGATTTTTCAGTAGCAAAAAAAAACATTTTCTCTTTCAAAATCTTTCACAGTAAAGTAGATTCTATGGACTTTACTTTTATAGATATTTTAACAAAATTACACTCTGTCTAAAATCTTAAAATGTATTCATTAGCCTGAGATGAAAGTGTCTGTGAAACTTTTCATTTCACTGGAATGTCTTAATTGCAGTCACATGCATACTTTCACTTACTATAATTAGAAATTATGTAACCTTGAAAATGAAAATACACAATAGGGTCATCTCTGAATTTGAAAAAATATCTATTTTTAGAGAAAAATTTTCATTGTTATTGGGGAAAATTTATTTTAAATTAAAAAAAGCTGCAATTTTTAAAAATTAGATGTTTTAAAAGGCACCCAAAGAATTTCAAGATTCTACATTTGTTTTGTCAAACACTGAACAAGAAAGAAAAGTTGATAAGAGCCAAAAGTCTTACATTTGTAAATGCGCTCAAAAATTGTTTACATTAGTGTTTCATTAACATTTAAACAAATGATTAAGATTACAGTTCAGTGAAACCTTTTCTTCTTTCCAGAATTGCTGTTAAAATGTTGCATTTTTTAAGTTAATAAAACAAAAAATAGTTACAAATAAGTAAAAATAGTGACTTCAGTTTTTGTGTTTTAATTCTATAAAAAGTTAAGTCATTCTTTTTAAAGAATGCATATTTATGAAGTATCATTTCCCTCAAATGGAGATTTTAACTTTTGCTATTAGTCCATTAAGCTGACTTTGAAACTGTTTTTCAGTATTTTAATACAAAGGCAAAGAACACAACAAAATGAAAAGGAATAAAATTTGCAAAGTATCTACATGGCATTTATATACAAAAATGAAGTTAAAAAACCAAATTGGAAATTACTTTTCAGTAGAATCTTCCTAATGCTATTCAGGTTTAGGAATTTGACAGCAAGACATAATTAGATTAAATAGAAATGCCAAAGTGTCATTTTGTTTCTCTAGAAATAGAACCAAGAAGCTTTCAGAAATGGAATAATCTACACTCAAGTATTAATTAATTCTGCAGCAGTCAATATTAAAGAGGTTTTTAATACTTGAAAACATTTTTGGATTCAAGAAAATACAATTATGTTAATTATTCTAGGATAGTGCCATGATTTTAATTTTTCCAAGACTCTTCAATATGGAGCCTACTGTAACCTCTCAAAGCTCATATATCAATTATGTGACTTGTTGAAAATATAGAAACAGCTTTTTTAAATATAGAAAAAGAAATGAAGTTTTAATATGAAAGCTTCCCTGTTTCCAGAAAACTGAATTTGGTAGTGCCAAACATCATTTTCTGTCTCCTTAAATCCATTTCATTTATTATTCTCTCTGACTCTCACTAACCTCTTTCATCTGAGTCGCTATTATTGTCTTGCTTAGGATGAAATGATTAAATAAAAATGTATATTAAATAAGGATTAGTTATGAAACCAGAGAACTGAATATTTCAGATTGTACAGGATCTTATCAAAATGTATCAGGATTGTTGTTATGGTAACAGCTAAAGTACGCAGTCAAGCTAGCTGGTTAGCACAGATTGACCTTGAACTCTGGCTCACTTTCATCATTTATAACACAGCTTGGAAAGAAAGTTCTATCAGTGACCATGGCTTGTGTTGCAGTTTTTGGCTTTCATTCTCTGACACCCATTATAACTTGTTCTGCTTTCTCTCATCCCTCTTCTAACGGAGAATCTGTAATGTGATCGATACCGACTTGGCAGACTGGCTGCAGTCACTCTCTCACCGGCGTGATGTAGCTTCCCTGTGCCTCTACTATAAATACTTTCATGGCTTCTGCTCCGATGAACTTAGATCACTGGTGCCCTCTAGGTATGAATTTGCATGAGATACTAGATTAGCAACTAGGTCACACCTTTTTACAGTGAAACAGATAAGATGTAACTGCAATTTCTATTCCAACAGCTTCTTTTCTTGCACTTCCCACCTGTGGAATTCCCTTCCATGCACTTGCTTCTCCAACAGCTACAATCTCCAGGAGTTTAAATGTAAGGTCAATAGACATCTCCTAACACACTAACTTGCATCCAAAAGTTTTCTCAAACTCTCTTCTCATCTACCCAATCCTCATCCTCACTCATCTATCACCCTCCTTTTGATATTTCCTATATCACTTTCCCCTATGTAACCCCCTGCACAATAGTGGCAGTGGAATGCCTTGCTTGGGGTGAAATGATTAAAAAAAAATGTAACCCCCTGCTCACCAGTGGTAGTACTGTCTTGCTTGGGATGAAATGATTATGAGAAAAATTTTAAAAATACAACACTCCCTAGATCTGACAAACACCATATACCCTGTATTTCTCTATATTTCTGACATGACGTAGTATTTACAGTGTTTACATTATTCGGACTATTGTTCTCATTTATGTGAATATAGACGTTGGTTGGTTCCTGACTTTACTCTTAGAGTTGTGAGTTCAATACCAGGCTACAGCAGTGGTGAACAAGTAACTCGCAGGGTTAGAGGGAGATAACTCATGACTTCCAATTGAGGCTTCACACAAGAAATGAGGTTGATATATCCCAGTGATTGTAATAAAGGTTTCAGTTCAAAATTCATAACACTTGAAGAAGGCCAATGCATACATGTATAAATGGCAACAAAGATGATGACAATAGTACAAATATTGTAAATACTATATACTCCGGATCTTAGCTCCCTTGTAAATTATTCTCTCCCCAAAAATCAAATCCCACTTGAAAACTACAAGATTTCAACATGTTGAGGAAATTCAAGAGACTGAGATGTGACAGCTGCTTGCTATGTCAAAAAAGGTGTTCCAGAAATGTATCCATCAATGGAAACAATCCTGGATAAAATGTTGGTTGGTTGATTGTTTTGTCTTTATGGCACATCAACACCTCAGCGGGTCATTTATTGCCAACTAAATTTTATTTATTTATTGCTGGTAATACCTATTTCTTTCAGCAATTTATTGTTGTTTTTATATAAGTTTTGTGTCTAGTAACAATATTCAACACAATATAGCCGTAGACTCAAAAAAAGAAAAAAGAAATACTTTTTTTTTCGAGTATCAAGATGCATTGGGATTTGTTTTTAAGGGCAGGGTCCCCAAGTCCTACCCTGTTATTTAACCCACAACTGGAGGGAAAGGATGGATTAATACCTTTCCCAAGGGGACCAGTGCTTAAGTGAATGCAGGGTATTCAACTGGAATTCGAACTTGGCTCACTGATTTCTCTTTCCGAGCTGATATCCACTGCACCACAATGCACATCTGTCACTAAACACTTACAGCACCTGGTATTCCTAAGCAGTCACCCATCTAAGTACTGACCAGGATCAACATTGCTTAACTTCAGTAATCAAGCGAGAACCGGTGTATTCAATGTGATATGGCCGTAAGCCAGATAAAATGTGTAACTTCAGAAGAGAACTCCTTTGAAGGAGATTAAACGCCAAATCAATATGTTTAATTTTTATAGCACCAGTCCTGATACTTTTTGATCAGACCTTGTAGATACTTTCCAAAGATGTGATAAACAAAATGAATATTAAATAAGAATTAGTTATTGTATAATAAATAATCTTTTATAGCACCAGTCCTGATACTTTTTGATCAGACCTTGTAGATTCTTTCCAAAGATGTGATAAACAAAATGAATATTAAATAAGAATTAGTTATTGTATAATAAATAATCTTTTATAGCACCAGTCCTGATACTTTTTGATCAGACCTTGTAGATTCTTTCCAAAGATGTGATAAACAAAATGAATATTAAATAAGAATTAGTTATTGTATAATAAATAATCTTTTATAGCACCAGTCCTGATACTTTTTGATCAGACCTTGTAGATTCTTTCCAAAGATGTGATAAACAAAATGAATATTAAATAAGAATTAGTTATTGTATAATAAATAAAAAACTTAAATCTTAATTTATGATCAAAATATCATGTGATAAATTATTGTATGATTAAAAATAGTACATGATAAAGAGTGAATCCTGGGAGAATCATGTTTAAGTTATGTTGGATTATTTAAAAAGAAATGGTGTAATCCATTTCGAGAGGATATTTGGTATAATCTTTACCTCATCACAAATAAAAGAGAACAACTTTTTAAAATGTTGTACTTTGATTTGTTGCAACAATTGGCCAGCAAATGCGATGCACATCTGTTTTTTTTTTGTTTTTTTTAAGATAACAAACTGTAATTGATTGATCTTTATGCAAAGAAAAATCAAAGTAGAAGATTATACATAAACTGAGTGAATGAAGTTTAATCACTGCAGAAGAATGTTTAAGAATATTATCGTGGACCAAGCATGCAAGCAACGATGAGGTGTTGGAAAGAATGGAAACATAAAGGAAACTAATAGTGAGCATCAGAAAGAGACAACTGAAGTTTCTGGGACAAGCAATGAGGAAGGAGGGCTTGGAGAACCTGATACTGACAGGCCAGAAAGAAGGAAAAAAGAGACGGAGGAAGGCAACGGATAACATATTTGAGGGGCCTGATCAGGTGAATGATGGAACAGGGATTATGAGGGGTAACAGGAGAAGACATAAGAGCCACCAGGGATAGGGAGATGTGGAGAACAATGATCGCCTACGTCCTGAAAGGACAGGGCACAGAAGGTCTGAACATAATAAATGGTCAATTTGGCATTCTTGGTGCAATCAATTCTTTTCAAATTCCTCACTTCTGCTTATATATACATGTATATATAATTTCAAAATTCTGCTTCTCCTTTTGGGTGGGGGATGTGTGAATTTTTAAAATATTTTTATTATTTTATATGGCACTAAAGTAAACATGAATAAATATGTTATGCATGTCATTTATACTTGATGGCTCCAGCTGAAGCTACCTGCAACAGTAATAGTGCATTGGGATTAGCTTTGGCTTGGCAAAAGATTTTGCATTTCATGTTCCAAAAATTTACTTCCAGTGATGTGGATATTCAAGTTAAACCAAGTTGTGGTTGTAAATCATCAATTGAGCAAAAGAATTATGGGTTTCTCGCACTTCCCGCCTGTGGAATTCCCTTCCGCATGCTTGCTTCCCCGACGGCTATAACCTCCAGGAGTTTAAATGTAAGGTCAATAGACACCTCCTAACACACTAACTCACACCCATTCTCTCCAACTCTCCCCCTATGTACATCCTAACTCATCTATCACTCTGTGTAACCCCCTGCACTATAGTGGCAGTGGAATGCCTTGCTTGGGGTGACATGATTAAAACAAGAAAAAAAAAAGGCTCATTCAGAAATCAATCTTAAAACATTATGAGCAAAGATGTGTGTAATCCATTTCCCGTCTGGAACAATCCTGCACGTATATAAATCTAACATACGGGTGCATTGAAAACTGCTGCCATATCTGGTCAGGTGCTTCTGCTATCCACCTAAGAGTCCTTGACAAAATCCAACAGAGAATCTGTAATGTGATCGATCATGACTTGGCAGCTAGGATACAGTCACTTTCTCATTGGTGTAATGTGGCTTCCCTGTGTCTCTTCTACAAATACTTTCATGGCTTCTGCTCAGATGAACTTAGCTTACTGATACACCCCATACATGAATTTGCTCAAGCCACAACATTAGCAACTAGGTCACAACTTTTACTGTGAAACCAATAAATTGTCAACACAAATTTTACTCCAGCAGCTTCTTCTCTCGCACTTCTTGCTTGTGGAATTCACTTCCATTTACTTGCTTTCCCAACAGCTACAATCTTCAAGAATTCAAATGTAAAGTTAATTGCCATCTCCTATTTCACTAACTCTCACTCATGCTTCTTTCTTCGTCCACTCCACTCTCATCAGTATTCTCATCCTTCTCTTAAGCACTTCCTGACACCCCCTATAACATACCTCCTATGTAACCCCCTGCTCAACAGTGGCAGTAAAATGCCTGGCTTGGGGAGACACGATTATAAAAAAAAATATATCTGATACAGATTTTCAGAGTTAAGAAAAAGTTAGTACACATGAGTTATATGCTTTGAAATTAGCTGTAATATGCTTATCCATTTTTTTTTTTTTCAAAGTAACCATTTTTTCATCAGCTACTTATTGTTGTGGTGCAATGGATATCCACTCGGAATGACAAATTGGTGAAGCCGAGTTCAAATTCCAGTTAAATTCCTTGCATTCACTTAGGCACAAATACCCTTGGGAAAGGTATTAATCCATCTCTTCCCTCCAGTTATGGGTTAAATAATAGGACAGATTGGGTTCTATAACCTTGGTTGGCAACCAGTCTATCACAGAAAGCAATGGCAATCTACTGCAGGATAATCTTCTGCCCAGTCAGTCATGTTTCTTTCGAGACATGATCGCCCAAGCGTGTATCACATATGGCACTTAACTGACTTATTTTTAATGAAAAATGGTAAGTCTATGATAATCAGAAATGTGAAATTCTTTGAGTTGACAAATTATTTCCCCATTAGCATTCTGAAAACCAAATCTTCCTGGCAAAAAAATATTCCTATATAGAGATTGCAGTTCTTGTAAACTTGGCAGAATCCTGTTGTCATGATTTGGAACTGATCAATAGAATGTGATTTCATACTTCATAAACTGATGCAATTTGGCATCAAAGTTCTTCACTTCTCTCCATATTTATAAAACCATTACAACTTTTTTTCCAAGTTTATTTTTGTCCTAAGCTAATACTTCTGAAGTTAAATTATTAGCAACTTAATATGTGATATTGGCGGTTTCTTTATCCGTAAACATTCAGCATTCATTAACAAAGCAGCTAGTACTACCATCAGTAAATTAAAATTCAAGACTAATATTTTAAGATATTGTTGTTCAAGATGAAAAAAATTCTAACCAGTTGCTTAAAAATAAGTCCATATTCAAATTTGAGTTATTTTCCCTGATGTAATCAAAAGCATAATTCTTATCTCTCTTTTATCAGACTATCTAACTCGCAGTCTATACATCCAAGAAAAGATGCTTTTTTTTCTCCAATCTTATATTTATTCTAAATTACCAAATTCTAAGAACACTATGCAAGAAAACATTTCTTCATCATGATTTAGCTATCCTAGACAGGTACTGTGATGTCGTGATATCTGTCCCAGTTAGATTTTGTAAATAAAGTGGGAACATGTGCAGAAAGTATAAAGAGAAACTTCAAATGTTTTACATGAATGTTAGAAGCTGAAAATGATGGTGACACCAAGTTATTTCCTTTGGGTACATTTAAGTAAGTTACTACTGGGAGTCTTTCATAATCTGAAAGATGCTGCAGGTATCATATAATCCCAAATAGAATGAGGATGTAAATGAGTTTATTTCACCTTTTACCATGATAATTACCAATTTAGGGAATTTCTAATATTTCAAGAATGGCATCATGTAGCTAAGAAAAAAAACTCTTCAATTATTCATTTAATTAAAATTGCTATTTGATTATCATTTGAGGGTGTATGGTTAGGATAGCAACTCAGAATGATAACTTGGAGAGTAAAGTTTGAATGCCAGTCAAGTTCATTGCGTTCACTTACATGAAAATACCCCTTGGAAAAATATGAATCCATCTCCCACAAACAATGGGTTTAATAGAACTTTTATCTGGAAAGTTCGTTGTCATTCTAAAAAAATTGTCAATACAATATCAGTCAGTCAGTTAAGTGCCATGCATGATACACACTTGGGCAATCATGTCTCGAAAGAGACATGACTGGGCAGAAGATTATCCCGCAGTAGGTTGCCATTGCTTTCTGCAGTAGACTGGTTGCCGACCAAGGCTATAGAACCCAATCTGTCCTGCTATTTAACCCATAACTGGAAGGAAGAGACAGATTAATACCTTTCCCAAGGGTATTTGCGCGTAAGTGAATACAATGGATTCAATTGGAATTCGAACTCGGCTCCCCAGCTTCTCGTTCCGAGCCTATATCTACTGTACCACAACACACATCCCAATACAATATACTTTGACAGAAAAAGAATTATTCTTACAATGCAATTTTTTTTTTACTTTAAACAAAACAAAAATTTTTTATAAGCCATAAAAAAAGCAAAACTCATTATCATTGTCATATTCAATAAAGCTGATTTTATTATTATTATTATCTTTGGAATATTTGATAAAGCTGTTTTTATTTTATTATCATATTCAATAACCAAGAAAAAATTGACCACTTAAATATAATATTGGAATGAAAAGATTTATAGGATATCATTATGTTTATCTTTATTTCACAATTTATACACATTGAATAATACATAGAAATAATGTTACTTACAATTTAATTACTTTTATCAAGCAATATTTTATCAGCTGATACCAATGAATTTATTTGCATATTATTCTACTCCATCAGCTTCTTTTCACTGGTGCCCCCTATATATAAATTTACTCAAGCCACAAGATTAGCAACTAGGTCTCACCCTTTTACTGTGAAACCAATAAAATGTAAACATGAACTCTACTCCAGCAGCTTCTTTTCTTGCACTTCCCACCTGTAAGAATTCCCTTTCATTTACTTGCTTCCCCGATAGCTACAATCTTTAAGAATTTAAATGTAAAGTCAATAGTCATCTCCTATCTCACTAACTTGCATCCTCTCTCTCATGCTCCTTTCTCTGTCCACTCCACTATCATCAGTATTCTTATTCTTCTCTTACCCACTTCCTGACACCCCTTATAACCAGTCACTCTTTCTCATAACATTCTATGTAACTTTCTATGATTTGAGTAGATAGACTAAACTATCGCCCAGTTCACAGTCCACCCACGTCTATTGAACAGGTGAAGAGGCTCATCCCTTGTTTCCTGTTTAGAATGTGGTTTCCGGTTTTTCTATTTTCCAATCTTTTCACTCTTTTTATTTTTATTTTTTTCAATTGGAGTAGATAGACTAAACTATCGCCCAGTTCACACTCCACCCACGTCTATTGAACAGGTGAAGAGGCTCATCCCTTGTTTCCTGTTTAGGATGTGGTTTCCGGTTTTTCTCTTTTCTCTTTTCCAGTCTTTACACCCTTACGTAGCCACCTGTGCATCAGTGGCGTTTTCGCCTTGCTTGGGGTGATATGATAAAAAAAAAAAAAAAAAAACCTGCAAAACAGTAGCAATAAAATGCCTTGCTTGGAGCAATATAATTATAAAAAAAAATGATTGAATTTATAAGTTAATAAATTGAAGCAAAATTTTGTTTAATGCAAAGCAGGAATAAAGTTTGGTAAATTAATCAAATTTGGATTTATTATATTTTTGTATCTCTACTTAAATGGATGGACAACAGTATTTCTTTCATAAAACCATATTAAATTTAATTTTAAAATAATATATTTCAAGAACTACTAATTGAAAAACTGTAAAGTTGCTGTAAATGCACATTCATTATGTCTTTTTTTTTATAATCGTATCTCCTCAAGCAAGGCATTTTACTGCCGCTGTTGTGCAGGGGGTTACATAGAAAGTTATGAGAAAGAGTGACTGGTTATAGTGGGTGTCAGGAAGTGGGTAAGAGAAGAATAAGAATACTGATGATAGTGGAGTGGACAGAGAAAGGAGCATGAGAGAGAGGATGCAAGTTAGTGAGACAGGAGATGACTATTGACTTTACATTTAAAGTCTTAGAGATTATCGTTGTCAGGAAAATAAGTATGCGGAAGGGAATCCCACAAGCGGGAAGTGCAAGAAAAGAAGCTGCTGGAGTAGAACTTGCGTTTACATTTTATAGGTTTCACAGTAAAAGGGTGGGGACCTAGTTGCTAATCTTGTTGCTCTAGGAAATTCTTATATAGGGGGTACCAGTGAGCTAAGTTCATTAGAGTAGAAGCTTTTAAAGTATTTGTAGAAGAGACACAGGGAAGCTACACTGATTCAGTGAGAAAGTGACTGTATCCTAGCTGTCAAGTCGGGATCGATCAGTTTACAGATTCTCTGTTGGATTTGGTCGAGGACACCAAGGTGGATAGCAGGAGCACCTGACCAGATATGGCAACAATATTCAATGCATGGGCAGATCGATGGATGCTTGAGTAATTTGCTCTTTTTTTATTAACCAAGGCCACATATTACATATCAAATTAAACTGTTATTTTCAAGTATTGGTTTCCTTTTCAATGTCAATGCATTCTTCTTCTTCTTCTTCTTCTTCTATGTGCCCTGTCCCTTCAGGACGTAGGCGATCATGGTTCTCCACGTCTCCCTACCCCTTGTGGGTCTTAGTATGTTTGCTCCTGTTACTCCTGGCAACCCCTGTTCTGTCATCCACCTGATCAGGCTCTGCACATATGTTATCCACTGCCTTCCTCTGTCTCTCTTTCCTTCTATCTGGCCAGTCAGTATCAGGTTCTCCATTTCCGCTGCTTCCAGTTTTGTCCTCATTTTCGCTGTGGATCCAACATTTAGCTGACAAAGCAAGCATAGATCTCTTCTAAATTTGCTAATCAAGATCTAAGACAAATGACTGAAGATGGGTGACATCAATATTTCTATGAGTACATAAAGACTTGCAAGATGGCAAGTGATTGCCCTCAGCTAATAAGCAGTTTGAACAGTACAGTGGGCATGATGGCATTTCATTGAGTTCTCCTGCTCCACATCAGCTGCTATTCGCAGTGGTAAGACATTATAAATGACTCGGACCTGTTTGCTCACCAAGGTCAAGGTCACATTTGCTTTTACTCACTCTCTTCACATCCAGCCTTCTTTCTTTTTCTCTTTGCATCTCACCTTCTTCCTTTTTCTTCACATCTCAGCTTTCTTTCTTCCCTCCTGACATCTGGTCCCTCTCGCTCCCCCAATTTGTTTAACTACAACTCTTTGCCTTTTATACCTGATAAGTTTTTTTACCAGTTATTGCACTCCAAACTAAAAATTAAGAATTGATATTTTTAATTGAAGTTAAAACTATAAATACTGTATGTTGTGGATTCCAGGTGAGGAACCGCACAAAATAATGAACAACAAAACAGATGATTGAGATAGAAAAATAAGTTATATTAAACATAAAGATACAAACTGGAAGACAGGTTAGTAATCCAGGAATACTATCAGTAAGGAATATATATATATATATATATATATATATATACAAGTCTTTGAAGTGAAGCTATGCTAGAATTTGTATGTCCATGTCGGAACTGATGGGTGCTGGCTGAGTGGAGCTCTGAGCTACTATGACTACTGACGTGGTATTCACTGTGACTTCAGTATCGTTTGGTATCTTATGGTACCCTATGGATCTCATACAGTATGGCAGGAGTATATGTACACTAAAGTCAAGTCCATTATCTAAACTTATTTATAAATGGAACTGTGTGTGTGTGTGTGTGTGTGTGTGTGTGTGTGTGTGTCCGTTACCTATAGACTCTGAAATGGCTGAACCGATTTTCTTGTACTATAAGCATCTATGAGTCTTCTTAGCTAGATACAGACATACAGGCAGATAAACACACACACACACACACAAACACAAACATCTTGCTTTTATGTATATATATTATTGATTTTTGCACTATTGTAAGAACTGCAACTTTGAAACTTCTGAATATCAATTCTTATGGCTTTGTCTATGAGTGTATCAAATCTGATTAAAATCGGACCACTCCTTCTATAACCCGATTTTTTTTATTATAGATTTTTGATATTTATCAAGGGTACCTCAACACAAAACCTAGCTAAGACTCATAGATGCTTATAGTACAACTGTGTAAATTATCAAGAAGATCAGTTCAGCCGTTT
Source organism: Ascarosepion bandense (assembly GCA_037127315.1). Classification (NCBI taxonomy): domain Eukaryota; kingdom Metazoa; phylum Mollusca; class Cephalopoda; order Sepiida; family Sepiidae; genus Ascarosepion; species Ascarosepion bandense. The sequence continues at coordinate 1,672,349 of JBBBDQ010000439.1, read as the reverse complement.
CGGAGTCAATAGGTAAAGGACACACACACATATAGACACACACACAGACAAAGTTCCATTTATAAATAAGTTTAGATTAGCAGCATTCTGATTAACTTGACTTTCAAAATTTGTTTCATATCGATCAATTTTTAAATATTTTTTAAGACTGGATACAGCAACACAAAATGGAACAGCTGCTTATTTGCCAATACCAATTGTTGTACTTATTTGCCAATACCAATTGTTTGCCAATACCAATTGTTGTACTTATTTGCCAATACCAATTGTTTGCCAATACCAATTGTTGTACTTATTTGCCAATACCAATTGTTTGCCAATACCAATTGTTGTACTTATTTGCCAATACCAATTGTTTGCCAATACCAATTGTTGTACTTATTTGCCAATACCAATTGTTTGCCAATACCAATTGTTGTACTTATCTATTTGATAATTTATACTCATATGAAACAGTTAATATTGTTTAACTCAGAATTTTTTCTAATTTACTTTCCTACTTCCTCTTTCATTGTTTCTCCTTATCTCTGAATATATTCAGTTAAGTGCCATACGTGCTTGAGCAATCATGTCTCAAAAGAAACATGACTGACTAGGCAGAAGATTTTTCTACACTAGGTTGCCATTACTTCTTGTGGTAGACTAGTTGCCTATCAAGGCTATAGAACCTAATCTGTCCTGCTATTTAACTCATAGCTAAAGGGAGAAGAGGCTGATTAATACTCTTTGCAAAGATATTTGTATATGAGTGAAAGTAACAGATTTCACTGGAATTTGAACTTGACTCTCTAATTTAATTTTCCAAGCCAATATCCACAGCACCACAATGCACGTATATTACTATACCTTTATTTCCTGTGTCAGAATTTTTTAGATGAACAGTTGTTACAAGCCTTATTCCGATTAAGATGCTTATCAAGATTGTTAGCACTCGTAACACTGTCCAACCATCAGTCAGGTCACATTAATTAAGCATCCTTTTCCAATTGCAGAGTTAGTTTTGAAGATCCTTAAAGCACAGGCTGATGAAATGGGATAAAAGGATATATAGGCAGTAGAAAAATAACACTTCTCCCAACAAATCAATAATTTGTCTGTCAGTTAAATGCCATACATGATACACGCTTTGAGCGATCATGTCTTGAAAGAGACATCACTGACTGGGCAGAAGATTAGCCTGCAGTAGGTTGCCATTGCTTTCTGCAGTAGACTGGTTGTCAACCAAGGCTATAGAACCCAATCTGTCCTGTTATTTAACTCATAACTGGAGAAAGAGACGGATTAATATCTTTCCCAAAGGCATTTTTGCATGCGAATGCAAAGAATTCAACTGGAATTCAAACTTGCCTCTGTGATTTGATATTCCAAGTTGATATCTACTGCACCACAAAAAATCACAAGAGAGAAAAAACAACTATAAAAAAAAATCACAAGTGAGAAAAAACAACTATAAAAAAAATCACAAGAGAGAAAAAACAACTATAAAAAAAATCACAAGAGAGAAAAAACAACTATAAAAAAAATCACAAGAGAGAAAAAACAACTATAAAAAAAATCACAAGAGAGAAAAAACAACTATAAAAAAAATCACAAGAGAGAAAAAACAACTATAAAAAAAAATCACAAGAGAGAAAAAACAACTATAAAAAAAATCACAAGTGAGAAAAAACAACTATAAAAAAAATCACAAGAGAGAAAAAACAACTATAAAAAAATCACAAGAGAGAAAAAACAACTATAAAAAAAATCACAAGAGAGAAAAAACAACTATAAAAAAAATCACAAGAGAGAAAAAACAACTATAAAAAAAATCACAAGAGAAAAAAGAAAAAACAACTATAAAAAAAATCACAAGAGAAAAAAGAAAAACAACTATAAAAAAAAATCACAAGAGAGAAAAAACAACTATAAAAACCCTGCAGAGTATTACAAAAAACTTTCTTATATTGACAGCAGACTAGCACAATAAAGGCCATGAAGAAACTGAAATACTCAGAAGAAATGACTAATGTCATTCGGAATAGTTACTACAATAAGGTAAAATGATTTCAACTCTGAAAACTAAGGGAAAGATGTTACAAGAACAAGAATTAATTCATAGTGAATAAATACAAACAGTTGAACCATCATTACAAGCTGCCAATAATGCAGAAAATTCAAATCTAAACTTATTTATAAATGGAACTTTGTCGCTGTGTGTGTATGTGTGTGTTTGCGTGTGTGTGTGTGTGTGTGTGTGTCCATTACCTATAGACTTCGAAAAGGCTGAACCAATTTTCTTGAAAATTTACACAGTTGTACTATAAGCGTCTGTGAGTGTTCTTGGCTAGGTTTTGTGTCGAGGTACCCCCTATAAATATTGAAAATCGATAATAAAAAAAATCAGGTTATAGAAGGAGTGGTCCGATTTTAATCAAATTTGATACACTCATAGACAAAGACATAAGAAATGATATTCAGAAGTTTCAAGGTTGCAGTTCTTACAATAGTGCAGAAAATCGATAATATATATATATAAAAGGCAAGATGTTTGTGTGTGTGTGTGTTTATTTGCCTGTATATCTGTATTTTTTCAGCCCTTTTATTTTAGTTTTTGTTTCGGGTTTGGCTCTAAGTAGGTATAATTGTAGTTCTTAGTCTCAGCCATGATACCATTTACTAAAAGGACTTATGTAGCCTTCAAAATTCAGGTTACGCAGTGTTTTATTTTCAAGGAGACTAGCCTGATCCATGCTAATGGGGGATAAAAGCAATTGTCTGTGGTGGTTAATAGATAGCAACTTTGTTTTGAAAGCATTAAAATTCACAAGCCATTTCTTACCCTAGTCCACCATGGATTGGAGGTCCTTTTCAAACTTGGCAGCAAGGTTTGCTTTGTCAGTCTCAGCAGATTTTTGATCGAGGCAAGAGTAAACCATAAAAAAATACATAAAACAAGCATGCACAGTTTATTTAAAATGTATATAGTTAATAAAATTCTATTGCCAGAAATTGAAACAGAAGTGTTGCTTGTAGCACAGTCAAATTAGGAGAAAATTCAGTTCTGGCTAATACAAAAATGTTTTATTCTTTGTTAACTTTGGTAACAAACTGAATAGCTAGAATGAATGGAGAAAAACAAGTCTTTAAATATAGTCAAACATAGATAACAAAGGTGGACTCCCATGGGAGTATTTTGTAAAGTGATTTATCTCCTTAATGAGCAGAGATGAGAAGCAATGTGTTCCAGTTGACTGGTTGTCTAAAAAGTTGTTTGAATGCACTGATATAATAGAAATCAAGTTACTTGATGTGAATTTTTAACAGAAAATAAAAATCTGTTTCTCTTAACATTTTAAATATGTTGTCAATTAATGAGGCAACTTATATTTTTTATAAGCCATAAATCTTTATGATGTTGGTGATCATGGCTCTCTACAACTTCCTATTCTTTATAGTTCTTAATAATGTCTATCTGTTGAGTATCCCTCCCAGTTTTGTTATCTATTTATACAAGATCATTAGATCTCACTGTTACCTTCACTCTCTCTTGCCTTTAGTATAATTTATGAGTCTTTTATTAACCAAAGAGTCTTTCCTTATTATGTAACACAAAAATTTCAGATCCTTGTGGCTCTGGGTATAAATGTCTTTTTTGTTTTAACTTTTCTTAAAACTTCCTCATTACCTACATGTTCCATCCATTTTATTCTCAGCAGTATCTTTCTGTAGAAACACATCTCTGTTGCCACAAGTCTCCTCTTCATTTGTAAACACAACCCATATACTTGAAATTTAACAAGAAGATGTCTTGTTAGTTCTCATAAAAGCAAGAAATTGAAATTTCTTGGTTTCATTATTAAAAAGTTATTTATAAAAATATACCAAAATTTTGACTAAAAATACTGATCATCAGTTCTCAAGTCAGCACCTATGCAGATGAGCCTGCCATTTACTCATGTCCCAATAAGAAATCTGGGAAGACTTTATAATTATTATAAAGACATTATAATGATATATAATCACCCGGTTCACACTCCACCCACATCTTTTGAATAGGTGAAGAGGCTCATCCCTTGTTTCCTGTTTAGGACGTGGTTCTCGGCTTTCTTTTCTTTTTTTTTCCCAATCTTCTTTCACTTGTTTTTCTTTTCTCTTGTTCTCAATTGGAGTAGATAGACTTAACTATCGCCCGGTTCACACTCCACCCACATCTATTGAACAAGTGAAGAGGCTCATCCCTTGTTTCCTGTTTAGGATGTGGTTCCCGGCTTTCTCTTTTCCTATCATTCTACTCTTAAGTAGCCCCATGCGCATCAGTGGCGTCACCGCCTTGCTTGGGGTGATATGATTAAAAAATAAAAAATAAAAAAATAAATATAATATACCAAAACACTGGCTACAAATATTGATCATCAGTTCCCTGGCTACTACTATTGAAATAGACCTTCAATGAGTGGTTAATTGGGACTGGAAATGACTTGTGAATTTTAATGTCTCTAATACAAAACTGCTCTTCTTTAACCATTATAGAGAAACTTTACTGTCAGTCATTAGCCTGGCTGATGCAAGTCTGCTTGCAAGAGATATAATCCACCTTCTTGACCTTCCTTTTTCAACCTACTTGAAGTGAAATGAATATATCGGATTTGTTGGCTCTTTGTGATGGACCAGAAAGTTTTTCTCATTAGAATCCATCTTGCATGTTTATAAATCTACCATCTGTCCATGCATTGAATACTATTGTCATGTCTGCACAGGTAATTTTGCAGTTCATATTGAGGTGCTTGAAAAAATCTGAAGAATGATCTGCAATGTAATCAGTCCTGACTTGGCATCTTGATTTCAGTCACTTTCTCACTGCTGTAGCATGGCTTCCCTCTGTCTTTTCTACATTATATTTTCATGGCAGCTGTACATAAATGTTGTGTGTGCATATATATGTATTCACTATACATAAATAATTGTAAATAATATGTATAAATAAGTGTTGTTATTGATATATATAAATAGTTTTTTTTTTTAATTGTATCAACCCGGGCAAGGTGGTAATGCCACTGATGTGCAGGGGGCTATGTAAGAGTAGAAAAATTAGATTGGAAGAGAGTAAAGAGAAAGACAAACCAGTTAAGGATGGGAATGCAGGTGTGATGACAGTTGCAAAGGTGGACAGAAAGGAAAAGATATACAGTGTGGTGTAGAAAGAACTAGAATCAAGTGGTTAAGAGATGGGTATTGACATTGCATTTAAATTCCTGGAGGGTGTAGCCGTCAGGAAAGCAAGAATATGGAAGCAAGTTCCACAGGTGGGAATTGCAAGAAAAGAAGCTGTTGGAGTAGAATTGTTGTTTGCATTTGGTTGATCTAACTGTGAATGGGTGAGACCCAGTTGCCAGTCTGGTTGCATAAGTAAACGCCTGTTGCAGGGGCACCAGTGACTTAAGTTTGTTGGAGCAGGAGCCATGAAAATATTTATAGAACTAACTTATTTCTTTTATTGATGTCGTAATAATCAAGTTGATGAAGTATGTGTTTATGTGTGCACATTTGTAAGGAAAGTGTGTATATTTGTACAAAATGTTCAGTACAAATAGATATCATTTCACAGAGATGCACACATGTTCCTTTTGTTCAGTTTTAGGGGAGTGTATTTTTGTCTTTGAGACTCAATAGTTATTTGTGAGAATTGTGCCATGCATTGGAATGTACAGTTATGATATCTGTTCTGATAGAAATAATACAATATTTAATAAACTAAAAATGGGGAATCTGTTTCAAATACAAAGTGTCTACTAAAATAGTAATTGAAGTAGGGAAAATGTAGTGGATAAATATTTATACAAATATTAATGCAAATCATATGTGTCATACAAATAATACATGTATCAGTCAGTTAATTGTCATACATGATACACACTTTGGGTGATCATGTCTCAAAAGAGGTCCTTTTCAAGCTTGGTAGCAAGGTTTGCTTTGTCAGCCTCAGCAGATATTTGATCGAGGCAAGAGTAAACCGTAAAAAAATATATAAAACAAACATGCACAGTTTATTTAAAATGTATATAGTTGAACATATTCCAATAAAATTCTATTGCCAGGAATTGAAACAGAAGTGTTGCTTGTAGCACAGTCAAATTAGGAGAAAATTCAGTTCTGGCTAATAAAAAAATGTCAGATTGACTGGGCAGAAGATTATCCTACAGTAGTTTGCAGCTGCTTTCTGCAGTAGACTGGTTGCCAGCCAAGGCTATAGAACCAAACCTATCTCATTATTTAACCCATAATTGGAGGAAAGAGATGAATTAATACCTTTCCCAAGAGTATTTGTGCATAAATGAATGCGAGGAATTCAACTGGAATTCAAACTAGGCTCCCCGATTTGTTGTTTCTGAATTGATATCCACTGCACCAAAAATGCAGGTAAAAAGACAGTATATACGGTTACATATAGCTTGTGTATCTATGTAAAAAGTATGTGCATTGTGGTGCAGTGGATATCAACTTGGAACAAGAAATCGGGGCGCTGAGTTCGAATTCTAGTTGAATTCCTTGCATTCACTTACGCACAAATACCCTTGGGAAAGGTGTTAATCCGTCACTTCCCTCCAGTTATGGGTTAAATAACAGGACAGATTGGGTTCTATAGCCTTGGTTGGCAACCAGTCTACTGCAGAAAGCAATGGCAACCCACTGCGGGATAATCTTCTGCCCAGTCAGTCATGACTCATTCGAGACATGATCGCCAAAGCATGTATCACGTATGGCACTTATCTGAGTGATCTACGTAAAAGAAAATATGTGAATGATTTTAAAGTCTTCCCAGATAAATCATTTTGAATCAAATGCTTTCGAAAAAGTGATCCAAAATGTTGAAAATTAAGCAAAAGCAACCATTATTTCTTCTGGCAGAAACAGCAGATAAAAGAGGTTGGCATGAAGAACCTGTAAAAAAAAAAAAAAAAAAATAGCAACGAGAACAGCAAATGGCCCTGTTCCAATTCCAAGTATTGTAGATGCCATTGGGGAAGAACAAAAGCTCCAAAAGACAAAGACGAAGATGTATTAAAATGGCCAATATTGAACAAGACCTCTGTCCACTACAATGAGTGATCAATGAAAGAAAAAGTAAAAGGTCAAAAAGTATCAGAGATCTAAATGGGTCTTCTCAGACTTTCATGTGGCACTTAACTGACCACTGTGTATCAAATACATCTTGGTTGTCTGAACATTCTGTATGGATTTTCTCAGTTCTTACCAACCTTCATCTGAAGAGGCAAAAATGGCCAAAAGAAAATCTGTCAGCTTGTAGTGTTTCATGTTAAAATGGTAGAAAAGATAATGTAATATTTTTTTAGTTTTATAGTTATCATTTGATTTCATTAACAGGTATAAAGAATGAGTAAAAGTTGATTGTTTAAAACCCAAGTTTACAAAGCAAAATAGATTCTCCTAGATGTATGCACTCTGTTACAGTGCTTACACAATAAAATTGCTCATTTATTGCTCATCAAAAACCAGCAAATTAGAAAGATTTATATTCTCAGCTTCACCTATAAAAATGACAATATATGCTAGGTGTTTCATAATTGATGTGACAAACAATTCAACTTTGTTTTGCAAAATATATCTCCTGAACAAAATGACACCCCTGACATAAATTTTTCGTGGCCTTAAGAGGAAATGCTAGAAATTTTTCCTTTTATTTTCTATAAAATGAAAAGTTAGTACATAAATAACAAAAAAAAAATTAATATAAAAAAATGGTTGCTTATAAATATTTCAATTGAGAGAACAATTTGAGCTGATAATGAAGCCATAAAATTGCAATCAGTTTTATCTCGTTAATTTTGACATCCATTTTTTTCTCAATCCAAAACATATTTATTACTCAACAATTTTCATGAAGAAGAAAAATTTATGATTCTAATGAAATTTTATGCATTTTTCTTGTACAAATTTTGAACAATTGAGACATTTGGGGTATTATTTTAATTTAGTTTAATGATTCAAGTATTATGGCACTTCAAGTGCCAATTTGAATGCTCACCATGTTTCTTTCACAAGCCAATGATAATGCCTTATACAAGAATTGTACCAACAATATCTATGATAATTCTGACAATAAAATGTGATTAACTATGTTTTGACCTGAAGCAGTTGTAAAGAATGGAATGTCATCTACAAATAACAATCATATACACTTCTTAAACAAAGCATTCTCTTGGTTGACAGAAACTAAAATTAAGTAATTTAAGTTATATGAATAGGAAAGAATACTGTGTTTAGTTGCACATTTCCAATCAGGATTAGAAATCCCTGAGTTTTTGAAGTATTTTCTAATGAGACCTTTATCCATGTAATACATTCTAGAATAAGTAGGCATAATTTGAAATTTGTATTCATCTATATAAAAAGAATACAAATTGGTTGCATATTTTATGTTAATGTATTGTCTTTCATGTTAGCTTCTCTTTTAGTAGATTCAAATATTCCTTCATCAGGAATATTAATATAGCAACACTTTCTTTTTTTTTCTAAATTTTCACTCAATGGAAGATCCAAGAGACATAAAAGATAAGGGGTTACCAAATGATGTTGCAGTATGGATGTGAGAAGAGACAGTAAGTGCAGATTATGAGGCTATGTAGGATAGATAACGATTAACCTTAGATTTGTAAAAGTTAAGATTGTTCCATAAAGTAGCAGTTCTTAGGAAGAATCAGAATGTTATTCTTAGCAATGGTATATGAAGAGAAGTAGGATTGTGTGTGTGTGTAGCCTGGTGGGTCTTAGCAGTAAAGTTCTGAATTGGTAAAACTAGGGAATGTAGCTTGTCAGAATATTTTCCATGGGAATAGCAATAGAGTAGTAATAAACTTGTGATATTGCATTTAGAGGAAAGAGGTTGCAGGCTAGAAAATTATTCATCACTTACAAGTACATGTAAATGCTTTGAAGGCTGAAAAGAGAGAATTCGACAGCACGAACCCAGATATAGCAGCAAAACTCCATTTTAGGTCCGGTCTAATTCTTTGTGCATTGTGATGCAGTGGAGATCAACTCAAAACGACAAACTGGGGTGCCAAGTTTGAATTCCAGTTGAATTCCTTGCATTCACTTATGCACAAATACCCTTGAGAAAGGTATTAATCCATCTTTTCCCTCCAGTTATGGGTTAAATAATTGGACTTTTATTGGGAAACACCTATTCCTCAGATAATGGACTCTCTCTCCTATATTAATAAGAGCTAACAGGGAGTTCTAGAGAAGTTCTTAGAAGTTCTTGAAGTTCATAGGAGTTCTTTAGAATTCTATTAGAGTTCAGTAGATTTACTAGGCAGTTGATATTAGTTGGCAGTTAGCCAAATACTAAAGAGTCAGCTTTCAGTGGAAGATTACCAAGTTCCTAACATTTTGGGTGTGTTAAGTTGATTAGCAACCAACATAGCACGATTATAACCTTCAGTGCAAAAACTAATCCACAACAAGAACAGATTGCGTTCTATAGCCTTGGCTGGCAACCAGTCTATCGCAGAAAGCAATGACAATCTGCTGCAGGATAATCTTTTGCCCAGTCAGTCATGTCCCTTTTGAGACATGATCACCCAAAACGTGTATCAAGTGTGGCACTTAACTGACTAACTGATTCTTGTCCAGATAGAGCATGGCAGGTGGGATCAGATACTTTCTAGAGCAGTATAAGTAGCTGGACATTTCTGCAATATCTTTAACAATGGATATGCATGAGTTCTATGATAACCTAACAAATAAATGCATTTAACAGACAGAGAAAATTATTTACTGAACTCTAAAAGATGTACAATCATAAAATCCATGCAATGATACTGGTTACGCATGACATGTTTTTATGATTTGCTTTGGGTAGACAATTCACTTCATTTGATTTTCAGAAATGGATATACATGATGTCTGAAAGATAAAGAATATGAAAGTTGTTTTACTGGAAATATTTAACACATCCTTTAGAATCCAATCCTTATCAGTTGCGGATGAATAGATATATATCTAATCTAAATCTAAACTTATTTATAAATGGAACTTTGTCTCTGTGTGTTTGTGTGTGTGTGTCCGTTACCTATAGACTTTGAAACGGCCGAACCGATCTTCTTGAAAATTTACACAGTTGTACTATAAGCATCTGCGATTGCTCTTAGCTAGGTTTTGTGTCAAGGCACCCTCGATAAATATTGAAAATCGATGATCAAAAAATCAGGTTTTAGAAGGAGTGGTCCGATTTTAATCAAATTTGATACACTCATAGACAAAGACATAAGAAATGATATTCAGAAGTTTCAAGGTTGCAGTTCTTACAATAGTGCAAAAAATAGAAAATATATATATATATATATATATATATATATATATATAAAAGGCAATGACAAAATAAACTTATTTGATATTGATACCAGGAAATCAAAATTGGACTTACATCCATTCATTTTTCTTTCAGTCTATGGTTTCGCTTTAAATGGAAACAACTATTGCTTTTTAGTCTTTCGTGCCAACGTCCAAAGAGTCTGAGCTCCAGGACCATGGATTAGTTTTAAAGCTTTCATTACACCCGAGCAACGCCGGGCTATACTGCTAGTATATATATATATATATATATATATATATATATATATATATATACTATGTGCGATTGGTAAATTGTCGCAATTAATTTATTATTTCAAATATTCTTTAGGCTGAGTCTGAGCATCAGGACCATGGATTAGTTTTAAAACTTTCATTACACCCGAGCAATGCCGGGCTATACTGCTAGTGTAAAACTATTTCTATGTAAATATGTATGCATATGAACATGAATTTACATATGATGTGTGGTAATGTGTGTGTTTATGTACATAACCATGCATACAATTTTAATGTATGGTATATTTATAGGTTAAAGTACGCAATATCAGGTAGAGAGTATCTGTAAATATAAAAGTGGACATTGTTGCCGCAGGTGTTGACCTCAGTCTGTTTAAAGCTTAAACAGGATCATGATGGCCTTAAGATTACATTTAAACATGAAAGACTGTTGCCATTGGGTGTTGACCTCCCTGTCAACTTATATATATATAATATCATGAGAGAAATTAACAGAAATTTACTTTAAATGCATATATATGTATGCAGATTAACTTATATACTTGACCAAAGTGTAATATGATCACATCTTAAGCAATATAATATTCCTACCAACATAAGATCCATAAAAGTTGAAAAGAGTTGACATTTCGGTCAGTTGAAACTCAATTTATCTCAATTGTTTGGGTAATTTTGATTAGCCAATATTGCTCTCTCTCTCTCTCTCTCTCTATATATATATATATATATATATATTTATTTATGTGTATATATTTCCTTTGGAAACAAGTTATTTTGCAACTTTGGCTTCTATCTTTCTGTGTCTTCAGGCAATTTACTCTAACAAATTTACAATTCAAAAGTTCTACAATATAACTGTATTGAACACTTTTTAAAACAACTGTGTACTGGTTTAATTTAATTATGACTAAAAATTAACTAATATATATATATATATATATAATTAGTTTATTTTGGGTCTTATATATATATATATATTTTACCACAACTGCAAAAAGAAAAAAATTACATGAAAAATGTAAAAAGTATTTTTTGTCGATCATATATAATATTATGCATATTTCTTTAAACTAGCATGTGCAGAATATACACTTGTGAGTATTCATACGACTGTGTGCATAAATGCATATATAAAGTAAAAATGAGTGAAATTGCAATTCATACTGCAAATAATTAATGTAATATTTTGTTTATAATCAAAGAGTTTTATACACACACACACACACACAAGTTTCATTAAAAATGACAGACAAGATATTATGGATAAGTTATTTATAAAAAATTTTTCATGTGTTCTCATAATTTTTTTCTTTTCAGAACATAAATTACTTAAAAATTATCTAAATGTTTTGTTTTTACCAAGCACTTTTAGCTATACTTTTGGCCATTATCAAGAATGAATTTTATTTTATGTGAAACTGAATATGTGTAGTGTTTATGTATGTGTGGAGAGTCATGTGTTTGTTTTATATCAAACATGGTAAGTACATTGTTCATAGTTGATATTATTGAATTTTGATTTTTCTTTTTTATTAATCATGTGTCCATTATCTTAAGCCTTTTTTTCTGCATGTGGATGATGCTATTATATTTGTCTTATCAATGAGTATGTTATAGATGGATAGAGTTTGGTAGTTCTCTATGTGTTGAAATGAGAGTGAATTGAACAATGATCATAGAGATGCAACTTGAGTCTTCTTGTCAAACAGGTGGTAGTGTATCCAGTGTAATTATTTGTGAATTTGGATTGATCACAGTTCTTCAAAGGGTATATAAATTTGTACACAATATTTTTTCTCTGTAGTTTAGATCTTGTAGGTGACTTGTTATTTTTGATGATGATGTTAGTAGTTTTAAATTTTGTGTAAAAGATAATTAATTTTTTCATTTAAGCCAACAGTAGAATTTTGATTGAAACTTTTATATATACACACACACACACATATATATATCCTGAATTGATAATTGAGGTCATATATATATATATATATATATATATATATATATATATATATATATATTAATTATACCTATATAATATGTATTTGTACACACACACACACATATATATATATATATATAATGATTTTCTCTCATGCTCCTTATTTGAATATAGTAAGTACATTGTTGCTGTGTTTGTAGTTAATATTATTAAATGTTGGATTTTTCTTTATTTTTAGGCTTTTTTTGCATGTGGATGATACTATTATATTTGTATTATCAATGAGTATGTTATAGAGGGATAGAGTTTGGTACGTGTTGAAATGAGATTGATCAGAGAGATGCAACTTGGGTCTTCCTGTCAAATAGGTGGTAGTGTGTATAGTGTATTTATTTACAAATTAGGATTGATCAAAAACACAGTTCTTCAGAGAACATGTAAATTCATAAATAATATTGGTTCTCTGTAATTTGGATCATGCAGGTAAATTGTTATTTTTGATGAGGTTAGCAGTTTTAAATTTTGTATAATAGATAATTAAATTTCTTTGTTTACATCAACAGGAGTTGCATAATTTTGGATGACGTTTTGAATTCAAGACTCATCGGGCTTATAATTGCTTTTGTAGAAAATATTAATGTCATTGTTTTTTACCATATTTTTGCTGTCGCTATTGGTTATGTTAGAAAGAAAAAGTCTAAAATGGTAATAAATCAGATGGTTAAGAAAGCCATTATTTACAAGCGTTTGTTTCACATTATCAAGATCTTTGAAGAAAAGCAGGTGAGAGGATTAATTCTTTTATGCTCTCATAAGAAAATTTTTAATAGCACCAACTTTATATCTAAGAGGGCATTGACTAGCAAAATTAAGGTGACAAGACTTTTTATTAGTGGTTTTTTCTATAGTGAAGTAGTGAAAGTATTATTACTAGATCCACAAGAACATCCAAGAATGGGAGTTTACTTTTTTGGCTTAGCTCATCCAGGACGTTGAAAACAGAATTTTATTAAAATAGTTTTAAGATTGTTGATTTCATTTTTGTTCTCAGCTAAAATGAAAATATTGTGTACATAGCAGACATATGTTTTCAGTTTGGTTACTTTTTCAAAAAATGTGTTTTTGACATGGGACATATAAGAGTTAGAGAAGCGTGGTCTGAGAGGATTTCCCATACTTACTTCATTAGTTTGCATGTAAATATTGCAATTATAGTTGTAGAAGGTGCAAGCATGCAATTATATATATATATATATATATATATATATAATCAAGAACAAAAGTTGGATGTTTTTATAAACCCATAAGCAATATTATATTTCGTGGCTCTCTTATCAATGCTCATCAGACCAAATTCATACAGCAATGAATGGCTCAAATTTATCCAGAAAAAGTTAAGTAAAATAGAAAAAAGAAAAAAAGAAGAAAAAAGAGAAAGAAAAGGAAAAGAACAGAATAAGGGAAAGGGAGTTTAACTTAACGAAGTTAAAACTTAGTGTCACGCGGCGGCCTTGGCCTAGATTTACAAAAAGCTGTCATTAAGAAAAACAATGAATCTTGACTTGGGTTGTTAGTTGTCTATTTTTAGATCCATGACATTCAAAGTTAAAAATTAAAAATTAGGGGTTGAATTTTTGCTGGAAATATTGTTAGTTTTTCATATTAATTCTAATTGTAATAATAATAGTAGTATTATATTATTATATAAAACATATTGATAGTCATCATAACGTGGTAATAAAGAAACTAATATTTAGAAACCTTAAAGTAATAATAATAAAAATGAAAAATAAATAAATAAGAATATGTAAAAAATAATAGAAAAACTAATAATATTAATTCTAATAATAAAGACAAAATACAATGATAAGTGAATACAAATTAATAATAATTCAACAAACTAATTTAAAAAAAAATTTATATATATTTTTACATTAAAAAGATATTATTATATAAAAACTTTTAATGAAAATAATAATAATAATAAAAGCAATAGTAGTAGAGTACCTATGATAGCAATTATGATAAAAATATTTTGAGGGGGTATAAAGTCTTTGAAGTTTTTTTTTTCTTCTTTTTTTCCTTTTTCTATTTCATTTGAATTTTTCTGGATAAATTTGAGCCATTCATTGTTGTATGAATTTGGTCTGATGAGTGGTGATAACAGAGTTGCGAAATATAATATTAACTATAGGTTTATAAAAACATCCAACTTTTGTTCTTGATTAACAATAGATTTTAACATTCAGTTCTCTTTGGATGTTATCTCTTGTGAAATTTACCTTACCAAGTACCAAGAATTCTACTTTAATTGTAAACAATTTTAAAACTCAAATGTAAAACTTAAACATATCTAACTAAAAATAAATTTTAAATGGATAAAAATTTGAGAAAATTTGTAGATATTGTATGTCAACTGACACCAACAATGACCTGATTTTTCAGTTTGATCTCTTTGTCAATGGCTGGTCAACAGAATCTTATACCATCTCAAGAAATTTGATTAAAAGCTAATGGAAGTTCTTTGATAAAGAATTTATATTTCTGTTTTAGAACATTTTTCTGGTTCCTGGTGAGTGTTTAAATATGAATTGTCCAATGTTTTAGTACATTTTTCTGGTTCCTGGTGAGTGTTTAAATATGAATTGTCCAATGTTTTTTTTACATTTTTCTGGTTCCTGTGAGTGCTTAAATATGAATTGTCCAATGTTTTAGTACATTTTTCTGGTTCCTGGTGAGTGTTTAAATATGAATTGTCCAATGTTTTAGTACATTTTTATGGTTCCTGGTGAGTGTTTAAATATGAATTGTCCAATGTTTTAGTACATTTTTCTGGTTCCTGGTGAGTGTTTAAATATGAATTGTCCAATGTTTTAGAACATTTTTCTGGTTCCTGGTGAGTGTTTAAATATGAATTGTCCAATGTTTTAGAACATTTTTCTGGTTCCTGGTGAGTGTTTAAATATGAATTGTCCAATGTTTTAGTACATTTTTTTGTTTCCTGGTGAGTTTCTTAAATATGAATTGTCCAATGTTTTAGTACATTTTTCTGGTTCCTGGTGAGTGTTTAAATATGAATTGTCCAATGTTTTAGTACATTTTTCTGGTTCCTGGTGAGTGTTTAAATATGAATTGTCCAATGTTTTAGAACATTTTTCTGGTTCCTGGTGAGTGTTTAAATATGAATTGTCCAATGTTTTTTTTACATTTTTCTGGTTCCTGGTGAGTGCTTAAATATGAATTGTCCAATGTTTTAGTACATTTTTCTGGTTCCTGGTGAGTGTTTAAATATGAATTGTCCAATGTTTTAGTACATTTTTATGGTTCCTGGTGAGTGTTTAAATATGAATTGTCCAATGTTTTAGTACATTTTTCTGGTTCCTGGTGAGTGTTTAAATATGAATTGTCCAATGTTTTAGAACATTTTTCTGGTTCCTGGTGAGTGTTTAAATATGAATTGTCCAATGTTTTAGAACATTTTTCTGGTTCCTGGTGAGTGTTTAAATATGAATTGTCCAATGTTTTAGTACATTTTTTTTTGTTTCCTGGTGAGTTTCTTAAATATGAATTGTCCAATGTTTTAGTACATTTTTCTGGTTCCTGGTGAGTGTTTAAATATGAATTGTCCAATGTTTTAGTACATTTTTCTTGGTTCCTGGTGAGTGTTTAAATATGAATTGTCCAATGTTTTAGAACATTTTTCTGGTTCCTGGTGAGTGTTTAAATATGAATTGTCCAATGTTTGGCACATTTTTCTGGTTCCTGGTGAGTGCTTAAATATGAATTGTCCAATGTTTTAGTACATTTTTCTGGTTCCTGGTGAGTGTTTAAATATGAATTGTCCAATGTTTTAGTACATTTTTCTGGTTCCTGGTGAGTGTTTAAATATGAATTGTCCAATGTTTTAGTACATTTTTCTGGTTCCTGGTGAGTGTTTAAATATGAATTGTCCAATGTTTTAGTACATTTTTTCTGGTTCCTGGTGAGTGTTTAAAAATATGAATTGTCCAAATGTTTTAGTACATTTTTCTGGTTCCCGTATGTTTAAATATGAATTGTCCAATGTTTTAGTACATTTTTCTGGTTCCCGGTGAGTGTTTAAATATGAATTGTCCAATGTTTTAGTACATTTTTCTGGTTCCTGGTGAGTGTTTAAATATGAATTGTCCAATGTTTTAGCACATTTTTCTGGTTCCTCGGTGAGTGTTTAAATATGAATTGTCCAATGTTTTAGTACATTATGTTTTAATAAGCTATTACTAAATAGTTTTTGTTTTTGCGCTATGTCAGTTTCATCATTTTGCAAATATTGTGTCTTCATTTATCATGTCAATTTTTTTTCAGTATCTTCTCTTCTCATGTCAGTTTATTTAATGTCATTTTCAACTGTAAATAGTAAATCATCAGAGGCAACAGTTACACAAAATTGTTAGCAATACACTTAAAGTATTGTATGGGACACATAGTACTGCTTTTGAAGTGATTAGAGGTAGTGATTCATCTGATCTTTGCTAAGGAATATATATCTTTGATCTTTTTTTGGCCTCAAGTCATATGAAGCTTAGCAAGAAAAAGGAAGAATTTGTGCCAGAAAGCATTGTTACAACCAGCCTTTGAGATTTGAAAAAGAAATCACTCAACCAGCAGTCAAGAGAGAGGGAAAATTTACTCACCCCCAAAATCATTTTACTCGACCGACTCCTTTTTCTTAATAGTTTCCCTTACATAAACATAGCATGAATCACTGACAGAAAACAAAAAATGAAATTTTAATTAAAATTTCAAACATGTTAGAAAGGATTTTAAAACTTTTTTAAAATAATAACAACAAAATTTGATCTTTCCTCTTAATAATAGCATAAATATTTTTATGATAAAACTTTGTTTTTTAACATCATGATATACTGTCTTTTTTTTGTTTCTTTTTGACAATTGAGTGGAGTTTGCTACATTTGTAGTTTCTTTCTTCTGTTTGACTATAACCTCAATCTCATAGATGAAAAAAAAAATAACAAATCTGATTTTCTTAACGATTTTCTATACAAAAAATTACTAACTTGTATAATTTGTTTTTTGGTGCATGGTTGAAAGAAGTATATGTAATTTTTTTCTTTCTTTCAAGTGTTTGTTTTTACTTTTCATAAGTGGAGAGGAAATATAGGATAACATTTTTCCAAATGAGTTTCTAAAAATCTGTGAGCGTCTTTAATCTGGGCGACAGAAACATTTTGGCACCACTCTGGAAATATTAATTAAATGAATGTTTACACTGACCGAAACAATAAAAGTCAAGTGTTCAATAATGTCATTGTAGGTCATTCTAAGTAACTTGTGAGTCTTCAATGGCATACTTTTGAGTTGTAAAAGGAATCAGATTTCCCTTTTCTATGAAGGGACATGTTTCATTGTGAGATTTTTATTCAACCGCAGGCAAGTAAAGCAATAAATTTTAATCGCCCAATTAAGTTTTTAATCGACTGAGTCGATCGGGCGAGTGAAATCTCAAAGGCTGGTTACAACTATGAAGCATGGAAGCAGCAATGTATTTGTATAGGGTTGGTTTTTATCACATGGTACAGAACAACTTCAAATGATCAAAAAAAGAATGAATGGAACCATGTACTTAGAGATATTTAATTAATATGTCACTCATGAACTTAAAAATGAATCCAAATTTGATGTTTCAGCAAAAGACAAGACTCCTAAGCAGTATATTGGCAGGTTAAGATACTGCATATTGACATTTGAAAATGTTGATAAATGAACATCAAAGCCATGCTAGTCAATTGACATCTACATTGGGTTGACCACATTATTTCCATGCTTGGGAACAGACTTCTGCAACGTGATTTGTTTAGGGAATTGTAATCAGGCTTTTGGTTGTCAATATGAATGATACAGGGACCACTTCAGAGCCATGGCAAAAGCTTGTTGTATCCTCACAAACCAATTAGAAAAGTTGATTGGTGATCAAGTCAACTGGCAATTTGTCTGAATGGATACTGTTCAAACCAAAAAAGCAAATTTGTCCCAGGAGACAGAGAAATTCCAAAGATGTGTCACACAAAATTTTTTCTCTCCTGTTATCTTTTTAGATGCTCTATTTGTGAAAAAAGTGTGCTGTTCCGATGTTAGTCTAATTAACACACAAAAATTTATTGACCATGAGAGAAACTGGTCAACTTTTTCTGAAATAACAATCTACAACAGCAAATGCCTGTCTTTAAATACTGCCAATGCACACTAACTGGAGCTTAAAAATAAGAAAATCAGCCTATTAAAGTGTCTCAGTAAGTTCCATGACCTGAAACTAATTAAAAATTTTTGGCTATGCTTGTCAGCTTAATAATATTTGAATGAATTGAAGAAGATCTCTGATGATGCATAGTCCTAGATGCCAACATAAAAATGTTTGAATATCTAAGCTATTTATAGAAATTGACTGGAGACTGTTATTACAAATAAAGGCCATTCCATGTAGAATTAAGTTATGTTTGATTCTGTTTCTTTTGAATATGGAATACATTTTTAATTCGGTATCTCCACAAAATTGCAAAAAATCAGCATACTGTGATAAAAGCATACTCCAAGTGTAATATAAACATATTTTTATCATCAAAATGTTTATTATCAAGAGGAAAAGACATTTTAGATATTTAATGAAATTTTTGCTCCTTTTTACAACATTCGAAATTTCCATTAAAAATCTTTTCTTACGGCAGTAAATATATTAACTTTTAGCATAGCAAATTTTAGCCTCTTTTTTTGCAGTGACTGACACATTCATTTGAAAATTCTTGCAAAAATCAAATAATTGTTAGATTTTTATAAAATTTTTAGAACTTATTCACAAATAAATTAAATTATTTTTCAAATCTTTTTATTGGACAATTTTGTCCCAAATATTTGGATTTCTTTTACATATATTTCATTCCTTATATAATTTTATGAAAACTTGAGAAATTCAACGTGATAATTTTCACTGACAATATAAGTTAAAAGCAAAATTCTTTAAAGAATTTAAATCACCAAATGGTCTTATGAAAAATCTGTTCTTAAGTGAAAAATAAAAAGCAATAAAACTAAGACATTATTTAATTAGAAAAGCTTTTAATTGATTTTATGAATAATATATATTTGAAGACAATATTGTCATAAGAAAAAAAATTTTTGATGAAAAACAAATTTTTACAAGATTTGTTTTCTTTTTTTTAACAATTTTAAATCAAATAATTGATAAAGTTTACAAATCCTTAAAAATTCAGTTTCAGTGGGGTAACTCTAAGAAAATATTATTATTAAGTAAAACTCTATTTATTAATCACATATTGTAAAGCTTATTACAATGTGACAACTCTGAATATTCTTTGAAAGAATTTTGATTTGTTTTTGTAAGCAGAATTTCTAAGTATGAATATTCGAAACTAACATTAAGAGGTCACATATTTTAAGGGTTGTCCCCCCTCCTCTTACAGGGAAAAACACCCTCATATAAATTTTATCATCTGCTCTATCATACTTAACTCTAAACACATTCAGCAGGTATTCAGCTATCAATAAATTGATTGAGGCATAAGTAAAACAAGGCCCTGTGATTAAGAAATGCTTGAATACAATGTTTTATGTTATAAGTCAATAATATTTGTTTCAAAACAGATTAATTTAACTTTAAATTTGCTAATTTTATTCAAATAATGTTTCAGAAATATATATTTTATTTTTGTCAGATTTTGAAAATCAAGCATTAACTTTTGTTTTCCAATGTATCAAAATGGCCAATTTTATCAATTTTACTGCAAAAAAATTAGTTCCAATCAATATAATTCATTTTTTACTTATACCGAATTAGTAGAGGTACTTATTATAATTGATCTTTTTTAAATACATGCTGAATAATTTTTTGTAAATATATTTGTTGAAATTTATACTTACATAAAGAGAAAATAATATTTAGTGTAATATTGAGGTAAATGCTGTATCTTTATGTAACTAAAAGAATGGCCCAGTGAATGGAAGTTTTGATTGAAACAATAACTTGACCCAAAGAGTTCAGTACCTGATCCTAGTGCAGGTGAACGAAAACTTTGATAATTGAATTACAAAAGGGAAATAACTAAAACTGAGATATCCAAAGCAGTAAAGCACATGGACTAGAATAATCTACTCTCATTGATAAAATAAAGGGTTCAATTCAAAATTCCGAAGGCGGTCAGAGTATACAACAGCCAAAACATTGTGAATATGACAATAAAAACAAGAACAACATCTGAACAATGTAAATAGTTTGTTTTTTGTTGTATTGTGATGTATATATACACCATACTTATTTTCCCCACTTCTTCTTCTTCTTCTATGTGCCCTGTCCCTTCAGGACGTAGGTGATCATAGTTCTCCACGTCTCCTTATCCCTTGTGGCTCTTAGTATGTTTGCTCCTGTTACTCCTGGCAACCCCCGTTCCATCATCCACCTGATCAGGCCCTGCAAATATGTTATCGGCTGCCTTCCTCTGTCTCTTTTTCCTTCTATCTGGCCAGTCAGTATCAGGTTCTCCAAGCTCTCCTTCCTCATTGCATGTCCCAGGAGCTTCAATTGTCTCTTCCTGATGCTCAGTATTAATTTCCTTTTTGTTGCCATTCTTTCCAACACCTCATCGTTGCTTGCATGCTCAGTCCACGATATCCGCAGCATCCTTCTGTAGAACCACATTTCTACTGCTTCCAGTTTTGTCCTCATTTTTGATGATGTTGTCCAGCATTCACTGCCATATTGAAGAACTGTCATCACATAGCAATCCAGCACTCTTTTCTTTAAGCTGAGTAAAGTACTAATACACAGGAAAATTTTCCCCACTAGATGTATTAAAATATAAATAAATATAAAAAGCAATTATCCTTACATATTAGACAATGTTTATGAAAAGATTATCTTTATAAAACATATTGTAGAATTTATGTAAATTACAACATATAAGAAATATTCAAAAGTTTATTCATGTGAATATTAGTATATGCAAGTGTATATGTATGTATGCATATTTGTATATGTGTACATGCATGTCTACTTGCGTATGATGCAACATGATTAAGTACTGTTCATATGGTATGAATGATTCCCATGTATGCGATAATTTTGTTTCTGAAACTTGGCATAACAAAGCAGCTACACTTGCATTGAATTATGAATGCATTAAACATTAAATGAGAAAAATAGATTTTCCTGTTATCACTTAATATTGCAATGTGAAAGATTTTCAGATAGAAATCCCTCTGTGAGATGTAAAGTGCCTGCCATAAAGTCTGATTGCCCCTTTATCATGCCTGTTATCTACTTCTATTTGGTGACATGATTGCTCAGGGCCCATTGTGACAAATTAAATAAGTTGCGGAAAGCTAGCATATCAGCCATGTGTACACAAGAATAAATAAATGAATATGAGTGTTTATTCTGAAGTTATTAATGAAATTTTTATTTTCATTGCAATCTCTTTATACAAACATACATATTTACATACATATATTTGGGTGCAACATTCTGTCTAGAAACCCATGGACGCAACATAAAAATGGCTACATTATTTAACATCCAGAAGTTACTTTTGTATATTTTTACCGTCATTTAAATGGCCTGGATTTACATAAAGTCCAAATACATATTTCAGTATATATCATTTATATCTATATTTTATTTACATATCCATTTAATTTATATGTCTGCATGTAAAAATGTACTTCAATTTGAATAAATAATGTTATGAAAATTACTGGCAAAGTAGGAAAAAGATTTTTCAGGTGACATGTTCCATCCTTTAGGAATTCATTGGACTAAAGTAATGTTTTATGTTGATGTAATTGCACATGCACATGAAGAGAAGGGGTTACTGAGATATGTAATTTGTTGTATGTATAAAAATAGATCTAAATAAAATATATCTGTAAAAAGACAATATGAATAAAGACACGAGGAAAATCTTTCTTTACCAATTTGTTTTGTCTTGTGATGGACTTCATGAAAGTAAATGTTGTAATTTTTGTTTAATAGACAAAATTTTATTTTCAAAGTTAGCCTTCATGAAAATAAAGGTAAACTGTAATGAAAGACATGACTGACTTTGGAATTCAAAACGAGCGTGAACGTGTCTTGCCTGCAAGATAATAACAAAAAAAGAAAGATGGCCACTAATAAAGACACAATTTATGCGTGCCTATCTCTCATAAACAAAAAATATGATATTTGCACACATGCAAATATTGGTCCTCTTGGAATGGCATAAAATGCAGGTGCCAGCTCTGCTGTGGAGAGCAGATTTTTTTTTCAGTGGATTGTGTAGAAATTGACAGTCAGACTGACAAAGAGGAAGTAAGAGGGCTTAGTTAGTGTCTGTTTCACAACTGCCCTGTGTAATGGACCAAGAAAGGGAAATCTGAAATCCATTTCCTTGAGGCAACCAAAGAATAAAAGAAAAACAGATGGTGTCCACTGCACTTTTTGCCCCTCCCATCATCATCATCATTCATCTTTTTTTTTTATACTACATATAGAGGATGATAAATGTTGTAATTTTTGTTTAATAAACAAAACTTTACCTTCTCAGTTAGCCTTAAGAATATTTTTGAGCATCCTCACATTGAAAAATTTGGGAAACCTTATATTCTCACTTCTGTTTATAAATGAATGTTGCAAAATAAAATCCTTGCATTTACCTTGAGAAAGTCCACCAGAGGATAAAACATATCAGTAAAGAATTTTTCCTTTTGTTTTTATTTATATACACAGACACTCTAAATATATACGTATGTGTGGGAGAAAATAATATTTTAATTTTTACATACTAAAACAATGTTAAGAAAAAAATTAATTTAAAAGATTAAAATATCAGCATTCCCTCTCATTCATTTATGTGTGTAGTTACATCAATGTAAGCATTTAGTCTGATGATATCCTAAAAGACAAAACACATGACACAAAACAATTTTCCCACTTTGTCACTGATTATCCTTATATACATATACACTCCCGGCCATAATGACTAGGCCACCCCAGTTTTAAAAAAAAATGATGTATTTCATACTATTTTTAGTATTTATTGCCAAGTGGATAATTCTAAATGAAAATAGAATGGTTCTTTTGTTATTATTACTTGGCAAAATTTTACAAGGCAGCCAGGAAGCCTTTACTTTGGCCAGCCAATAAGAAGGAGAGACTAGCATGGGGAAGAGAGCACAAAAACTGGACACCAGAACAGTTCATTTGATGCACATGTTATTGTGCAGTATTAACAAAGAATGATTCTATTTTCATTTAGAATTATCAAATTGGCCATAAATACTAAAAATAGTATGAAATACATTGATCTTTTTTTCTTTTTAAATTGGGGTTGCCTAAGAATTATGGCCGGTGTAGTATATATATATATATATATATATATATATATATATATATATATATATATATATATATAAACCAATCCATATAAGAAAATCAGCTTTCATTCATAGACATACACAAAAATTAATATAATTACACAATCTCTTTCTCTCTCTCTCTCTATATATATATATATACACACACAGACACAGATTTTAATTATTAAATACATTTGTAATACTTATGTTTAAACACATTTAATACTTAAAAATGAATTCTATGGTGATAGAATATTTCTTGATATTGCTTAAAATTTGATAAAGTGAAAAGTATTTAGACACTTCTTAAACTATAATTCTAATATTAATTTAATATTATTTAAAATTTATCTAATAATTGATAGAATATTCTTCTTTACTTCCCGGCAATAACTTACAAACCACAAAATGCCTAGATATTTTGAGAGCAGATAGCATTTTATACTCGCTGGAATTTTAGACATAAATTAGCCATTATTCTTTAAGTTTTAGCCACATGCTATAAACTGTCAATAACATTCAAGTCTAAAAACTGAAGCTGCCCATCCATAACCTGAATGTCATTTT
Source organism: Ascarosepion bandense (assembly GCA_037127315.1). Taxonomy (NCBI): domain Eukaryota; kingdom Metazoa; phylum Mollusca; class Cephalopoda; order Sepiida; family Sepiidae; genus Ascarosepion; species Ascarosepion bandense. The sequence goes on along the minus strand of JBBBDQ010000439.1, from coordinate 1,647,841 downwards.
CAGAAGAAAGATTTTAACAACCTTTGAGCCGTGACAGTATGCTGTCACAATATCCAACCAGGTACCATGCAGCTCACAGCATGTGTCAAATCATTTGCTAGCAACTCAATATATCTAATGTCATCTGTTTTTTCAGCTTTTAGCAGAAACGAACTCTTACAGCTGAAAAGGAACCAAGAATATAGCTGATCTCATACAATATTTAAAAGGAAAAGTGCAGTAAAAATCATACACATCCCCCTTCCTGAACCTGATTTGGGTTTTTGTAGTTCAAAAGCTTAAAATGAAAATAAAACAGACAACTTCTCTTTTGTCCTCCTTATTCTCAAATCCCCTTCTTCCTCTCTTGCAACCTTTTTTGTAGGAAATGAACAAAAATTACCAATACCAACTAGGCAGCCTGGCTGCAGTCGCCCTCTCTTCTACAAATACTTTCATGGCTTCTGGACCAATGAACTTAGATCACTGGTGACCCCTAGGTATGAATTTACTTGAGCTACTAGATTAACAAATAGGTCTCACCCTTTTATAGTGAAATCAATAAAATGTAACCACAATTTCTACTCTAACAGCTTCTTTTCTCGCACTTCCCACCTGTGGGATTTCCTTCCATATACTTGCTTCCCCAACTGCTACAATCTCTAGGAATTTAAATGTAAGGTCAATAGACATCTCCTATTTCACTAACTTGCATCCATTCTCTCAAGGACTTTTCTCCATCCACTCTACCCCCATTACACTGATATTCTCATCTGTCTATTAGATTCCTCCTGACATTTCCTATAACTAACCCCTTTTTCTCATCACTTTCCTCTATGTAACCCCCTGCACAACAGTGGCAATAAAATGCCTTGCTTGGGGTGAAATCATTAAAAAAAAACTCCCATTTTCAGTCAAGCTATATAGATTTTCTTCCTTCACATACTTCATTTCTTTGTCCTGATCTGCCACAATATCTTTCTATAAAAGAAAAATTGCCATCTCTCACTACTTCTTCTCCCTCATCATTTCATTTTCTCTTCTTCCTTCATTCAAACTACAGTTTTGATACCAGATCTAAACTGAGTTCAAGCTACTTTACACCAAAAGGAAATATTAGAAACAATTTCCAGTGTCCAAGTCAGAAGTTCTTGACAAACTCCTGTAGATCTTACATTTTATTGATGAAACTGATGGCACATGGTGAGTTGTACATCCTTGGAGTCTAAGAGCTTTCAAATGCCTTCAAACAGTTTCCATAGATAACCTTGCTTGAAGCTAGATAATATGCCTCGAATAACTGGATTCTCAGGTTCATTTTGAATGGCCTGCTCAATTTTGGCATGGGTTGATGGAATCCATGTTCTTACGAATGCAGGATTACAACCAATAATGAGATAATTATGCTGGAGGATAGTTTCATACAGTTTCACTTCACTTGCTTTGTGCATTGAATTTTTGAATTAATTATTTTGAATTATTATCATCTATATTTTAATAATTTTAATTTGAAAATTTAAATACTTTTGATTGATAGATTAATTTGTTTTTTATGGCTTACCAACCTCTTGTGAGTTATTTAAAACTGAAACATATTTTAGAATATAAGAATAATTTCATTTGCATTAAAAATTTTTTGAGAAAAAACAATGATTTTTATGGATACAAGTTCTACTATTTAACCCATAGCTGGGAAGAGGAAATAGATTCATTTTTTACCATGTGTATTTGTATGTAAATTAATGTAATGAACCCAACTGGAATTTTAATTTGACTCTTCAATTTTTTCATTTGTAATGACTGCTCGTTACATCACTCACATACCTATTTTGGCTACTATTTGAGGCAATATAATAATTGCTACAACAGGCATGTATAGTCTCTTCCTTTCAAAAACTTTAATGAAAATAGATTATATATTAACATTTATCAAAATATTGAGATCTTAGATAAATCATTTTCTTCTTTTCTATGCCATGTACCTTTGCTCTTTACAACTTCTGATTCCTAGTTACTTGAAGCAATATTTAACCACCCCTCTCTGTCTCTGCTCTACCATTCATCCATCCATTAAAATTCATTTGGTAGGTTAATTACTTTTTTCTCTGCCCATACTTCCTTCAATATGTCCTATGAACAAGCATTAAAAAATATGCATGTGCTGTGTAGATATTTTCAACTGGGATGGTAAATAGATGTAAATATATGATCAGTGTGATTGTTTTTACAACAGTTTTGTAACTATACTGCGAATATTAAAGAATTCAGTCTATTGACTTTGGGTCAAAATTCTTCTCCAGTGCATTTAAAAAGATCAGTAATTCAATAACAAGATATTCACCACTTGTTCTCTGCATGCATGCATATATATATATATATATATATAGTCAGATATCTTTCTCTGCCTCTTTCTATTTTTTATACTTTTATTTCTATATGCAATGGTAGATTGAATATCAAATTGAAAATCAAATATTTCTATTTGATTTATGCATCTGCCTGGACATGAAATAAATAGACAGCCAGTCTATTCATTTCTCTGTTTATTTCTTGCCTCTTTTCTTCCTTCATTCTTTCATCCTTTTTCTTTCAATTCTAATTCCATTTATTTATTTTATTTTATTTTATTCTACTGATTATTGCTTCTTTGTGAATCTTACATGAATTCTTTAATAACTCAAACTTTCTTTTAATTCCTTTTCATGCTTTCTCTTTATTATGCATTTGTCTTTTCTTTTATTCTTTTCACTTATTCAATTTTTTTAACTTAACTAAATTTTTGCTGCTTCTTTATTGAATATTGTTTCTTTATTTTTTCAGTTTGTCCTTCATTCTTCATCTTATTCTTCGTGTAATTCTCAATCTTTCCTTCCTGTTTTCTCTCTTTAGGATTTTCTTTTTTTTAATTTCCTTCATCTGAAAATTCATTAATTTCTTTCTTTTCTTTCTTGTTTTTATAGCAACCATATTTCTTTTTTCAGCTACTTTCATTTGTCTTGCACCTTCCTTACTTTCTCCAAACTACGTTTGTCTAGGATTCTTTTATTTTTTTTGCTTCCTTCATGCCTTACTTTTTGCCTTTTTAGCAGTTGGATATCATTGTCTAGAATTCAAGAACGCATTCCAGAATCTGAGTAGATTACTAACACACAGAAAAATTTCACTAGAAACAAAGAAGAGAGTGCTAGATTGCTATGTGATGTCAGTTCTTCAATGAATGCTGGACAATAACATCGAAAATGAGGAAAAAAACTTGAAGCAGCGGAAATGTGGTTTTACAGAAGGATGCTGCAGATATCATGGACTGAGCATGCGAGCAATGATGAGGTGTTGGAAAGAATGGCAACCAAAAGAAAATTAATACTGAGCATCAGAAAGAGATAACTGAAGTTCCTGGGACATGCAATGAGGAAGGAGTGGCTTGGAGAACTTGATACTGATAGGCCAAATAGAAGGAAAAAGAGACAGAGGAAGGCAGCGGATAACATATTTGAGGAGCCTGATCAGGTGGATGATGGAATTACTTGCGAGGTGTAATAGGAGAAAGCTTACAAAGAGCCACCGGGGATAGGGAGATGTGGAAAACCATGATCGCCTACGCCCTGAAAGGACAGGGCACAGAGAAGAAGAAGAATAATAATGCCCACACTTTGAAAATATCTTTATATGATGGAGTGCTGGAAAAGTTTTTAATCCAATCAAAAAGGGATTTTAAAAAATGTGATCAGATTATTTAGTCAGATTTCTGGAAGTGGATTAAGCCACTAGTTTTTTTGCACACCATAATACAAAGCATCATTTATATATCTGAAGATTTTATTTTGGATTTGAATAATTATCAATTTAGGACTGAATTTTAGACTAGTAAAATTATTTACTTTCCTAAATGATGATGGTTAATTCATTGCTTAAATTTATCATTTTTATCTTTTCACTGACTGTGTCCCTTTGGTACATAGGCAATCATGACCCCCACTCCACTTTCTATCTTTTGTAGCTTTTGATAGTTTTTTTTTTTTTTGTTAATCATATCACCTTGAGCAAGGTGGCAACACCACTGATGTGCAGGGGGCTATGTAGGAGTGAAAAGACTAAAAGAGAGAAAGCCAGAAACCACATTCTAAACAGGGAACAATGGATGAGCCTCACACCTGTTCAGTAGACGTGTGGAGTGTGAACCGGGCAATAGTTTAGTCTCTACTCTAATTGAGGAAAAAAAATGAAAGAGTGAAAAGATTGGAAAAGAGAAAGCCTTTGGAAACCACATCCTAAACAAGGAACAGTGGATGACCCTCTACACCTGTTCAGTAGACGTGGGTGGAGTGTGAACCGGGTGATAGTTTAGTCTCTACTCTAATTGAGGAAAAAAAAATGAAAGAAAGAGTGAAAAGATTGGAAAAGAGAAAGCCGGAAACCACATCCTAAACAAGGAACAATGGATGACCCTCTTCACCTGTTCAATAGTCATGGGTGGAGTGTGAACTGGGCGATAGTTTAGTCTCTCTACTCTAATTGAGGAAAAAAAATGAAAGAAAAGAGTGAAAAGATTGGAAAAGAGAAAGCCGGAAACCACATCCTAAACAGGGAACAATGGATGACCCTCTTCACCTGTTCAATAGTCGTGGGTGGAGTGTGAACCGGGCGATAGCTTAGTCTATCTACTCCAATTCCTGTTTGACATTCTTACTATCCTTCTCCTTCTCTGTTCTGACAAATATTTACACATGCTCATTAATCTCTGTTACTCAGTTACTGTCTCTCTTGCATTTGATATGTCTTGTGGGTAACAAATTTTCCATGCCAACTTTCCTCATTATCATCATCATTTATCCATCACACCCAGATGGTGCATATGGCAGTAACTTTTTATTGCTGTTTCTGTTTTTTAATAAACTGTTTTTTACAGGGCAGGGTTGTTAGCCCTGCACCCAACCCTCAAAACTGGAAGACCAGTGGACCATTCTTGGTCCTTACATTTACAGCACCTGGTATTCCCAAATGGTCACCCATTGTAAGTACTGACCAGGCTCAATGTTGCTTAACTTCGGTGATTGGATGGGAACCGGTCTATTCAACATGATATAGCCGTAGACTTTCCTCATTAGGCAACCCAGAAAATTTCAGTTCTTTCTCATTCTAAATATAAGTAACATTTTTGTTTCAACTTTCCACAAAACTTTTTTGTTGCTTAAACATTTTTAATACTTTTGTCATATTAATAATTATATCAGTTTAAACTATTCAATCAGTTTTTTTAATAGACTTAACCTATTGCCAATGGGGTGCTGTTTAAGTTGTTATTCTAACCTACTTCCTAAAATCTAACCAGATAAAAAACCTTAGAATATTTTTCTTATCTCTTGTTGATTGGGTCAAAAACTTTTATGCTCTTCCTCATTCACAAGAAATTATCATTTATAAAGAAATATCTCTGAATCTCAGTGGACAGCTTTATATGGTAATATTAAACATATTTTCATGCTATCTGTTCAAGATTTGCATGCATATTTTTTGGACAGAGTGAAAGCAAAGGTACATTGATGGTACATTAAGCATAGTTTTTGAGATTAAAGTTTGTGAGATAAAAGTTCTCATCACTTTGTTAAAGTGGTTTTTATTTATTGGATTTTTTTTCATTTCATCTTTTTTCATAATTCATTCTAAAATCAAAATAGTTAATTTTACCCTATTTACCTAGTTTGGATGCTTGCATGCTTTGACTTTCTTCATATTATTTATGTTGAAATTTCAAAAAAGATGAGGACAACAGTTCAAACAATGTACCTAGTGTAAAGAGTTACAATACCTTATCGCAAAAATATAGACAGTTAATTTTGTTGACATTACATTTCACCCAGGTGACATAAAGTGTCTAAAAGCACTCTTTTAGTGAATATTTTTTTTATTTCAAATAAGCATCTACCCTTTCAGATTTTTGTCATAAGCTTTTAATTATATAAAATTTTGATTTTATGATTATAAATTAAAATTGTAAAATACTGATATAAAAAAATGATGATTTACAGATGATGGGGAAAACATCAATTATTTTAATGTCTTACAGTCATGTAAAACAATTTCAGTAATATGCTGTCACCTCATGCACTTTATTCATAAATTTATATCTAAGAAATGTTTACATTAAAATCCCTTATGCAGAAATAAATTCAATGGTGTGATTGTATTGACCCTCCAGTAGATAAACTTTAAAATACATATAATTTGATTTCCTTCTTAAATCAAAGTTGTTGTAAACCATATTGGCAGAGAGTTTGTTTTCAAAATATGCCTCCTGTCACTTTTCTGTTGCCAAAAAAACATTATTCTGTTCCAAACTCTGGTCATTGCCCTTCACCTTGGATTCAGATATCAAGTAGAAACAAACGAAAATTTCCACTTCAACTTTTTTTATTTGTTTTCCTCCAAAATTGAATTATCTGCAAGTTTGAACTTTCAAAATAAACTGTTTCAATCCATAATAAAAAAGCAAAATATTTCAGATTTCCTATTTGTTGTTTTTACTTTATTGTTTTACATCAGTTTTGTTGAAATATTTGCATCAGGAGTTAAACTTTTTGTGAATCAAAATATCATTAAGACACTAATTTGGACATTTTTTTCTTTAATTATTATCCCTTGTACACTAATGTTCACACAGAAGCCACATTTTTATGATGAAGATAGATTGGTATTACCATGTCATAGCAAAGCATAACTACATCTCAAAACTTGGGTGCAGTCAGTTATAAATTAAATATAGCAAGAGACTTCACTTGCCTATTAAAAGATGATAAATAGGAGAATTACCTTTACAGCTTAGCTTATAAAATCTTCTGAGTGTTTTATGATTCAATAAGTGTGATTGGGACATGCAATGAGGAAAGAGGGCTTGGAGAGCCTGATACTAACAGGTCAGATAGAGGGGAAAAGAGACAGGGGAAAGCAGTGGATAATATATTTGAAGGACCTAATCAGGTGGATGATAGAACAAGGGTTGCATGGTATGACAGGAGAAAATGTGCTAAGAGCCACCAGGGATAGGGAGACGTGGAAAGCCATGATCGCCTACGTCCTGAAAGGACAGGGCACATAGAAGAGGAAGAAGAAGAAGAAGAAGAAGTGTGATGTGTTTAAGACATAAATGTGGTTATATTGGTGGTAAATAATTTTCCTCAGTTTATTAAACAAATTAAAAGATAAATCTTTGTTTTCAGAATTAACTTTTTAAACAACAATTTCTCTTCAATTTATTCTATCTTTCAGGAAACTTAAAATTTCTATCTTACCAGAATTCTTTTATTTCTCTCAACAATTATTTTTCTCAAATTATACTGATTTCTTTTACAGTATTCTTGGAAATTTAATTTTGCTCATAAAAATTCTGTAAAAATTAAAATAAATGCTAATCTAGTAAATATGGTGGATTAATGAAAGTTTCCCAATCAATCCATAACAGTTATTAGCAATAAAAAGATGTGGCCTAATGTTATTCCGAATGGAATATTACACTTTCTATTTCCAGATGATTTCTATCAATTGCTTTTATTGTTTGGATGCAGTGGTTCATTTAGCAGAGGATTTTCTTCTCATTCCATCATATACAAGAGGAGATTAATACATTCACAACCTGAGCCAGTATGTAGTTATGAGCTGAATTTTGATTCATTTTAAAATATTTGATCTATTACATTATTCAAGAGGTATTGAGTTGAATGGAGTAACAAAAAAAATAAATTTTGTAAATGTGAAAAAATGAATATCTGGTGTTTAAGATAAATATTTTTATCATTAGGCTACAGGCTTACTCCAATATTTACATATACAGCATCACCTCATTCAGAGCATTTGGTTTGAATAGTCGTGATTCAATTCACTTATTTTACAATCTTTTATTTTGTTCTCATGTATCCACTTTTCATTACTCATTACAGTTTGCTTAAAAAACATTTTTCATGCTGAATTATTGAATTCCATATGGAAGTATAGTTTAATAGTTGTTTATTTTTCAACATGTAAAAAGCACACATCAAAGTGATTAATATAATCAAACTAATAGGCACTTTGGCATTGGGTTAATAAGGGTTGTCTGATTAACCATTTCTAATGAGTTTGATCATTACTGGGTGCCCAATACAAAATTCATGTCATAAAATCAACTGACAAACAATCAGTGGAGTAATGCTTAGCAAGGCTGATCTAGTTGACCATTACTATTGAGTAGTGAGTTTGATCCTCCTTTGGAGCCCTATGAAAAATTCAACTGTAGAACCAGATCTCTTTTGATTCAAGTCTCTTCTTCATCTGTAAGAAAATTGTTCAGCACTCACTGCCATACAGAAGGATAGATAGAACATAGTATTTTGTCTTTGTTTCTAATGAAATATTTCTATCTTAACATTTTGTTTAGTTTCTGAAAGGCTCTTTTGTTATTACAATGAACACTTTCTTTTGTCTATAACCACTCTACCTGGATCAATTTTCATATCTTCTTGATCCTGAGGATTTCTTTAAAGAGTTTGAGTTTTGTTTAACGGCATATCAACCTCTGTGGGTCATTTAATGCCAGAAAGGTAGGGTTTTAAGATATTTTTTCACATTCGATTATAGGGTGAAGGTTGATTTAGTCAAATTTTGATGAAAAAAATGTTTTTTACTATTGTTTTAGAAAACTAAAGATGTCTTCCAGTTTTGTATTAAAAAATATATTTCTGATAATAATTTTTCCTTAAAAAATGTATATTTTTCTATAAAAGTATTTTTATGTATTATATATTTCTATTAAAGTCTATTTATATATATATTGTGTGTATTTTGGCAGCATTTTTTCATTAATGCAGGTTTCATTGAATAATATAACGTCAGACGCCGTATATATATATATATATATATATCTACATATATATATATATATCTATTAAAGTCTATTTTATATATATATATATATATATATATATATATAGTCTATTTATATATATATATATATATATATATATATATATAGTATAGTTTTTCTATTTTTATATATATATTTTTTTATAAAAGTCTATTTTTATATATATATATTCCTATAAAAGTCTATTTTTATGTATATATTTCTATAAAAGTCAATTTTTATACTTTTATAGTGTTTTGACCCCAGTTTGGAAATAAACTATGTGCCCATAATTGGGACCCTAACAGGTGCTACCATCCAGGATCAAGGTGGACCTGGGAACAACAGCAATTAAGAGGTGGTTCCATGCTCCTCACAACCTCCCAGTCAGAGGCCTTGCTGCTGGATGCAGTTTATCGTCATACACTGGACCACTGAGGATTTGTAAAATAAACTATCAATCAATCTTGATCCTGATGACTGCAATTAGAAGGTCAAACCTTTGTCTGACATCAATTGATGATGAGCATATAATATCCCAGAAATCTTGCAGGATAAAGCAATCAGTCGAATCAGTATAAAGTTTGAAGATGTTATTGCTGAGCCTCATCCTCTAGAAATAGTTAATGGATATGTGCCTCGTTAACTTTTTAGTGCTGAAGATTTTACATTGCTCTTGGCAAATGATTAGTATCATTCCACTAGAATATTCCAGGATATTTACGGAAAACAACCCACCTGGACTGCATGCATATAAAACATGAATTAAGCAAGTTCACAGAAATAGAAAGGGGCATAAGAAAATGATACATCCTCTCACTAGACGTATTTAACCCATGCACTGAACTTATCTTAAGAGAACTAAATCTACCAGGATTTATTATTGGTGGACAAAATCTTGACACTATGTTGATGGCAGATATAGAAGGAAAAGAATGAGAATTCCTGGATGAGGTATTAAAAGAAAACAAGAAGGATGAATTAAAAAATAATGAAAGTAGCTAGAATGTATAATCTAAACTTATTTATAAATGGAACTTTGTCTGTATGTATCCAATTCCTATAGACTCCAAAACGGCTGAACCGATTTTCTTGAAAATTTACACAGTTGTACTAAAAGTGTCTGCAAGTGTTCTTAGCTAGGTATTGTGTCAAGGTACCCCCGATAAATATTGAAAATCAATCATCCAAAAAATTGGGTTATAGAAGAAGTGGTTTGATTTTAATCAAATTTGATACACTCATAAACAAAGACATAAGAAACGATATTCAGAAGTTTTAAGGTTGCAGTTCTTACAATAGTGCAGAAAATCGATAATATATATATATATATATATATATATATATATATATATATAAAAGGCAAGATGTTTGTGTGTGTGTCTGTTTATCTGCCTGTATGTCTGTATTTTTTTCAGCCCTTTTATTTTAGTTTTTGCTTCGGGTTTGGCTATAGTTGGTATAATTGTAGTTCTTAGTCTCAGCTATAATACCATTTACTTAGAGGACTTATTTAGCCTTCAAAATTCAGTTTACGACAAAAAAACTTATTTGATATCGATACCAGGAAATCAAAATTTGACTTACATTCCATTCATTTTTCTTTTAGTCTACGGTTTCACTTTAACTGGAAACAACTATTGCTCTTTAGTCTTTCATGTCAATGTCCAAAGAGTCTGAGCTTCAGGACCATGGATTAGTTTTAAAGCTTTCATTACACCTGAGCAACACCGGGATATATTGCTAGTCATCTATAAGAGAGACGTCCAAAGACATGAGCTATGAATTGAAGATGTCAAAATGAAGCAGGTGCAGAAGTGTATCTATCTGGGTAGTGTAGTAACACATGACAGATAATACAATAAATAATCAAAAACAAAAGAACATTGAAATACTGAAAGATGCTTTCTAGAAACTAAACAAAGTATTAAGACATAAGAAAATTTTATCAAGGTTTTGAACTGCTATATCATATATATATGTCTATATGGTAGTGACATTTTGCTCACAGATGAAGAACAGATTTGAAGTGGTAGAGGTGTAGTTCTACTATTTGATCTCTGACCATTCATGAATATATATATATATATATTATTCCAGCAAAGATAAGCCGGCATAAAAAAATAAAAAATCAGATTACCACAATATAATTTTATTTTGTTCTCCTGAGTATTTGTGTTTAAACCAAGATTTCTAATTAGCCATTTGAAATATTTTCTAGAAGACAGAACTTTTTCTTTATAGACTTTGTTTTCTGAACAAATTAATAATTCGGAGGACAGTTATCTTTTTTTAAGTGGTTATTAAACGAAAGTGAAATGCTTTTTTTGTTTTAGATGTCAAGATAATAAGTAAGATAATAAGTAAAGATAGAAAAAGAATTTAAGATGACTGAGGAAAATAAGAGAAAACAAAAAAACAAATGAGAAAGACAGAAGAAGAAAAAGTAAATAATGAGAGAGAGGAAGTGAGAGACAGAAAGACCAAATGAGAGAAGGAAAGCAAAAAAAAAAAAATAAATGATGATAAAAACAAGAATAAGGCAAAAGAAAATTATAAAAAGTTTGAGTACATATAAGACAGACAAACTAATTATTTGATCATGAAGCAAATTAAATTTTAGTCATATTTATAAGGCAGAAAATATTACAAGATAAAATTTTGATAAGTATGAACAGACTAAATTACCTCAGCAGAAATGTTGCGATATAGAGATGTAAGTAAAATATTTCTAAAAAGGAGTAAGTACCTGTCTCACAGAGTGTACTTAAATAAGTAAAAATATATATGGATTGTTAAGCTGAATAAATAAGATGAAATGTTTTTCCTACAATAACGATTTGACTGATCACTATGAGCCACTTCTCAAAATCTGACTAAATGTCTAAGAATTTTTTTATAAAATTTGTCATATAATAATTGTAATTTCAATCTCTGAGACAGGTAATACAAACTTAGAATCAGTGGAAACAGGGTAAGCAATAACTAAGTAGTATTAAAACTAAAAATGGAATGAAAACAATCAACTTCCATAGATTAAATTAAGGGTCCAGTTCAGAAATCCCAGAAGGTTATTTAGAAAGAACCTGACAAAGGCAACAAGGTACAATGGCCAAAACATTGTAATAACAATGACAAAGATGAAGGCATTAATCCAAATATAAATTATGTAAAATTATCAAGATTTTAATTCCTGCTTGGTCAGGCTGAGGACTTTTCAGCATCCCCCTTATAGATATAAAAATCTACTGATTATTAAAACAATTACAGACAAAAATAAAAAAGAATAGTTATTTACTGACTAGCAAGATATATGTAACAATCGTGCAAGCTTGGTCTCCATCATTCAGAAAGTCATCAATAATGGGCTTTCATGGGTGTGTTGATAATGAGATTCTCATCATAGGTCTCATTTGTTTAGGCTGTTTCAACATTTTCCACACTTTAGCACATGCACTGACCAGTTTTTATGGCCTACCAAGATAACATAAACAAGTTCATAGTCTGGAACTGCAGTGAGTCCAGTTCTGAACACTGCTTCATATCCTGCTTGACTACTATTATTCACTATATCTGGGGGTTTTGATGGTGGGAATCTCTCTTGGTCTGGCTCATTCTCTTCAATTGTACCAGCATGAGTCGTCCTATCTGGGCAAAAGGGCCGTGCCATTATCATTTGTACAATCACTGTAAGATGGAAACTGCCTCAACATATCAACAGGGATTGAAATCACAAGGCTGAATATCTCTGAATATATTAACACAAAAGAAATATTTTCTTGCAAATAATAAGATCTCTTAACCTCTAATAAAGAAAAGAAGGCAGGCCAAAAACAATCCGATGAACTAATTTATCCTCTGTTAGTCAACTGAAAAAATAAAATCAGGAACTTTAAGATTAAGATGCCAAGATTGAAACAATAGCAGAAAATATCCTTTTGTGCATACACTGCATTCTTTCTTTGGTCTTTACTTCATGACTGGTCGCTAAATCTGCAGTCCCCATAAATAATGAGAAAATAAGTTAATTACTGAAATAACGTTTCCTAATTGTAATGTTAATTGCAGTGATCTTATTATCACTTGATCAATTTCAGTTCAGAAGTATAAACATTTGGTAGAAAATTCATTCAATTTGGGTGGTTTTCAATAAGAACAGCCATGGACAATGCAAGTCATCAGATTTCTTTCTGTAATTGAAAAATCTGCTGCCTTTCTTCCTTCAAAAACTGAAGCAAATGTTTCCATTTTGGTCATAATGGATGACTGAATAATTAATTTAATATATTGCTATGGATTATACTGAGCATTCAAAATAATGTGTGTCTTTATTATTTACTACCAGACTAAAAAAAAAAGAGGTAAAGAGAATTTTATTCTCTACATATTGGCATGTTTATATAATAGAAAACAAAGATATTTAAATGAAAGTGACACTGAATATAACATTCAATCACTATCAGTTAAGTGCCATATGTGATACACACTTGGGTGATCATGTCTCAAAAAGACATGACTGTCTGGGCAAGAGATTATCCCGCAGTAGATTGCCATTACTTTAATGGGTAGACTGGTTGCCAGCCAAGGCAATAGAACCCATCTGTCTTGCTATTTAACCCATAACTGGAGGGAAGAGATGGATTGATACCTTTCCCAGCGGTATTTGCATGGAAGTGAATGCAAGGAATTCAACTAGAATTTGAACTCGGCTCCCTGATTTCTCATTCTGAGCTGATATATCACTCTATGTGGTATAAAATATCAGTTAATATCAGCTAATATTATATTTTAGATCACTAATTATTATATTTTATTTTTATTGATTTGTCATATCTCAGTCCATCCAAACTTTGTTATTAACTAGTATCTCACTTACTCATATGGAGATAACTTTCTTTTTTTCAGAATGTCTTTTTTTCTTAATCATTTCACTCCAAGCAAAGCAATAAAGCCACTAAGATGCAAGGGTTACTGAGTGTTAGAGAATATGAGAAAAAAAAAAGCACTATTAAGGAGAGAGCACAAGACAAGAATTAAGAAGACATTAGATAATGTTTGACATTGCATTTAAATCTTTGAAGAGCAAAGTTGACTGAAAAGCAAGAATGCTGAAGTGTTCGGCAAGTGAGAAGTGCAATATAAGAAACTGTTAGCATAGAACTTAGGTTTACAGCTAGACCATTTCAACTGTAAAATAGTGAGACCTTGTCACCAATATAATAGTGTGCTTAAATTCATCAAGTATAAGTACCAAAGAGGAAAAGTCCTCAGGGAAAGTGCCAGCTCAAAACCAATGACATTGCAGATTCTTCTTTAGATTTTATCAAGAATCTCTAAATATATAGCAGAAGCACCAGACCAGTTGTTGCAGCAATATTTAAAGCACGGACAAATGGAAGACTTATAAATGTGCAATATAGATTCTGGCAAGAAAAATTGTCTACCCCAACAAAATTAACTAATTTTTCCAATTTTAACAATTGATTAAATACAATTTTTCAAATTCACGTCCGTGGAAAACTTTGTCCGAGAAGGCACAATGAGTTACTCTCCTGGAGGTTAGCATCAGCCATGTAATGTTGTTTGGGGGTTGATTCATATCAGTCAGATATGTACCATGTGTAATAAAGCAAAAGACAATTATTTTTAAATGGATGTATATATATAATATATATATATATATATATCCAAGTGAGAAAAAAGAAAAATTTTTTCCGTCCAAAACATTAATTTAAAACAGTGCTCGATATATGATGTATAGAGCAGTGAATATTTTTTTTTACCGAAAAAATCTAAATTGGAAAGAAAAAACACCCCACCCCTATCACGTCTATGAAAACCTAGACACAGGATCAAAGTAAATACATGAATTAGGTCCACTAACAGCAGACATCAACCAATTAAATGATAGCCAACCATAAAAATGACCGCTCAACAGTGCCCTCTTAGAAATCCTAACCAAAAGATATACCCAACCGATAAAAAGATAAAACAAACATTCCAACAGATAATACCATTAATCAACAATTTCACACTTACTCACCAAATTCCTCAAAAGTCTAATGATCAAAACGAGACAGTCACTTAATTCCCAATAACCCCAACCAACCCCCCCAACAACAACGAACCAAATATAAACAAAGAATGATTCCAAACCTTTATTTCCCCTGAAGAAGTGTTTAAATCCAAACACTGAAACAAACATATGATTGTAGGGAAGAGGACATATATAGAAGAAATTATGTACATGTTCTAAAACATAATTTATAATAAATATATATATATATATATATATATATATATACTACCAGCAGCCATAATTATTAGGCCACCCCAGTTTCTCAAAAAGAATTATGTATTTCATACTATTTTTAGTATTTTTTGCCAAGTGGATAATTCTAAGTGAAAATAGAATGGTTCTTTTGTTATTATTGGCAAAATTTTACAGAGCAAGGAAGCAAAGATGAACTTGTCTGAATCAACTTAAAGTTTCTTCATTCTTTCATTGAAAGATTGTAGTTACATCAAGGTAAGGATTTAGTCTGATGATATCTTTTTTTTAATCAATTCACCCCAAGCAAGGCATTCCACTGTCACTATTGCGCAAGGGGTTACATAGGGGAAGGTGAAGAGAAAGAGTGGTTAGATATAGGAAATGTCAGAAGGAGAGTGATAGATGGATAAGGATACCGAGGCTGGGGGTTGGGTAGATGGGAAGAGTGTTTGAAAGATGGTTAGTGTGTTAGGAGGTGTCTATTGACCTTACATTTAAACTCCTGGAGATTGTAGCCATTGGGGAAGCAATCATGTGGAAGGGAATTTCACGGTTGGGAAGTGCGAGAAAAGAAACTGTTGGAGTAGAAATTATGGTTAAAAGACAAAACATATGACACAAAATATTTTTCCCACTTTGTCCCAGCCAATAAGAAGAAGAGACTAGCATGGGGAAGAGAGCACAAAAACTGGACATCAGAAAAGTTCATTTGATGCACATGTTTTTGTGCAGTATTAACAAAAGGGCCCTTCTATTTTCATTTAAAATTGGCAATAAATACAAAAAATAATATGAAATACATCATTTCTTTTAAAAAGCTCGGGTGGCCTAATAATTATGGTCAATAGTGTATGTGCAAACATTTTTTTGGTGTATGTATGTAAAGGAATGCTTGTCCGTTTATATATATGTCATGTGTATTAAAATGATGGTCAAATTTTTAAATATGCGTGTAAGAAAATCTTGGATAGTAAAGTGTTTGAATGTGTGTTTGTTGGTTGATAACGTTAGTGCATGTGTATGTGATAAAATTAATGTTTCCATTTAAATTGTCGGGAAAAATGTATACAAATAGCTGACATTTTTCTGAATTTAAAAATAAATATAAATACACTATCTTATTTAGATTAATGAAAATGAAGACATTGATATTTAGTTTGTCAATATTCTCTTATATATTTTTATATTTTAATACACTAGTTGGAAATATTGGAACTGGGTCTGCTTTGGCAGCAACCCTTCATTTATACAAGTTTGCTTAAACATCAATGAAACAAAAACTTTTGATAATGTCTTATTAAAGCTGAAAGTATTTGGACAACAAACAATTTATTTTTAATCTTTCACTAGAAATAAAAAAAAATTTTGAAATATTTAAAATAATAAACAATATCCTTTACAAAAAATGTTCATTACTCTTTAACCAAACTTTTATAACTGGAAGTATTAGGCTTTTTTTATCAAACAAATCTACATGTACATACTGGGTGTTGGGGAGTGCACATATGTATGTGTGTGTTCATTTATTAAGGTTAAGTCTTATACAAGCCAACCTATTGATACTTAATCAGTCTAAAGCATCACTGGTTTTAAGAATATAAATTTATTTCCCTGATCTGTCTGACATTAATAATGTTACAATTTTTTTTATTCAATCTTCAGTTCAAATGTTTTTAAACACTTTTCAGAAGTTTGTCATCTAAAATTCATCTTTCCTATTTTCTGCAAAATATTTAGGAAACATTTCCCAAGTTTGGGTTTGCATGCCCACAAAGCTTATATACACTTTTTAAAAATCTATTAATTAAATTTGAAATCTGGTTAAGTTTATTCCAAAATATGTAATTCTTCCTGCATTTATTATTTTATGGTATATTTATTTTATATCATTTCAAATTATTCAGTCAATTCACATATTGTTTTCTTCCATATGTACCTATTTTTAAATAAAGTTCATGACTGATGTTCAATAGACTGCCCATATAAGCAAATATACACACACATTTTCTGTTTATACACACACATATATATATATATATATATATGTAAAGAAAATATGGAATATTCTTTTGAAAGACTTATATAAATTAGTTATATCTTCCACTAACTACTGAAAAACAGGCAAACAAAAAATATTTTCTATTGTTTCTTTATTTTCACTCCTCTCTTGCTTAAAGCTTATTGTGAAAAAGTCTAAGATAAAAATAAATAAATGAGGTGTAAGAATTTTGCAAAATAAATCAAGCAAAAAGATATTCAAATTTCTCTAGCCAAACTTTGCCTTATTCAGAAATGATTATTCACAAAAACTCAGTCATCTTCTCTAGGGTACTTTGCCTTTTTCTCCCTTTTTCTGATTTCAGCATTTCTTTTTCTTTTCATTTTGTCAATTTCTTTCCTTTGTCTTTGTTCTGCATTTGTGCAACCATGTTTGTACATTTGTATTGGAACACAAGTGTTTCATACACTGAAGCAAGTTAATGAAATATTTTGCAAAACAAAGTGAGATTCAGAATCAAACAAAATTGTGGCCTTGCAAAATGGTGGCTGTTATCTGAGAAAATATAGAAGCTTTGTATAAATGCATCTTTGAAGAGTTCCTGATGCTTTTTCCTGATGTATTATTTCAGTGGGAATAATTCAATTGAGTATTTCCTTTGAACATTAGCATCTCTTTTTCTCTTTACTATCAACAAAGTGAATACACCCACACATTATACATGCAGGCATACTAAATCCAAGTTATTCATATTATGAAGATATTGCATATCCCGCTAGTAGTAAGCCAAATGCTCTGGGAAAATTCTTATTAGCTGCCTGAGGAATCAAAGTAGCACAGAATTTTTCAAAGAGAAATATTTCTTTGTGAGAACTTTTATTTTGAAGTTTTCATTATCAACTGTAAGTTTTAACCACAACAAAAGATGCAACACTTGATCTTCAGCCAGATTATTAGAATCACTAAGATGGGTTATGGCAATATGCCCTAGTTATTTAAAATAATAGGTTGTGTTTGAAATCCTAACAAGGTTTCCTGATTAAAATTACAAGAAACAGTGGAAGCTTTAAACTACAAAGATCAAATCATTGGCATAAAAAAAATAAAATCAAAATTGAATACAGTAAAATCATTGAATTATGTACTACCATCTTCTTCTTCTTCTTCTTCTTCTTCTATGTGCCCTGTCTCTTCAGGACGTAGACGATCATGGTTCTCCACGTCTCCCTATCCCTTGTGGCTCTTAGTATGTTGCTCCTGTTACACCTCGCAACCCCTGTTCCGTCATCCACCTGATCAGGCCCTGCAAATATGTTATCTGCTGCCTTCTTCTGTCTCTCTTTCCTTCTCTCTGGCCAATCAGTATCAGATTCTCCAAGCTCTCCTTCCTCATTGCGTGTCCCAGGAACTTCAGTTGTACTACCATACTTGTCCAAAATGTTAACAGATAATAAAAAATTTCATCTCCTATGGGACTCACACCCCAACTGAAGCAATCAGATGAATATTGAGATTCTAAAAACTGTAAAAGATGCAAAGAGAGTTACTGGTGGTAAAACAAATTAGTTTATTTTTGGGATTGAAAATATGTATATAAAACTTTGAGTGAAGAAGACATTTGTCATTCAATGTTTGTTAATTGCCACTTTGCCAATTGTATTATATTTTAAAATTTCCTTGTTTAATTGAATACTAAGTTATTATTTTTTTCATTAAATACCTTTTGTAAACATTTTCAGTATATTCAATACTTTGGTTATATAGAGCATCTTTCAACTCTGAAATAAGCAAAAAATATCAAGTTAACAGTATATAATTATACTATGATACAAACATGTTCTTCACACTGTTGGTGGGGTGTCAGAATATGCTGACTGCACCTCTACAGGAGATAAAACTCCCACAAGGGGAAAACCTGTTTTTCATGGGTGGCGACTTATGATGCTTGAGAATGGGGTCCTGGTGGTTGAGGTTTTAGGAGTTGGGCTATACATATCATTGTCGTCTTGCGGCCGTTGCCCGAGATAGAACTCACTACATTCCTCCAGTATTTCCTGTGCATTTGGAACCCTGGCACAGTTTGCAGCGAAATTCATAATCTTGTCAAATAGCTGAATACTTGATGCTTCACCAGGGCTACCAAGGATGTTTTTTTATTGTGACATCAACACTAGATGGGTTGCTTCCAGGCCCCATTCTGTTATTTAATCCATACACATATATACTCCTAAGTTTCAACACTCTACTTTAGCTCTTAAGTAAGCTAGTCATGTCAAACCCTAAGTCAGACTAACAAAACGAACAAAATTCACTCACTTTTATCATATCAAACATTAAACCGACTTATTAAGTGGTAGCTGTAGAGTCAATTAGACTGGGAATAAAGGAATGTGATATGGCTATTTCAACCTCTAAAGAAAGCGCATACTTGGGTGGATGATCCTAAATATAGCAGGTACTTGGACCCCTCCCCATGTTTGAGTATATCAATCATGTAGCCCTGGATCTTGACAAATGTCAATGAATATGTATATAGAAGAATATAATCTTATATTTTTTATTCTTCATCGGTGATACTTGTGGGGAGCAGGAGAGCAACTGAAGGGAGTTAGGCACATGACAAGGCTGTCAATAGTTGTTAGCCAGTCTCTGTCTCTTCATTAAAAAATTCTAGACTTTATAGAGTCTTAAAACTCACACACATTTTTGTTTTTTCAGGTTGTTGCTTTGTTGACATCATCTATGGCCGGATATATCTCTCAACCACCCTTGTCCTTTGCTGACTTTTATCTATGACTGGATATATCTGTTAACCACTTCCTTGCCAGCCATGGCCTTTCAAGCCAGTAGTCACTTTTTGTTGATTGGAGTAGATAGACTAAACTATCGCCCAGTTCACACTCCACCCACATCTATTTTACAGGTGTAGAGGCTCATCCCTTCTTCCCTGTTTAGGATGTGGTTCCTGGTTTTCTCTTTTCCAATCTTTTTACTTTTCTTTTTCTTTTTAATTTTAATTTTTTTTTCAATTGAAGTAGATAGACTAAACTATCGCTTGGTTCACACTTCACCCACGTCTATTGTACAGGTGTAGAGGCTCATCCCTTGTTCCCTGTTTAGGATGTGGTTTGCGGCTTTCTCTTTTCCAATCTTTTCACTTTTCTTTTTCTTATTTTTTTTTTCAATTGGAGTAGATAGACTAAACTATCGCCCGTTTCACACTCCACCCACATCTATTGTACAGGTGTAGAGGTTCATCCCTTGTTCCCTGTTTAGGATGTGGTTTCCGGCTTTCTCTTTTCCAAATCTTTTCACTCTTACATAGCCCCCTGCACATCAGTGGCGTTACCGCCTTGCTCAAGGTGATATGATTAAAAAAAAAAACCTTACCTACATCCAGATGTACCTGTCAATTACTCCTGCTGTTCAAGATAATATATTACAGAATGAGGCAAATATAATTTCCCCTTCATCATATTCTCTATATAGAACTCTGAGGTGAGTGGAGAGCATGGCTGATGAATAATAATAATAAATAAAGTATGAGCACAAAACCCCAAGAGACTGCACACTGATATAAATGATTTTCTAAGTGCTGCTTAGATGTGGCACAAGGCCAAAAGTATGGGACACCCAGTGAGGATCAAACTCACTACTCAGTTGTAACTGGTTCTAGCGAGACAAGCTTGCTAACCATTACACCATGTCGAGGTGCCCTTGCACATTGATATAGACACAGAAAGTGACACAGAAAATCAATCAAAGAAATTTTTTTTTCTAAATTCATAGTAACAGAACCAATAGACAACAAACTAATAACAAAGTTGTTATCCTTTTGTTGTAGAAAAAAATCTTAGCATCTTGGATAACTTCAAAAACAGTTAAAAAGATATACAAATAATGCATTACTGACAGAATTCACAAAAAAACTGATGCTGGAACTCTACTAACGATGACCAAGTTTTATGAGATAAAGGCAAGGGTATATCCACACAACGTTTTAAATTCCTCCAGAGGCATTGTGAGAAGCACTGAACTTTCACTGTGTACATTGGAGGAAATTAAGAACAATAATTCTATCAAAAAACAAAATATTACAAGCATAAAAAAAATATCCATTAAAAAAAAATGATACAATGATAGAGACCAATACTTATATCATTACTTTTGAACCATCAGGAAATAAAAATTGGATATACGATTTCCAATATAAAAACATATATTCCAAACCCATTAAGATGCTTCAACTGCCAAAGATATAGACAGGTAAGAATAAATAAACTCCAATACATGATCATATACAAAAATTACCAGGCTTATGGCCTATCACATTGAATATACCAGTTCTTGCTCGATCACCAGAGTTAAGCAATGTTGATCCTGGTCAGTACTTAAATGGGTGACTTCTTGGGAATACCAGGTACTGTAAGCGTATAGTGATGGATGTGCAGCGTGGTGCAGTGGATATGGGGCTCGGAAAGAGAAATCGGTGAGCTGAGTTCAAATTCCAGTTGAATACCCTGCATTCACTTAAGCACTGGTACCCTTGAGAAAGGTATTAATCCGTCCCTTCCCTCCAGTTATGGGTTAAATAACAGGGTAGGACTTGGGGACCCTGCCCTTAAAAACAAATCCCAATGAATCTTGATACTCGAAAAGAAAAAAGTATTACTAGACACAAAACTTATATAAAACCAACAATAAATTGTTGAAAGGAAAAGGTATTACCAGCAATAAATAAATAAAAAAAAATTTAGCTGACAATAAATGACCTGCCGAGGTTGATATGTGATAAAACAAAACAACCAACCAACCAACAAAAATTACCTAAGTGGTATTAAGCTCTACCTATGAAAATCTGATATCAAACAAATGACATTAAACACAAGAACTAACATTTTTAATTCAAGAATTAAAAAACATATTGAAAACATTAAAACCAATTGTAAACTTGGAAATGACCCATACCACTGCACCAAAAATATCCATAAACAATGTAAATTCAATACAAAATTCACTGATGACAACCTATCAATGATAAAACAAAATTTGGCAAATGAAAAATTCCACAAACTGACAGAACAAAAACCAATCAAAATCGAAATCCCCAAAACAGAAGAAACAGAAGTAAAAACAAATAAACAGATGACAACCCACATAAAGATAATAAAAACAAAATGAAAAGAACTCACTTAATCAAGAACATACAAATCCTTGACAAAGAACAAGTTCACAAACAAGGAAAACAGTATAGAAAGTATGGAATACTAGCAGTATAGCCCGGCGTTGCTCGGGTATAATGAAAGCTTTAAAACTAATCCATGGTTCTGGAGCTCAGACTCTTTGGACATTAGCACGAAAGACTAAAAAGCAATAGTTGTTTCCAGTTAAAGCGAAACCGTAAACTGAAAGAAAAATGAATGGATGTAAGTCAAATTTTGATTTTCTGGTATCAATATCAAATAAGTTTTTTTGTCGTAAACTGAATTTTGAAGGCTAAATAAGTCCTGTGAGTAAATGGTATCATGGCTGAGACTAAGAACTACAATTATACCTACTTAGAGCCAAACCCGAAGAAAAAACTAAGATAAAAGGGCTGAAAAAAATGCAGACTTACAAGGAGATAAACAGACACACACACAAACATCTTGCCTTTTTCTGCACTATTGTAAGAACTGCAACCTGGAAACTTCTGAATATTGTTTCTTATGTCTTTGTCTATGAGTGTATCAAATTTGATTAAAATTGGACCACTCCTTCTATAACCCAATTTTTTTGATTATCGATTTTCGATATTTATCGGGGGTACCTCGACACAAAACCTAGCTAAGAACACTTGCAGACACTTATAGCACAACTGTGTAAATTTTCAAGAAAATTGGTTCAGCCATTTAGGAGTCTATAAGTAATGGACACACACACAGACACACACACTGATAATATCTTCTTTAAAGAATATAAAACTCATCACAAAATAAATAGAGAATAAGCCAAGTAGATGTGCTTCAATATTGGTAAAAAAAAATCAATATTCTATGAAAACTACAATTAAACACAAATCTACAGACCATGGCAGCAAAAGCTTCACTTGATCGAACAATAACCATATGTTCATTCCAAAACACAGACTGAATGAGACTGAAATAGAAAGACTTATGGTAGAGACAAAGATAAAATAATGAAGGAGTAAAGACCAGGCTTTATTAACTCCACCACCATTTTTATTTTTGACTCCATAAGGTTATGTCATTTATTATATATGAATGATTATCATCCATGTCCTTTTTTGTCTTTGGATAATTCTAAATGAAAATAGATGGGTTCTATTGTTATTATCACTTTGCAAAAGTTTACAAGGCAAGGAAGCATAGATGAACTCATCTGAATCACCCTAAATTTTCTTCATTATTTCATTGATGAAACTGCAATATAGATAATTATTAAATATTTATAAATTCATTTGATGCACATGTTATTGTGCAGTATTATCAAAATGATGTATTTCATACTATTTTTAGTATATATTGCCAAGTGGATAATTCTAAATGAAAATAGAATGGTTCTTTTGTTATTATTACTTTGCAAAATTTTACAAAGCAAGGAAGCAAAGATGAACTCGTCTGAATCACCCTAAATTTTCTTCATTCTTTCATTAATGAAACTGCAATATAGGTAATTATTAAATATTTATAAATTCATTTGATGCACATGTTATTGTGCAGTCTTAACAAAATGATGTATTTCATACTATTTTTAGTATTTATTGCCAAGTGAATAATTGTAAATGAAAATAGAATAGTTCAGTGTTAATACTGGGGTGTCCTAATAATTATGGCTGGTAGTGTGTATACATACATATATATATATATATATATATATATATATAGAGAGAGAGAGAGAGAGAGAGAGAGACATATAGGCATGATCTTTTATTGAACAGTAGACTTGTAGCTGTTGTTTTCACTAACTTTCATTAAAGAAATTGTTTATTCCAATTGCAGTTTCAGCTGAAAGAAATTCAATTGGTTCCTCTGAGCTATTTCTTAGCTGTTCACTTCTGTCTAATTAAATCTCCTCATTACTTCTTAATTGGAAGAATATAAGATACAGTTAGTGACCTATTAAATGTTAAATATAGCGTTCTCATTCCTCAATCCTCTCTTCTGCTTCTCTCTTGATTTCTTTTATTTTGCTGTTTCTTCCATCTTCATCAGTTCGTTTCAATTCCAGGATTGTTTTTTCTTTTCTTGTATTTCACTTCTTTCTTGAATTATAATTCTGGTTTGAACTTACATCTTGCTTTTTGACTTATTTAAAGCTGATGTTTTAAGTTCTGCCCTTAGATATTTTCTAAATTCTATTGTGTTGGGTCCTGGGTATGACGGTAAACTGCATCCGGCAGCAAGGCCTCTGATTAGGAGGTTGTGAGGAGCATGGAACCACCTCATAATTGCTGTTGTTCCCAAATCCACCCTGACCTGGAGTGGTAGCACCTGTTAGGGTCCCAGCTATGGGCAAATAGTTAACCCCCAAACTAGGGTCAAAACACTATGAAAACATAAAAACATTACCAACAAAACTTTTATGAATAAAAAAATGTTACCAACAAAACTTTTTTGATTAAAAAACGTTACCAACAAAACTTTTTTGAATTAAAAATGTTACCAACAAATTTTTTTTGAATAAAAAGATGTTACCAACAAAACTTTTTGAATAAAAAAAACGTTACTAACAAAACTTTTTGGAATAAAAAACGTTACCAACAAAAAACAAACAAAAACAATAAAACAAATAAACTAAATAAAACAAATCAAAATGATTTTCAGCATTAAATGACCTAAAGAAGGTTGATATGCTGATTAAATGAACCAAACAACCAATCTATTGTGTCAGCTGGTGCAGATTTCAGTTAAAACAGTTGCAGAGTTTTGATGATAAACTAGAAATTGCTTTTTCAGGAAAGTTTAAAAATAAAGATATTATTAAGAAAAGGTTGATTTTATGATATTTAGCTTTTTATCCTCAAACTAAAAATAATTTTCTTATTACAAAGACTACTGAGTGAGTTGCATAAGCAACTGAATATGAGCTTGATTCATTGTAGTCTGAATTAAGTAATAGTCTTTGTTCTTAGGATGTGCGTTGTGGTGCAATAGATATCAACTCGGAATGACAAATCGAGGAGCTGAGTTCAAATTCTAGTTGAATTCCTTGCATTCACTTACGCACAAATACCCTTGGGAAAGGTATTAATCCATCTCTTCCCTCCAGTTATGGGTTAAATAATAGGACAGATTAGGTTCTATAGCCTTGGCTAGCAACCAGTTTACCACAGAAAGCAATGGCAATCTACTGCTGGATATTCTTTTCCTCAGTCAGTCATGTCACTTTCAAGACATGATCGCCTAAAGTGTGTATCACATATGGCACTTAACTGACTGACTGTTCTTATATTGTCTCTGGTTGTTTTGACTTCCTTCTCTTTCACTCTCTGCTTGGTTTTCTCAGCAATTGAGCAACTGGCAAAAATTACTTGGGGGAGAGTTAAAGGTAGGTCATAAAGATTCTCCTGGTAATGGACAAATAAACACTGATTAGAGAGAAAAGGTTTGGGTTTTTATAGAGCTCTACTGGGCGATCATATTCCAGTTAACAGGGGTGACATCTCCATTAAAAGCTAAAGTCTCTAGCTGCTTTACTAAAGTTGAAGGCCCACTCCCTGCACTGATCAGTACATTTTATTTTTCTCTTCAACCACATTTTAGTATAACCTGTAATACTATGAACTTGTGCTAAAACTGGCCTCATTGAACAAATATATACATTCTCAGTACCAATACAACCTCCTTGCAAATCTATCACAACCTTATTTCTCTATCCTTGGGAATGGTATAAATCCATCTTTTCTTCCAACCCCACTCAAGCTGACTGGGCTCTCTTGCCTTGAAATAATAACCAGTCTAGGAGAAGGAACTAAATTAAAAAAAAAAAAGAATATGAAGAAAATTGCTCTCTGGTTCTATATGAAAATTTCATAGATTTTTCTCTGCAAACCAATATCAAAGGTAATTGTTAAATTGATGATTAGTGAGAAAAAACGAGAAGTAAATTTTGATTTCAATGTTACATTAGATTCCTTTGGAGCCAGAAAAGTGATGCAACTACTTTTACTTCTGAGATCATCCAAGATGAGTCATCACCTCAATTGTCAAATAATAATGGGAGATGGGGAAGCCAACAATTAGGATCATTTATAATTTAGAATATTTATATGATGACAATGAGATTGATCAAAGCAAAAATGTTCTGATTACATTTTATGATAACTTTTATTAATTTAAGTTATTTATTTGGCTTTATCTGCTTTGATTAAGAAGTGATTGCTAAATGAAGTGTTTATTCAAATTAATTTGGCGGACCTGAAGCAGACTACCACCACATTTAATTTCATTGTTTTTCCTTTTTTTTTTTACTTTTTTCAGCGCAGTAAGATCAATTACCCCCTTAGCTTTACAATTGACAAAAAAACTTTTGAAAACTTTCAATATTTAAACATTTTCGTGGGGGGGGGGATCAATTTCTCATACAACATTATAGCAAATCAAGCCTCCATTTTGAAACCAGTCGCCAGTACAACATTACCGCCACCTGTAAATTTGTTCATTATCAAATTTTTGGGACTTTTTTCAGTGCAATATTATCTTTTACACCTTAAACTTTACGAATGACAAAAGAAATTTGCAGAAATTTCAATATTTAAACAATTTTAGAGGGGGGGGCCAGTTTCTCATACAACCTTATAGTGAATTGAAAATGTATGAGAAACTGACACCCACTAAACTTGTTTAAATATTGTAATTTTTCAGAATTTCTTTGGATAATTGGAAAGTTTAAGTAACAATTGATCTTACTGCACTGAAAAAAGTAAAAAAAATGAAAAACAACGAAATTAAATGTGGTGGTAGTTTGCTTCAGGTCTGCCATTAATTTTTTTAAATCGACAGATATTATATGTGTCTGTTTAAAAAATATACACCGGATATAAAAAAACACCAACTTGAAATGACCATAAAATATAAATGACATTAGGTAGACAAACCAGTTTGAAAGACATCAGTGATCGTGCTGGCATGCTCTCACAACTCATCATGACTGAGCGTTTAACCATACTGACCTTGTTCATCTACTGATTACTCCAGATTATGCTCTTTCTTCTAGAAACTGGAACTAAGGTCTGTTAAGTAGACTGTTAATTTATCTTGATAGTTATCAGGTTAATATATTCTCTGTTTAGTATATGTTTGAGTTGTTAGAATGCTAGAATTCCAGTCATGGGACCCAGTTTCAATTCTCACCATTGCTATTATTGGCCTGGAAAGTATTCTAATAGACAGCACTGTTTGGAAGTGTCTGGAAATTACACTATGGGTTGACCCAAGCCTTTAGAGTGAAATTGAGTAGACAAAATTGTTTGAAAGCTGTCAGTGGTTGTATTATTATGGGGATTTAAGCATACTGACCATGCCTGAATATGCAGTCTCCCCTAGAATTTCTGACTAAGATATGCTCAGTATAATTGGAATATAAACCACCGGTTGTTTTTTAGATATTGAAGAAACACAAATGTGTCTGAGAAGGTGTCTACAACAGGGATTAGATAGCTAACCTTAGAAATAGATGTATTTAGAAACTAGTAACCAGCCATTATATTAAACATTTTGAAGTTACAAGAGAGAAAAAAATTATCTACAAACAGAAATGTGCATGTTAACCTGTATTCTTCTTTGTATTGTGTCTCTTTAAGACATTGACAATCATGACACTCCAAAACTTCCTGTCCTTTTTAGGTTTTAAGGATTTTTTTCTTTTTGATATCTCTCCTAAAATTTGCTTTGCCATTCATTTACACAAGCTCACTTAGTAGGATACACGGCTTCCTTTTGTCCTCCTTGATTTCAGTTTGTTCCATTAGAAAGAGGAGAAAAGGATGCATCGGTTTAGAAAAATGCCAAAACAATTAATGATGAAATGAGATTTTTTTAACATTTTGCTTTTCTTTGTCTTTGCATGGAATAAAATGGAGTATAGGATTGGGTGCATTAATCTGTCAGCGTTATGCATATTTTTATCATCCATTTGTTATAAGGAGACTTTCTTTTTTTCTATTTTTACTTGAGTAATTTATTTAATCCACTTCTAGCTTGCTGGGTTCATCAAAGAAAGCTTTACCAGAATCCTGTCAGCCATGCATTTCAGGATGTATCGGCATCAGCTTGATTACTAGAACTGCCACAAGGAAGTGAAAGTTGTTAACAAACTGTCTCAATGTTCCACTCTTAGTCTTGAATATTCTTCTCTGATTGTCAATTAAAGCAAGAAAGTTTGAGTTTTGTTTAACAGCATGTCAACCGCTATTTAATGCCAAAAAATGTCAGATTTTAATGTATTTTTTTAATGTTCAGTTATAGTGAAAAGTTTGATTTAGTCAGGTTTTAATGAAAATTTTTGTTTTTATTCTTTTTTATTTTAGAAAACTGAAAATGTCTTCTAGTTTTGTATTCAAAAATGTTTTGCTAAGAATAACTTTTTCTTAAAAACTGGGTTTATGGCAACAACTTTTTCCTCAAAAATGTATTGTTAGTAATATTTTTTCTTCAAAAATGTATATTTTTCTCCAAAAGTCTATTTTTATGTATATATTTCTATAAAATTGTATTTTTATACTTTCATAGTGCCTTGAGCCCAGTTTAGGGGTCAACTATTTGCCCATAGCTGGGACCCCAGCAGATGCTACCACTCCAAGTCAGGGTGAACCTGAAAATAACAGCAATTTAGAGGTGGTTCCATGCTCCTCACAACCTCACACTCAGAGGCCTTGCTGCCAGATGTAGTTTACCATCATGCCCAGGACCAAAGTAAGAAAGAACCGTCTACTCTACTATTTTACTCTTAGCTGGATGGAAAAAGAATAGATTCAGGCTTTTCCCATGAGTATGAGTGTGAACAGCCCTGGCTGAAATTTGAATTGATTCTTCTTTTATATGACGTGTCTCTTCAGGATTTTAGTGATCATGGTTCTCTACAACTTCTAAACCATTATAACTCTAAGCATTGTTTGTCTCCTTATTATCCCTCCCAGCCCCTATTCTCCCATTTATTTACATAAGTTTATTTGGTAAGTTGATCAAGGTTTCTCTTTTCTTCTTTTATGTGCCATGTTCCTTCAGGATTTTAGTGATCATGGCTCTCTTTTGTTTCCTCTCCTTTGCAGCTCTTAATAAATATTTTCTTTTTGTTATCTCTCTCAAACCCTGTTCTGACATGCAACTCAAGCTCAGTAGGTCTACTGACACATCTCATTGAAACACTGGTTCCCTTACAATCACCAAAGTTAAGCAATGTCAAGCTTGGTCAGTACCTAGGTGGGTGACCATTTGGGAATACCAGGTGCTGTAAACTTAGTGGTGTAATAGATAATGATTTGGAATTAATAATCAGAGAGCTGAATTTCAAGTTCAGTTAGTTTTGTTATATTCAGTTACATACAAATAATTTTATGAAAGGCATGAAACCACCTCTTTCTCTCTAGATATGGGTTAATTAGTAAAACTTTTATTGCTAAACCATTATCATCTCCAAAAATAAAATAATATTGTATACAAAATATTTAGATTTCAGAATTAAATAGTACTCAGAGGTTTATATGTGACTAACCAAAAAACAAGCAACCAATCAAGTTCAGTAGGTTATGCATTGTTTTTCTCTGTTTAACTTCTCTTAAATCTTTCCTGGGAGTATCAAGTTTTCCAAGCTCTCTTTCCTCATTATGTTCCCTAGAAATTTCAACTCTTTCTTTCTGATGTTAAGTATCAGTCAGTTAAGTGCCATACGTGATACATGCTTTGGGCAATCATGTCTTGAAAGAGACATGACTGGCTGGGCAGAAGATTATCCTGCAGTAGGTTGCCATTGCTTTCTGTGGTAGACTGGTTGCCGACCAAGGCTATAGAACTCAATCTGTCCTATTATTTAACCCATCACTGGAAGGAATAGATGGATTAATACCTTTCCCAAGGGTATTTGCGTGCAAGTGAATGCAAGGAATTCAAGTGGAATTTGAACTCAGCTCCCCGATTTGTCATTCCGAGTCAATATCCACTGCAACATAACACACATCCACGATGTTAAGTATAAACGTTCTTTGTTCCCAATTTCTCTAAAATTAAATTGCTAACGTGTTCCGTCCATGTTATTCTCAACCATTGCTATCACAGATTATGTTGTCCATACTGTGAACTATTATTTCTGGGGAAAATGTCTAATGTTTGGTCAGATTTGGGGAAGAAAGTTAAGCTAAGAAGGTCTTCAGCATCCTCTCATATAATTAGACATGCATATTCTGCAGCATGAAATACTTTTTAGATTGAAACAGAAATTAAAGAAGAATGAAAAAATTGAAATGGCAATAAAACATTTCTGTAATGTTATTTTATCGGGAGTAATTGAATTCAATGAATAAAATGTTTAGGGATGTTCCATTGACTTTTATTTGAATCAATTATTATTCTGCACTTTATAAGAAAATCAATAACGTAAGATTGCTAAGACTGCTTTCTTCAATATTTCTCCAGTATTATTATAATAATCTCAATACCGAGGAGAATGGCAACAATTATGGTCATGAGAAATTCCATATGTAATTTTGATGTATGTATTGATCATCTTGTTTATGATGGTGATAATAATGATCATGCCAGATGATTTGGATGAAGATAATACAGACCTTAATAAAACTAACCGAATAGTTGTAAAGTGACAATTGTAAGGGCTATAAGGATGGGGGTGTGGAAGAAAAATGATGATGATTTATTATTATTTCACATATTACTTGGCTTTCGCGATGGATAAATTGTCGTCTAAATTTGGCAAAAAATGACAATGACACTGACATATCATTTGGACAGATATATTCGCCAAAATTACACAAAAATATCTTGAGTAAATTTATTCAATGAAATTGCTGGTTGCACCAACCACTGCCTTTTGAATATTTTGTAGATTAATTTTCGAATAACTTTACCCAGTTATTTCTCTGTAGTGCTGGGAATATTGCATCTCTTTGGTGAAGTAGTAAATATTAACTGAATATCCTATTATGACATGTAGGATACCATTTTTTTTTTGTTTCTTCTTGTAAATTCAAGCAAATGCTTGTCACCACTTTTGTAAAGTCGCATATACTAGAAATAACACCTTCAAAGAATACTGTCAGACCTTTTTCTTTTCTGCACCAAATGCTTATTATGTACCTATATATATTATATATATATATATAATTTTTATATCACATAATACCAGCAGCATGATTCCTCTAATTATATCAAAACAAGGTCAACTATGTCTGTTCTCTGGTGATCTGTGTTCAAACTCAAATGTTGACAGTAACACTTTATTTACATATGACATCCAGAAAAAAATTACTTTTGTATAGTGAAACTAGCCACTGGAATTGCATGATTTTTAACCTCTCCAAAAAAGTATCTGTGTATAGTGCAATCCTCTCCCCTACTATTTTTGTCTAATTATATCAAAACAAGGTCAACTTTGTCTGTTCTCTGGCTATCTGTGTTCAAACTCAAATATCGACAATAACACTTTATTTATATATGACATCCAGAAAAAATTACTTTTGTATAGTGAAAGTAGTCACTGGAATCACATGATTTTTAACCTCTACACTATCTGTGTATAGTGCACCCCCCACTATTTCTGCATAAAAAATTGTCATAAAACTCACACTATACTCAAGTATATATTGTAATATATTCATTTCTGTTTTAATGATATGTTAGTTGATATGAACCTTGACCTTCCTCTGCTGTATATTATTATTGATTGTCTTTTAAAACTGCTATTTATTTTTTCATTTGTGTCTCCTTGGTAAAAACACCACAGCTTAATTTTCAGATAAAACAATGTTTTCCTTTTGATATTTAGTTCTATGAATTTGTTATGCTCTGGTGTTCATAAAATGTCATCAAATTCAAAGCATCTGTTTAGCAGTAAATCTTTTATTAGATGTCAGATCTACCCTATTCTGAAGCCAGTCTAGTTTAATGTAATCTAATTTTAATGTGACTAGATGCTATCAACCCAGAATGATTGATAGAGGATGCTAAATGCTTGAGGTTTATTAAGCTCTAATTGCTTAATGAGTAATTTAATCTACTAACAGCAATCCTTCGTTTTTACAACTTTATATTAATATGTTTGAAAGGTTGTTGAATGTTATATTTAGTTCCTAATGATAAGAAAATCCTTCTTTTCATTAACTGCTATTATTTTTCTGAAATGAGATCAGTTTTTCCAAAGAAAAGGTTGAGGTTGTCCTTATAACTAAAGAACAAGGTTTTACCAGATGGTCATTCAATACGAGATGAGATTAGGGAGAAGGAATAAATGAAAATAAGATGATTAGGAAAAGAAAAAAATCTGTTTTAAGAGGATACAAAAAAGAGTAAGCAAAAAGATTAAGTCGTGCAAAAAGAAAGCAAAATGAAGAAAAAAGAAGAATGAGGTATTTGAGAAGAAGGAGCAAATGAAAGAAAAAGATTGAGGAGAAAAGTAAAGAAAGAATGAGGAATAGCAAGAAGAAAAAGAGGTAAAAATAAATGAAAATGGAAAAGAAACTGGGCATGTCATTGGAGAAGAAATTAAGTAAAGAAACTGGAAGGATTTATATACATAGACAGAAGGGTAATGATAAAAATGGGGAAACTGAAAACCGGAAGAGAAGGATTAAACCAGTGAAAAAAAAAAATACAAGGAAAAAAAACTCAGAAATAAAAATAAAAGTCGTATTATCATGACAAATGGAAATAAGTAAAAAAAAATTTAAAGAAATAAAAAATGAGGAATAGAATAAATTTGAAAACAAAAATCCATTTTATTTTCAAGTTTATTCTCCCTCTTCTGTTAAAATATAGAAGAATGAAAAAATAATTGAAATAATAAACTCGTCAAAAGCAGAAACTGGAGAAATTCTTCTGTAACATGAGTCTGATTCCTACTTACCTTGTCTACATACATACATTAGTGTTGGCAGACTGTTGCCCCATTCACTGAACTTTGGTCATAGTCAATGACTTCCAGTTTTCTTTTCCCAAAACTCTTGACTTTCTTCCAGTAGGTTACATGAAGCAGGTTGTACACCAGTGTTCATATTTAAAAATTAGTCACTAAAAGTAGTCTTACTCTATAAAATCCATAAATTTCATAATTTTCTGGCCTATATACTTATAAGAAATTAGCAGTATAGCCCAGTGCTGCTTGGGTGTAATGAAAGTTTTAAAACTAATCCATGGTCCTGGAGCTCAGACTCAGCCTAAAGAATATTTGTGTGAAGTTTGGTAAGAATCAGATAAAAATTGTGGATTTGTATAAAGGACATACAGACATATAAACAGACACACACACAAACATCTTGCCTTTTATATATGTATATTATCGATTTTCTGCACTATTGTAAGAACTGCAACCTTAAAACTTCTGAATATCGTTTCTTATGTCTTTTTCTATGAGTGTATCAAATTTGATTAAAATCGGACCACTCCTTCTATAACCTGATTTTTTTGATTATCAATTTTTGATATTTATCGGGGGTACCTTGACACAAAACCTAGCTAAGAACACTCGCAGATGCTTTTAGTATAACTGTGTAAATTTTCAAGAAAATCGGTTCAGCCGTTTTGGAGTCTATAGGTAATGGACACACACACACAGACAAAGTTCCATTTATAAATAAGTTTAGATATCTGTAAGTGCTGCTACATTGCCTACAAACTTTACTATTAATAATAATAATGTCTCATACATAAATTTTACTCCATTGTCTTGTGTAAGTATTTATATCATAGTTTTTATTTATTTCATTTTTTGTACACACTTATATTGTCTGTATTCTTTCCTTTTACAGTTTTATTTTTCATTGTTGATAAATCTATGGTTTATAGTGGATGAATCTTTTAAATCTTAACGAAGAAAATCCTTGATCTGACCCTATAGACAGCAACTCCAATTGGAGTAGATTGACTAAACTATCGCCCGGTTCACACTCCACCCACATCTATTGAACAGGTGAAGAGGCTCATACCTTGTTTCCTGTTTAGGATGCGGTTTCCGGTTTTCCCTTTTCAAGTCTTTTCACTCTCTTATTTTTTTTTTTTTCCAATTGGAGTAGATAGACTAAACTATCGCCCGGTTCACACTCCACCCACATCTATTGAACAGGTGAAGAGGCTCATACCTTGTTTCCTGTTTAGGATGTGGTTTCCGATTTTCCCTTTTCAAGTCTTTTCACTCTCTTATTTTTTTTTTCCAATTGGAGTAGATAGACTAAACTATCGCCCGGTTCACACTCCACTCACATCTATTGAACAGGTGAAGAGGCTCAGCCCTTGTTTCCTGTTTAGGATGCGGTTTCCGGCTTTCTCTTTTCCATTCTTTTTACCCTTACGTAGCCCCCTGCGCATCAGTGGCGTTATCGCCTTGCTTGGGGTGATATGATTAAAAAAAAACAAAAAAAAACAAAAAAAAAACTACAAAACCACAAACAAAGAACTTTAATAAAAACATATCTCTTGAAGCCTTCCAACAGCAACAATAATAAAAATGGATAGCACATATAACTAGAAGGGTAAATGATATAATTAAGATGTTAACTTTACATACTACCTTAATATGTTTCTCATCAATACTAGAAAGAGTAATAACATTTACTGGGCTTCAAAAATCTGATTATCTGAAAAACGTTTTTATTAGAACAGCATTAACTATTTAGTCAGTGAATGCCAAATGTTTTCTCTGCGGAAATTGCTAATTTCACAGTTACTATTAACAATATCTTTAGTGAAAGTAATGAAGTGATTTTTTTATTCTGACAAAATATTTTACTCATCAACAGAACAGTAATGAGGGATTTTAAATGCATAATGTCCATTACAAAAAAAATTTCTTTTTTTTTTTTTTTTTTTTTTTTTTAATCATATCACCCTGAGCAAGGCGGTAACGCCACTGATGTGCAGGGGGCTACATAGGAGTGAAAAGATTAGAAAAGAGAAAGCCGGAAACCACATCCTAAACAGGGAACGAGGGATGAGCCTCTTCACCTGTTCAATAGACGTGGGTGGAGTGTGAACCGGGCGATAGTTTAGTCTATCTACTCCAATTGAAAAAGATAAAAAAGAGAAGAAGAGTGAAAATATTGGAAGAGAGAAAGCCGGAAACCACATCCTAAACAGGGAACGAGGGATGAGCCTCTTCACCTGTTCAATAGACGTGGGTGGAGTGTGAACCGGGCGATAGTTTAGTCTATCTACTCCAATTGAAAAAGATAAAAAAGAGAAGAAGAGTGAAAATATTGGAAGAGAGAAAGCCAGAAACCACATCCTAAACAGGGAACGAGGGATGAGCCTCTTCACCTGTTCAATATACGTGGGTGGAGTGTGAACCGGGCGATAGTTTAGTCAATCTACTCCAATTATTAGTCACATCTAGTTGAAAAGGCTAAATGTGATCAAAAGTTTTTTTGCTAACAGTTTATTCTATCACACTGCCTTCCAGTCAACTTTAAAATGGTTTGAAAACAATTCTTATCCTCAATATTAGCTTGTGACAATAAACCAGTTTAGACAGATGGGAATTTGATCTCCTTTCAGACAAATCTCTCTCTTGTCTCTTAAACTAAATCAACATGCAAAAAGGAAAGATAGAGAAAAAGCAAAAAGTACCAAAAAGAAAAGACTATTAATTTCAAAACAAATTCAATAAAAATCTTTGCACTCACATCAAGCAAGAATATGAAATTCCAATTTTCCCAACTGTATTCCCGAAAAAAGAAGAAAATCCTTAGACTGCCCTCTTAGTTGTCTATGTTGTCACTCTTTGGCAGCATTGACCACAGCCTCTGGCTACCACATTATCTGTTGCCAAATTCATTAAAATGGACAGCATGCAATACGACGCACGACTCAGGCAGCAACGAGATGCCAGCAGAGATAACATGCTCCATCTGACAGGGATGGACATGGCTAAGTAAGGAAAATGTTGTCATATAAGATTTAGCTGGTCACTCTGCTCAAGTTAATATATTAATGGGAATCTATTAAATTGCTTAATAACATTTTCTCTGAGCTCTACGGAAAAATCTATTATTAACAGAGATTTAGTTTAGATGTGGATATCACGTTCCACAGATTTCCCTCTGTGTTTATTGTGCAAATCTATCTAATAAATAAAAATATTTATCTATCATTTTGGGATCTAAAAAAATTAATGACTAACAGTTTATTTTGATTGTGATACAATGTTAATTGAATGATAAAATTCATACATCATTCTTAAGCATTACATACTAAATGAAAAACAATTTTTGATTGAGAAACATCATTCCACACTACAAGTGATAAAAATGAATATGGTTAAAAGAGTTTGAATTTTGTTTAATGGCATATCAACCTCTGTGGATTATTTAATACCAAAAAGGTGAGGTTTTAAGGTATTTTTTTTTATGTTAGGTTTTAGTGAGAAGGTTGATTTAGTCAAATTTTGAGGAATTTTTTTTTATTTTAGAAAACTGAAGATGTTTTCTAGTTTTTTATTCAAAAGTGTATTGCTGGTAATCATGTTTTTCCTTCAAAAATCTGTTATGGCAATAATTTTTGTTTCCTTCAAAAATGTGTTATGGCAATAATTCTTTTACTTAAAAATGTATATCTAAACTTATTTATAAATGGAACTTTGTCTGTGTGTGTGTGTATGTCCGTTACCTATAGACTCCAAAACAGCTGAACCGATTTTTTGAAAATTTACACAGTTGTACTATAAGCGTCTGCGAGTGTTCTTAGCTAGGTTTTGTGTTGAGGTGCCCACGATAAATATCGAAAATCGATAATCAAAAAAATCTGGTTACAGGAGTGGTCCGATTTTAATCAAGTTTGATACACTCATAGACAAAGACATAAGAAATTATATTCAGAAGTTTTAAGGTTGCAGTTCTTACAATAGTGCAGAAAATTGATAATATATATATATATATATATATATATATATATATATAAAAGGCAAGATGTTTGTGTGTGTTTATTTGCCTGTATGTCTGTATTTTTTTCAGCCCTTTTATTTTAGTTTTTGCTTCGGGTTTGGTTCTAAGTAGGTATAATTGTAGTTCTTACTCTCAGCCATGATACCATTTATTCAGAGGATTTATTTCACCTTCAAAATTCAGTTTACGACGAAAAAAACTTATTTGATATCGATACCAGGAAATCAAAATTTGACTTACATCCACTCTTTTTTCTTTCAGTCTACAGTTTCGTTTTAACTGGAAACAACTATTGCTTTTTAGTCTTTCATGCCAACATCCAAAGAGTCTGAGCTTTAGAACCATGGATTAGTTTTAAAGCTTTCATTACACGCAAGCAATGCTGGGCTATGCTGCTAGTTTTTCTATAAAAGTCTATTTTTATGTATATATTTCTATTATTATTTTTTTTATACTTTCATAATGTTTTGACCCCAGTTTGGGGTTTAAATGTTTGCCCATAGCTGGGACCCCCCAACAGGTGCTACCACTCCAGGTCAGAGTGGACCTGGGAATAACAACAATTAAGAGGTGGTTCCATGATCCTCACAACTTCCAAATCAGAGGCCTTGTTGCTGGATACAGTTTACTGTCATACCCAGAACCAAAAGAGAAAAGTACTCTATTGTAATTTTACTGTTTTTCTGCTTAATGAAAACATGTGCTGAATAATGAATAAAACTTCATATACTTTAATGAGAACACAAGACAATCTCTCAGATTTAACATTTTCTATTTGTACTTTGTTAATTACTGTTAACCAGTGAGTGTATACAACCCTCTTTCTCCACTATCCTAAACATGGGCCTTACATTCTCACCTGCAATATCTGAGAGACACTTTCCAACTCCCCTCTGTAGTGGTTGTTTCTGTATCTATCTCTGTCATGTATCTTGTTCCCTCATTTGAAAAGCTTGGTGCAGCTTGGGATATCACATGATACTGAATTTGGCTGCCAGGAGGTGACCTCAGGGCAACATTGCACCCAGTTCTTTTGATGGTCTTGTGCAATACAGAGTGCAAATTCTATTCTGGAATGACATATATGATATATATATATATATATATATATATATATATATATATATATATATATAAATAAACACACACATTCATGCATTCAACTACCCATGATTGTCTCATACACAAAATTTTAAAAATCATCCATGTTTAAATACACTTGCCAAAAGCATTATTTCCCACACATACATTTAAACAAATTACACATTTACATTTAAAATAAACAACTATTGCTTTTATTACACATGGTACACAGAGATATAAAGAGGCAAGCATTCCAACATTTAAAGCAAATGTCTATTGTTTTATTACATGTGACCAATGAAATCAAACCCCATTCAGCATTCC
The DNA here is from genome assembly GCA_037127315.1 of Ascarosepion bandense. Lineage (NCBI taxonomy): Eukaryota > Metazoa > Mollusca > Cephalopoda > Sepiida > Sepiidae > Ascarosepion > Ascarosepion bandense. The sequence goes on along the minus strand of JBBBDQ010000439.1, from coordinate 1,609,209 downwards.
AATAAACTGTCTCTTTGTTGTTTTTATAAGTTTAAATTCATGTATATATATATATATATATATATATACATATATATATATATATATACATATACATATATATATATATATATATATATATATATATATATTTTAAATAGCAACATTTTCACTTTGTAAAATATAAAGAAAAACTTGTTTCTTTTAATTAAGTGATATATTTCCTACTTTCTTATTTTGTCTCTTGAATAAATGACGATATTTGCCTATACATCTAATAATAGGTTTTCAAGGTGAAATAATCCGAAAAATCTTTTACTATCTATAATCCATGCAGGAAATAAAATAATCAAACACATGTAAGATGCTACTTGTCAAATGAATGATTAAATCTATGTACTGAAAAAGTTAACTGGAATTAAAACCCATGAGTCAAATAATCTCTCAATATTACTATGTATATTTAAAGGTTTTGTTTCTCTCATATATGCAAACTAGTTTCTTGTTATGTCACTGGTCATAAAAATGCTTAAATTATCCACTACCAAGAATTAGTAACCTACAAAAACATATTTATATTTTCTTCTAAGAGATAACTCTTTGCATGTCATACTAATAAACAATACCAGTTATATATTTCTCTTCTCTCAAAAAAACAAATTGTTCCTACAGTTGTCTGTGTAAAAATAAAACTGGCTGCTATCAATGTAAAAGTGTGGAAAAGATAAAACAAGAAATAACTATTTCAGATTGTGATTAATTAAAGACTAAAATTATTAGTATAAAATAAATTGTTAGTAACATTTAATAAAATCATTAATAAATTAAATTGTTAATTCAAATTAATTGTAAGATTAAATTAATTATGATTATTAGATTAATTGTTCTATTATATATTGAAAATTAATTTATAATTAGCTAGCAGTATAGCCCAGCATTGCTCAGGTGTAATGAAAGCTTTAAAACTAATCCATGGTCCTGGAGCTCAGACTCAGCCTAAAGAATATTTGTGTGAAGTTTGGTGAGAATCAGATAATAAATTGTGGATTTGTATAAAGGACATACAGACAGATAAACAGGCACAAACACAAACATCTTGCCTTTTATATATATATATATATATATATATATATATATATATATATATATTATCAATTTTCTGCACTATTGTAAGAACTGCAACTTTGAAACTTCTGAATATCATTTCTTATGTCTTTGACTATGAATGTATCAAATTTGATTAAAATCAGACCACTTCTTCTATAACCTGATTTTTTCAATTTTCGATTTTCGATATTTATCGGGGGTACCTCAACACAAAACCTAGCTAAGAACACTCACAGACGCTTATAGTAGAACTGTGTAAATTTTCAAGAAAATCGGTTCAGCCATTTCGGAGTCTATAGGTAACAGATACACACACACACACACACAAAGTTCCATTTATAAATAAGTTTAGATAGATTAGATTGAGATTGTGATTACTGAGAACTGTGTTTATTTTATGCTAAGGTTTTTTCTTACAAAAGGAACTAAAAATTCTGGTTATTTCTTTTGCTACCAATCAAAACAAGAAAAAATTAACATTTTTGTTTGCATAAAACTCTATTTTTAATTTTTTGTTTAAACATATTTAATGGATATTTGTGTAGATACTCTGTATTTTTATAATTGAACAGTATATTTATTTAAATCTACTGGCCTGAATAATCAAGAAATCTTGTTAGGAAAATATGCTTCCTCTGGCAATATTTGAATCTGCATCCCCTAGAGGAAACTGTCAATTGATCTGATATATCTTGATTGCTTGACCACTTACAGTCAAACAAAACCCAAAATAGTGCTTTGTTCAGTAGTCAAGACAGGTTAGATCAATTGATAGTTTCCCCTAGGGAATGCATGTCCAAATACTGCTGAAGGACACATTTTTTCCAAACAAGATTTTTTTGATTATTCAGTCTACTAGATGTAAATAAATATACTGTCCAATTATATTAAAAAAAAAAAAAGTGTACCTACTCAAATATGAATCTCCAGATTTCTCTTGGGATCTCCAGACAACTCTTTAGCAGTGGATTCCCAGGAGGGAGGAGTATGGGATGTCACAGCTCCTGAGGGCGGGAAGTGGAAGAAAAGAAGCTGCTGGAGTAGAATTGTCAGCTGCATTTGGTTGATTAAACTGTAAAAGGGTGGGACCTTGTTGCTAGTCTGGTTGCATGAGTAAATTCTTTTGGCGTGGGCACCAGTGACTTGAGTTCGTCAGAGCAGAAGCCATGACAATATTTGTAGAATAGACAGAGGGAAGCCACATCCTGCCAATAAGAAAGTGGCTGGAATGAACCACCAACTCAGGATCTATCACATTACAGATTCTCCTTTGGAGCCTGTTGAGAACACTGAAATGACAGCAGGGGTGCCTGACGCTTAGAATAATTACAGCAGTGTAGTCAATATTTTAAATATTTAAAAATATTCATTGTCGTACAGTAGAATTAAACTTGAAAAATGTACAAACTGTTCTCTCAAAAATGAAACAAAATCAGAATTGTAGCACTATTGCTGTAGACAAGTTCATTATATTAATCATTAAATGTACCTAATACTGCATTTTTCCATGCTAATCTCAGTGTATCTTAATCATTACATCAGATACAGTGCCTTATTATTGTGATCATTAGGCAACATCCTAGATAGATTTTATCTCCTCCACTTATATTGTATGTAATTAAGATCTGGAGATGTCTCAAACTCAAAAATAAAATGTCACAGAAAAATAAAGTTAACATATTCCTGAGATTAATAACAAACATTAATAACAAAAAGACTGGAATGCTTTAATAAGATCTTAACCATTTCATTTATTTTTTTCTGGTTGGTTTACACAGGTTTTACTAACTATGGACTTCTTTCCATAATTCTAATGCTACACAAATTATTCTAAATTGCTCATTTAACACTTTCTTTTATGGTCTCTGTAAAATCTTCTGGGGTTTGATTTTGATTTTTATAATTACTTCACCCTAAACAAGGCAGTACTGCCACTGGTGCACAGGGAGTTACATTGTGAGAAATGGAGAGAAAATGAAATAGGTAACAAGTTACCGGGAATGTCAAAGAAAGGATAAGAGAAAATTGGGAATCAAGAAGACAGAAGATGGCAATTGACATTGGATTTAAACTTTTGAAGATTGTAGCTATCAGGGAAGCAAGTATATGGAAGGAAGTTCCAAAAGTGGGAAGTACAAGAGAAGAAACCATTAGAGTAGAAGTGGCACTTATATTTGACTATTTTGATGGTAAAAGGGTGGGACCTAGTTGCCAATCTAGTAGCATGAGTAAATTCATGTGGTTGAGGCACCAAGGAAAGAAGCTCAAGAGCAGAAGCTGTGATAATATTGACAGAAAAAACAGAGTGATGCCACATCATATTAATGAGAAAGTTACTGATTGACTTGCCCCCAATGAGTAAGCTACCACTCACATTGTCACTGAATTATGAAATGGTTGTGGCTGTATGGAGATGGTTAATGTTTATTTAATTCGCCTTTGTGTCATACATAACCAGACTCCCTACAGATTATTCCAGAATTATCATCAGAATTATCAGGAAGTTTTCATCATCAGAAGGTTGGTTGTTGGCAGGTTAGAATGTGTGGAATAGCGTGGAATAGTGGAATAATAAATATACATTTTCATGTTAAAATAGAAATTTATTAATGTAAAGGATAACATGAATTATGGTAGAAATTAATGTTCAATGAGAAAGTTAAGGGTATCAAGAAATGTTCATAGTAATAATTTGTTAGAAAGAGTTTATGGGTATGTACATATGTATGTATTAGTGTTTGTTAGGTAGGAATGTCTGAATGGAGAAGAAGAAGTAAAAGGAATCAGCACATGTAAAAGAAGGAGAAAGGAAAAATATCTGAGTCACTTGAAGCATCTCTCTTTACATTTTAGCTTGTCATCTCTGCTGCTTTGATCTCCTGACTGTCTGACTGATGAAAGCATTTGTCGTCATCTCGTTGCTTCCATTGGTCAGAATATCAATTTAACATCTACTTGCAAAATCCGGTTTTGACTTCTTCTTTAAGCACATGGTCAATCCTTTTTCTATTTGAGAAAAACCAGGATTTCACACGTCATTGTGAATTTTTGTAAAAGTGAAGAAGGTTGATTTTAATTCTTAATTTCCTATCCACCACATGTTCACTGTTTTTGCAGAAAGTAAAACAAATTTAATTAAACACTTTGGTTTAATATTTTAACATCTAAAAATAAAAATATAATTAGCAATATCAAATTTTAAACCTTTTTCACTTATAAATTACTTTAACTATCAGTTTTAAGAAGTTGTTCATCCATTTACAAATGAATAATCTGATTTAAAACAAAAAAACATTAATAATGTTTGTTTTTTAAGTTTTATTAAGTTTTATTTTCCCTCATGAAAATAGGAAGATTGCATATATTGATTCTATATGGCAGTGTATCCTTCACAATTTCTTCACAGATTAAGAGGAGATTTGAGGCAACAGAGGTGTGGTTCTTCAAATGAATGCTTAGAATAACATGGACAGAGCATGTGAACAACAAGAAAGTTTTAAGGTAAATGGAAAGAAAAAGAATACTTAGAATCCGAAAAAGATAACTGAAATTTCTAGGACACATAATGCGGAAAATGGCAGAGGGAATTTGACATGCATAGAACATACTGGAGACAAGAGGAGCATGGGAAATAGCAAATAGCCCCCATAACAATCTTGTGTAAATGGAATGACAGAACATAAAATTGGAAGAATAGTAAAAAACAAACATTGCTAAGAGCTACAACGGATAGGAAGTTGTAGAGAACCATGATCACCCACGTCCTGAAATGACATAGCACAGAATAGCAGCTTTGCTTAAGGCTTTATTGCTGCTTAGTACAACAGAGATTTCCCATTTAAATACATAGCTCCATGAATTGTAAGTTAACTTTTGACGGCACAGTATGCTTTTATGAGAGTTTAATAACTATTATATATGCTGGAAGTAAATGGTAATTATTCTCAATCATTTTTATGTAAGCTTAATGAATATTACAAGTATTGAAAAGTTTCCATATTTATATTAATTAAACATCACTTATTTATTTCTAATGATTGCTTCAATGTATTTGATGGTTCTAGTCTAATCTTAAAATTAATTTTATTTACAATTTGAGCAAAATCAACTCACTGAAAATATTAGCAGACTTAGTTATTATGTTAACATTAAAACTATACTTTGAACAAAGTCTTTCTTTGGAAATCCTTATTGAAAAAATGAAAAACTGCAAGAATCTTTTGTTTAGAGATGTTAAATATATTTTGTCATTAATTTCTATTTTCATTTTTGTGGAAAGACAGACATTATCATCAAAGAGACAACATTTAAAATAAGCTATTTGATAAAAGAAGAGATTATTCTCATTGTTAGCTAGTTTAATTTTACTCAAATTTCTGTGAAAAGACAGATATTATCATCAAAGAGCCAACATTTGAAACAATCTATTTGATAAAAGAAGAGATTATTCTAGCTGTTAGTTTAATTTTACCCAAATTTTTGGAAAAAGACAGACATTATCATCAAAGAGCCAACATTTGAAACAATCTATTTGATAAAAGAAGAGATTATTCTAGCTGTTAGTTTAATTTTACCCAAATTTCTGGAAAAAGACAGGCATTATCATCAAAGAGCCAACATTTGAAACAATCTATTTGATAAAAGAAGAGATTATTTTCGCAGTTAGTTTAATTTTACTCAAATTTCTGTGAAAAGACAGACATTATCATCAAAGAGACAACATTTGAAACAATCTATTTGATAAAAGAAGAGATTATTCTAGCTGTTAGTTTAATTTTACTCAAATTTCTGTGAAAAGACAGACATTATCATCAAAGAGACAACATTTGAAATAAGCTATTTGATAAAAGAAGAGATTATTCTAGTTGTTAGCTAGTTTAAATTTACTCAAATTTCTGTGAAAAGACAGACATTATTATCAAAGAGCCAACATTTTAAGTAAGCTATTCAATAAGAAATAAAAATAAACTTAAGATTTTCTAGCTGTTAGCCAGTTTAATTTTATTCACTCAAATTTCTGCAAAAGATCAAAGTGAATTTTTGAAACTAGTAATAATTGCTATTAATATGAACAGAAATAACTGCCATAAAATTCGGGATAAAAACATATTTTCATTAAACATTTTAAAAACTGCAGACTGTCGATTAAAAATTGAACCATAGTCATAGAAAGTAAGATACAGTGATTATTATCTTAAAGAAATAAATAGAAAAATAATGATAATAATACAGTATTTTGAAGAAATAATAATCAGGTTATAAATGATAATATTAAAAGGCATTTGAATGATGTCATAAATTCATACTCAAAATAAACAATAGCAATAGTAGCAACAGAGAAAACAATAACAAGAAAAATAATCAAAGAATAATATTGATGGTAATAAAATGAAAGAACTAGAATGAATAAGATATGTAGAGTGATTAGAAAGCAAATAATTGCAATGAACTGATGGAATAAAATTATGAAAATTTTAAAGGAATAACAAATATTAATAATCTTTGTAAAACATGCCTCTAATTAAAATAAGACGAGAGAAGAGACGAACTAAAACCAAAGGAAAAATCATGTTAATTTAGTTTTTATTCTGCATTATATAAAATTATTTTCTGCTTTTATTTGTTCTTTTTAGCATTCCCCAGAATTCCACTTTCTAAAATGTTATAGTGGGTTATTCATTCTTTTCCAGTTTTTAGTGGAGAGTCTATTCTAGTGAAGGGTAGTTGTGTATTGTTGCAGATTGACGGAATTTGGCCTCGTTGTAGATAGCCCACTATAAGTCCTTAAAAGATTGTAAATCAAGAAAAGCAAACTGAGTTGAAAATAACATTTTATATATACACATATCAATTAAGGTTTTACAATTAAAGTAATCCTTTGAATATGGGTACAATAAGTGTTAAAATGTTCATGGCAATAAAATGCTGAAAAGAGAATTAATACTTAGGAATGTGGGAGTGTTGTGAGTAAGGAATGTCTTTGAAGTATCCGCTCCTTTGGTCAGTAAGTAGTTTTGAGTTAGAGAAAGATAAGATGAGAGGGGTAAGGGAGGCTAGCATAGTAAGCCGCTTGAAGTAGGTCAAGGGGGATACTGATTACACTCCTCTCCCTTGAGTCAGTTCATGTGGGTCTGTCTGTCTGTCTGTCTTTGCTTTCTGTATTTGCTTTTTATTTTGATTTTTTGGATCACAGCAGATCATCTGGGAATTCATATTGGTATTTGATTCTTGGCTTCCCATTGGCCAATAAATAAAATTTGCATAGGCTCGTGAACTGGAAATTTAATATTTAATTAATTTTTAGTTTTCAACCGGAACATCTGCGCGAACCCGGATGCACACCGACGAGTTTTGGTCATTTGCTTTCTGGTCATTAGAATGCAAACATCTGGTCCCTCGCCTTTTCTCAGTTGTCTTGACTTTTTGTGCAATTATTCATTTTCATTATAGCATTTTTTGGTAGAGAAAGAAATAGCCATGATGGAAGAACTATCAAACAAGAAAAGAAAAAAAATGGGGCACTATCTGAAATTTTATTTTCTTTAAGTTTTATTACAAAGATATAAAAAGTAAAAGGAGTGAATGAAGCCTGAAAAAATAACTGAATGAAATCTTCAAAATCAAAAGCAATAACTGTGTACATTAGACTAACCACCTTACTATAATATTCATCTTTTCTTCATACAGTTTTATCAGCTCATGCTGTATTTTTTTAATCATTTCACACCATGCAGATTAATAAAGCCACTAAGACACAAGAGATTGAAAGAATATGAGAAAAAAACATTTTTAAGGAGAAAGAACAATAAAAGTGTGGTAAAAAAATGACAAAAAAAAGCAAGACAAAAAAAACAGGCGAGTGTCATCTCTTTTGTTTCCTCTTCTTCTTCTTCTCTCTCTTGAACATCCCAAGCATGGTCTGCAAGAAAAAACACGCCTCCCACCCAGTTCTCAAAAAAAATGGCTTGCTTTATACAGTCGAGGACCGACCATAATGTGCATGTGAATGACGAGAAAACAAGATTTCATGTTAACTGTCTGAGACCGCCTGGTATAAAACATGGGTGCCGCCATTTTGGTTCTTTTTACCATGGAGTAGCTGAATTTTACACAATGCACAGACTCGTTGGCATTTCCAAGGTAAGCCATTTTCACAATTTTCCCCACAAAAAGAAGAGGAATTAATCAGATGGAAGATAACAATTTACATTTTTGAAGATCAAAGTTAACTGCAAATCAAGAAACTTTAAGAGAGTCAAGCAAGTGAGAAGTTTGAGATAAACTGTTAGCACCAAACTTATGGTTACTTATGGTTATGTTTAGCCATTTCAACTCTATTTCAAATGATGAGACCTTGCTGCCAATCTAGTACTGCACTTAAATTTAGTTGTGGTACAAAAAAAGAAAGTTCATCAGAACAACTACCATAAAAAATATTTGAATAAAAGGTGCAAGGCAGTTACATTACAATGGTTGGAAGTGACTGAAGCCAATTTAATACAAATATCTTTGTAACCAAAAACTGTTAAACACTAGAGACTACTAATAGTCTGATATAATAAGATTTATTGTAATAGACCAGTTAATGTTAATTACTTTCTTGCTATATTATAAACAAGTTTTCTATGAATACACTTATACTTATAATTCAATAAAATGCCTTCCTAGTAGTATCTCTTGAAAGTAAGTAGAGTGCTTATATGTTGGGATTGATGTCGTTAGAAAAAAATCAAATAAAAATAAACCTTTTACTCATCATACAAATAAAAGAGAAATTGGAAAGGTGTTAGACAGCTAATTACAAATTCAGAATTTCAAAATGAGTCTTTCTCTTTTGGCCATGTAACATTGCTTGGATTGTACATTAGCATGCATTTCTGCCAATCTGTGAAGCCAGACATGAAGATAAAATGGAAGAAATTCAGTCTCTTACCATATCTTCATACAAGCTACTGGCCTTTCGTTAAATCCTATGAATACATTATGAAAATTCCAAGGTTATTTGTTAAACTGAAAGTGGTGTATCCATCTTTTGTTTGTTATTATGACAACTTACTATTTTTGTAAGATTTGATCATTCTGTGAGTCAGGTATTGACATTATATTCTTGATATTTCCATCACAGACTCAACATTCCAATTAGCTTACATTGATTATGAAGTAATTTAATATCTAGAAATTATTTCATTATTTTGGAAAGCTAATAATGTTTAAAGAAATAAATATACAGAAAAAAACATATCTTAAGGCTTTAATGCAATGGGAAATATACTGAAATAAATAAATCAGCAACAATTTAAGCTTAATTTCTTCAATTTAGTTTGTTAAAACACTTTGCTTTTGTTTTAATAAGACAAATTGAAGAATTCAATCAAAGAAAATTGGTGACTATTCCATCATCTTTATCTGTTCCATGAACAGGTGTGGCTATTGGGTCACTGCAAAATTGAGCACCTAACCAGTTTCCTCTACATCAGTCAGTTAAGTGCCATGCGTGATACACGCTTGGGCGATCATGTCTTGAAGATACATGACTGACTGGGCAGAAAATTATCCTGCAGTAGGTTGCCATTGCTTTCTGCAGTAGACTGGTTGCCAGCCAAGGCTATAGAACCCAATCTGTTCTATTATTTAACCCATAACTGGAAGGAAGAGACGGATTAATACTTTTCCCAAGGGTATTTGTGTGTAAGTGAATGAAAGGCATTCAACTGGAATTAGAACTTGGCGCCCCGATTTGTAGTTCCGAGTCAATATCCACTGCACCACAACGCACATCCATTGATCTATATTCCTCTACATATCTGGGATTAAAAGTCAGAGCTGTGTCTTGAGCAAGTAGACCTCATAGAGCTCATCTCTCTTCTTTTATTTATTTTCTTTTATTTTACTGCTGATCCCCTTCAACATGAAAGCCTGCTTAGTTATGAATGCATGGTTATTGATTCTGTTGGAATAGCTTCCACTTTAGCCACTGACTTCAGTTTAGGAAGCCCTCTACCCAGTGATGCTGTGTCATCACTACAGTAACTGTATACATATTTATAGTACCCAGTCTATGGCCATTTACCCTACAAGAATGTTTTACTCTTTGACAGGTTTTGTTAATCCTGTTGGTTGTCTACTCCCCCACCTACTCTTCAACATATAAGCCGATGACTCTACCATGTAGCAGGTAGTACTAGGTTACATGGTATCAGTGACATTTGTAGAGTTTTTCAATTCTAGATAAAAATATGTCTTTTATGAGACTGCCCACTTTTTTTGGTAATACTGAAAATGGATCTAAGCTAAAGATGTTTTATTTTCACCACTATACAAGAAACTCAACTTTTTCTATTTTACAATAAAATTCTCTAGTTTGAAAGGCACTAATTTTTGTCTCTTAAAATCAGTTGCACTTAAATTCATGACACAAACATTTAAAATCAGCAAGAGTAATTTATATAAAGACATTTTGGGATAAAATCCAATTCTCAAGAAACTTTTAAGATATAGAAAGCTGAAAAGGATCAATATTGAGAAAAATTATAAAATATTGAATCTCACTTTGTACTTCTGAAAAAAATCAAAGCTTAAAACACTTTCAAATTATCCAAAACAACTATTACTCTCTCTCACTCACTCACTCACTCACCCCACTCTCTCTCTCTCTCTCTCTCTATATATATATATATATATATATATGCAAAGCTATTGTGCAAATGCATTTCTCCTTATTTTTGCTACAGTGGATGAAGTTAAATATTGTTACACAAATATTCACATAGCATTAGCAGTGAATGTTGAACTTAAATATATATACAGTAAAGAATATGTCATAGTGTTTTTTAAAATTTCTCTATTATTATCAACATTCCAAATTTATAAGCATAAGTAGAACAACACAACAGACACTAATTATATTAAATCATTAAATGTCACACAGAATAAAGTGATCTTAAATAAGCTGTAAAAAGTTATCTATAATAAATGCTGAAGTTTATAAATTAACAACTTGCATTTTGAAAACAAAAATTGTCATACTTAATATACTTGCCCACAAATCACAGATACACTCCCGATCAAAAATTTAAGACCACTTAAAAATCTTTAAAAAGAAATATTTTTTTTACGGATAGATTTTAAACTCCTCCCACTTAAGGTTACCAATACGACAATCTAAAAGCTTATGGAAACAAAAAGCTACATTCCAAACATTTTATTTAGAAATTTACATTTTTATAAAATGAGGCGATTTACACATGATCAAAATTATAAGACCAGAGACAAAAATTCTACAAAATTGTACAAAAAGTGTATGAAAAGTGTATGAAAACATTCAACAACCAAATTTAATAATGAGTTCTACCTCCACTGCTTTTGATGACTTCAAAAATTCTGTCAGGCATGCTAGAAATAAGCGTTTCCATTAAGGTGCAGAGGATGTTGCTCCAGCTTCTGAAGATGGCTTCACAAAGTTCATTTTTTGTTGAATATTGTTTGCCATTTCGATAAACATCTCTTGTCATCCATCCTCAAACATTTTCAATTGGGTTCAAGTCTGGTGAGTATGCAGGATGTCCCAAGAGATGGACACCATTTTCTTGGATAAAGGTCAAGGTCCGTCTTGCAGCATGGATTGCAGCATTATCCTGTTGGAATAACCATCCACCTCCACACAAACAATGACCCTCTGTCATCAAAGATGCTTTTTGTAGCATGCTAACATAACCAGCCACTGTCTGACGACCCTGCACCACCTGGAGCTCCATCGTCCCTCTGTAAGAAAAGGCACCCCATACCATTAGGGACCCTCCACCACTATGACGTGTGGAGAAAATTTCAGGAGGCATGTTTTTGTTATGCCAATATCGTTAGAAGCTATCAGGACTATCTAGATTGAATTTTTTCTCATCAGAAAACAGGACTTTCTTCCACTTCTCAATGTCCCATGTTTGGTATTCATGACCAAACTTTAAGCGGTCCACCTTGTGATGTGGAAGCAGCCGAGGAATTTGTTTATGCTTTTTATTTACCATGCCTTTTTGTCGTAAGTGTCGTCTGATGGTTTACAGGACTGCAATCAGCTTCTGTGACTGCCTTAATTTGACTAGAAGAAAGTCCCTCATCTTTCATAACAACCCGTCTTATTCTCCTACTCAATGCAGGAGAAATTTGTTAGGGCCTACCAGAGGATTTTGCTTTCACATAATTCTCACTGTTCTTTAGAAAGTTGCAAATCACAGTTTTATTGTGATTTACCTTAGCTGCGATCGCCCGCTGTGACAAACCTTGCTTATGGAATTCTAGAATTCGAGAACGCGCAACTTCGGTAAGTTTGCTTGCTTTAGGCATGGTAACACCTTTACAAAGTGATTGCTAATCTCTAACTGAACTAAAAACATTGGAATTACCATAGATCTAACAATTTGTACCCCTGGTCTTATAATTTTGATCATGTGTAAATTGCCTCATTTTATAAAAATGTAAATTTCTAAATAAAATGATTGGAATGTAGCTTTTTGTTTCCATAAGCTTTTAGATTGTAGTCTTGGTAAGCTTAAGTGGGAGGAGTTTAAAATCTATCTGTAAAAAAAAATTTTCTTTTTAAAGATTTTTAAGTGGTCTTAAATTTTTGATCGTGAGTGTATAGTTTTGGATTTAAAATTGTCCTTTTCTCATGGTGGTTGCCATTACAGTTTACCTTACTATATAAGGTATAGCTTGGTAGATAGTGAAGAGGAGGATTCATATTTGGTATTCATGACCATTTGGTTGCTGAATGTTTTCATACACTTTTCATACACTTTTTGTACAATTTTGTAGAATTTTTGTCTCTGGTCTTATAATTTTGATCATGTGTAAATTGCTTCATTTTATAAAAATGTAAATTTCTAAATAAAATGTTTGGAATGTAGCTTTTTGTTTCCATAAGCTTTTAGATTGTAGTATTGGTAACCTTAAGTGGGAGGAGTTTAAAATCTATCCGTAAAAAAAATATTTCTTTTTAAAGATTTTTAAGTGGTCTTAAATTTTTGATCGGGAGTGTATTAGTTGATCATTCATTTGTTAATTTTTTAATTTTTGTATTTATAATAACTTTTACACTTATTGCAACAGATTGCCATGTTACAAACATATAACAATCATCATGCACTTCGTTCTTGAGGATTCTCCAGAGATTTTCAGCTGAACATAAATCTGGAGAAAATGGTGACAATTCCATTAATCTACCGTTTCTGAAACTCAGTCTGGTAGCAGACTATTATATGTTTATCTTGCAAAGAGATACTATCTTATGTGAAAATAAATTTCATGAGTAAAATGTATAACTTCTTCATAAATCAAGTCCTTCAAGAATTCAATATATGCACGAGAAGTCATTTTTTCCTCAGTGATACATGCCAACCATCTTGTCTCCTACAATTTTATCCCAATTCATAACTTATATGCTTGCTCACTTATGCTTTAGTTGTACACCCTGCATTATAACCCCCCCCCAGTCCATCAAATGTAGGCAAGCAATCATCTGGCAAAACATTAAAGTCTATTTCCATTTATTTTCTACTAGCAGTATAGCCCGGCATTGCTCGGATGTAATAAAAGCTTTAAAACTAATCCACGGTCTTGGAGTCCAGACTCAGCCAAAAAAATATTTGTGTGAAGTTTGGTGAGAATCGGATAAAAATTGTGGATTTGTATAAAGGACATACAAACAGATAAACAGACACACACACAAACATCTATATATATATATCTATTATTGATTTTCTGCACTATTGTAAGAACTGCAACCTCAAAACTTCTGAATATCGTTTCTTATGTCTTTGTCTATGAGTGTATCAAATTTGATTAAAATCGGACCACTCCTTCTATAACCCGATTTTTTCGATTATCAATTTTCGATATTTATCAGGGGTACCTCAACACAAAACCTAGCTAAGAACACTCACAGACGCTTCTAGTACAACTGTGTAAATTTTCAAGAAAATTGGTTCAGCCATTTCGGAGTCTATAGGTAACGGACACACACACACACACACACACAAAGTTTCATTTATAAATAAGTTTAGAGTATATATATATATATATATATATATATATATATATATATATATACATATATATAATCTAATTTTTACAAGGTCTATAGAATTTCCTACTTTTTCTGTTAAGTTTATTTGTTACTTCAATTCTCACTCATGGCATCATGAGTGAGAATTGAAAAGTTCTGCTGTTGACATTATGACAATCACATTTCTGGCATTTCATATCAGAGGAAATGGTACTGAACCATTTGCCATCTTTGTTCTTTCCGCCAATATTTCTGATCAACCAATTACTTTTTCAGCCATGATTTGTTCATTTGAGTAAATTCATTAATCAAGCAAACTTTGTTTTGGCTTAATTTTCTTAGCCAATCATTTGGTAGATTCAGTTCTTTTCTCTTTCAAATTCTATCATCAATTATTTTTCTTCAATAGCTAGGAATGCCCAGAGTCAGTAATTTAAATCATTTTTTGAGCAAGGCTCTTTATTTTGCTTACTGATGTTTATTGGTTAATCAATATCACTCTTCTTGCTAGGAAATTTGATCAAAGACAGAGGTACAGAGAAAGACTGGACTCATTCATTGGCAGATACACATCTCCAAGACTATGAAGATCAATAGATACAAAAGAAAAACAAAAAAAACAAAAAACAAATGAACATATCAATACATTATTATCTGATCAGTGCATTCATTCCTCTAACAAATCAGTTTTATTTTTGTGATACTCTAATCCACTTTTCAAATATGGCACATTTTGTCAGATGAAATCCGTTATATTTTTCTCTTTGTTTTAAATCCTCCTAAAGTTTTAAGCACAATTTTAGAGATAAAAAAAATCTTCAAAAAAAGAAAATTAGATCCATTTTAATATCAATAAAAAGTTCCCCCCTTTTTTTTCCTCATTTGATTTTTATTTTTGAATTAATTCTCAACTTCATGTTGTGCAGAATATTTTTAGGTATTTAATTTTATTATTTTTTCTAATCTTTGCATCCATGTTCTGTAAAAGTTCTTATCAAGAAAAAAATTAAACTTGATCAATTTATTCTGCATTTGTATTCAAAATATGCATTTGAAAACTATCATAGGAAATGCACCTGGATATTGCAATCTAGAAATGAATTCTTTATCAATTTTATCTAACCTATTTATCCCATTTAAACTATCAGATTCAACAAATCTATAAATATTATTCCTGCAAAAACTGGGGTAGCTTACAAATTAGTCAGACTTTTTAATATTATTGCCTTTAGATATTCCAGAACTTATTGATTGAGACAACTAAAATACTTTTGTGATTAATATTACAATAAGTCTATGAATCCCAGAAAGAACAGATTTCTTTGACCACAGCTAAAAACCCATTTTCAAACAAAGCCTATCATTGCTTTTGCTTTGCAATATTACATGTTCATGTGAATTAGATCTTTATTTTTATCCTTGGGATTCTTGAACAGTGTCAAAAATCAAATGCAGCTGTAACCAATTCTATATGATATGTAGTCACTGAAGAATTATTTAAAAAATATTATTATTATGCCTGTCCTATTCTTCAAATTGGCTACTATTTATCTAGTGACAGTAACATCTTGTGGCCATAATTTTCTCATTTGGCAATATAAAATATATTTTGCTACATCATGTATTTGTTGAAAATGAATATAGAATTACAAATTAAAGCATAGAGTTTCTTTCTCTTGTACATGTTTTTCCACTACTTTTGTGAGCAGTACTGTTTGTAAAATAATATAATACATGAACACATGCACATGCTCTCACTTCACACTCACAACACACACAGACACACATAAGCATATAACCTAAGTAATAAGTTTCTGCACATCAGTATATTCCTGAGAATCCAAGTATGTATACACTTGTTTATAAGTAGAAAATTTCGATAGAGATTCTTTTTAAAAAAAATGTTTCTTCAAGGTAGTTATATAGCAAATGGAAACTTAAAAAATGTCACAGTACCATTGGGACAAAACAGATTAATGCCGTTGACATATTATAGTATATTATAGATAGTGCTATGCGACAATATATGTCTGCCAGAGGTTCTGCCTACAATTAAGTATGTCTTATAAAACTTGTACTTCCAATTCTGCTGTGTTTCTGTCAAATATGGTCTCAGACTTTTTTTTAATCATATCACCCCAAGCAAGGCATTTTACTGCCACTGTTTTGCAGGGGGTTTACATAGAAGGAAAGTTATGAGAAAGAGTGATAGGTTATAGGGGGTGTCAGAAAATGGATCAGAGAAGGATGAGAATACTGATGAAAGTAAAGTGGATGGAGAAAGGAGCATGAGAGACAGGATGCAAGTTAGTGAGATAGATGTCTATTGACCTTATATTTAAATTTGTGACTTCAATAAAACCAGAAGAAGTGATTTCGATGGGTGATGGGGGCCGAGCAAGATTGTCTGAAAAAAATTCAACTAGCTTTAAGAGGCAACAGATTTCTCAGCCCCATTTCACTATTTACTTTAAAGAAATGAACTTAAACAAAAAAGCCAAAAGAACTTATTGAGATATTCAATTAAATTTAATGGATGATGGTGTTTATATGCACATCATGCACCATTTGAAAAGCTTTCTTTTCATCTGAGTAGGCCTGATAGTTTTTAGAGCACCAATTCAGAGTGGAACACTGCTTTTTCTAGTTAGCATATGTTCTTTTGCATTAGCAGTGTAAGAAACTGCTTTTTATGCATGGGCCTCATTGACTACCAGCAGACATGTAACAGACATAATCTTTATTCATAAAGAAAAGCCATGATGATACAATCCATGTAAAGATTTGGTGCCTGATATGATAAATAGCAATTCAACCTCTTTTAACTGATTATTATTTTTAATTTTTTTTTTTGTATATT
Source organism: Ascarosepion bandense (assembly GCA_037127315.1). Lineage (NCBI taxonomy): Eukaryota > Metazoa > Mollusca > Cephalopoda > Sepiida > Sepiidae > Ascarosepion > Ascarosepion bandense. Next base: position 1,592,206 of record JBBBDQ010000439.1, on the reverse strand, counting down.
TTTCGAATTGTCCATAACTTAGTCAATAAATCTTCCAAAATTTATTTGTACAGTTGAACTCTTTAATATGTTGCCAATGTTATTACAATATTTTAACCAATCCATTGTACAACCATCTTCAGCTCAATAATCTGTAAAGAAAGAGATATCTTTTTTCTTAACCAAATGACAAACAGAAAATGATAGGAAATTTTCCTCTTTGTCACATTGTATTCACCTTCCCACAGTGAACAAGCTCCATAATGGTCAATAAATGGCTTCTTGTCTCTCCATAGATTTGTGCAATGTTAGATTCAAATGCATTGATAGTCATTGACAATTATCTCATTTCTAGTTTTTGTGTATCCAGCAGTTTTTTCTAAATTTTTCGTTTTTTTTTATTAGTTTAGCAATGTAAGACTTTCAGAGTTCTTTCTCAAATTCTGTAAGAAAATTGTTTTTGTTACATTTTTAATATTTACCATCATCACAATAGCAAAGCCAAATGATATATTTGCTGCTGTTATCAATTATATTTTCCCTTTTTGTTACTTGTAGTGTAGGGAGCTGGTTAATGTTTCTTTGTTCGGCCTTGTGTCATACTTAACCAAACTCCCCACAGCTTACAAGTTTTATGCAGAATTATCATCAGAAGGTTTTTCATCATCAGGATGTTGGTCGTCAGTTGGAATGTGTAGCTTAGTGTAGAAGAGTGGAATAATAAAATATACATTTTGAATGTTAAAATAGAAATTTATTAAAATGAGAAATAACATAAGTTGTAGAAGTTGATGTTCAATTAGAAATGTTATTAAGAGGTTAAGGGTAAAGTTCATACAAAATGTTTGGAGTAATAATTGTTGAAAGAGATAAGGAGAAAGAGAAAGAGGACAATGTCTGAGTTGCTTGAAGTTTGAATCTACATTTTAGATGTGTGTCACTCTTTCTTGCTGCTCCCATCTCTCACTCTTGACTGAGGCAGAAGTCATTTATATAGACTTTTTGAATTTAGCACTGGATTGCCAAGTCCTTCCAAGTCTTACAAGTCATTCCCATTGGTCAAAAATCATTTTAACACCTACTTGCGAAATCTGGTTTAGACTTTTTCATTAAGCAGATGGTCAATCCTTTTTCTATTTGGGAAAACCAGGATTTCACACATCATTGTGAATTTTTGTTAAAGCAAAGATTTTAATTAATTTCTTATCAGTTACATACTTTTTCTATCTTCCTCTCTTTTTTACAATAGCTAAAAAACAGAAAAGCTGCTTGATATTTTACAATCATTCATCATAATGTCCTGATTGCTTTCATATTTTTCTTCACTGAAAATGATATCACATCAGAAGTCAACTGATTCCTTTATTTTTGGCCTCAAAAGAGATTGTAGAATCTGTAACTTCATACTGCCATTAACTGTGAGATAAATAATCTTTTCAATGGCTCTACAGTATAAACTTTGCCTAGGTTACATACAGAATTCAGAGTTTTTCTTCTCCTTGGTTGGTTACCACCTCAAAGCAAGGTAGCTCATTCAGCCTGACTAGTTAATCCATATGAAGAGATGGATCCCCCTTCAGGAGCATTTGTGAAAAAGTAAACTGAACAAACTTTGCTATAATCTGATTTCATTCTTTAATTTCTCTTTCAGGGCCACTAACCCTTACACTAAACACACCTACATTCACATCTGATAATCCTCTTTGATAATCTACTTAGACTCAATAAACAACTAAAGAAGTTTCCTTTCATCAACCTCTTATAACTTTGCTTTTTTTAATTCAAACAGCTGTTATGATGGCATTGAGAAGTGTGTTTATCATAATTCCATTTTGAATAATTATTATAACTGCAACAATAAGGTCATTAATGGAAAATAAGAAAATACATTTTGAAAAATTATTATTTCAATTATTCTACTTCATTTTTATTCAAGAAATAATCTAATTTATTTGAATGATTGAATGCTTGAATATATTGCACATAAAATTTAGTCAATATATGTGACAGGGTTTGAAAAATAAATACTTCCATAAACAAACAGAAACATGCATAAATTTTCACCAGAATTTTTTTTTATTTTTCATTATTATAATCAGGGCTAGATTAATTTACTTTATTAGTCTATAAAAATACTATTTCAATGCAAATAGAAAAAATGATGTTAAAAACTAAGATATGATTTCTAATTCTTAAATATAGCAAAGAATATATAAGATGGAATACATGAAAACTAACTGGGCTTTTAAGTTTTTTGATTTTCTTGTTGACGTTTCACTCATCTCATATGAACATTACTAAAGAAAGAAGCAAAATGTCAACAAAGAAATATAGAAAATTAAACATTCAACTGGTTTTTATCTATTCAATCTCATATACTTTGTTCAGATATTTGCTACAGATGTTTATCATAGCAAAGAATGTTATAATATGTATAACTTTAATAAAAATCAATGTTTCCAAAATCTAGCCTGTCATTTAAACAGTTCTATTTGAATTTACATTTTAATATTACTAATGTTTTCATTTGAATTTTTGTTTGTTTCTGATGTCCAAAACCAGAGAATATTGTAAAAGAATTCTTTAAAATCAAAGGTTTAAACTTACAATCTTCCTCACAGCGTAACAGATTTTCAGGTGTGTTTAATTATTTCTTCTTTAAGTTATTCACCTAGTTTCTTTTTTTGTTTTTTCAGATGGGGTTTGATTTTTTATTTGTTTTCATAGATTTTGTTTTGTTATTTTGAGAATTAGAAGTGTCCCCAGCAGGTATGAGATGAAAGATTATCAGCATAAAGAAACCTCCTCAAAAGAAACAATTTGCCCACGAATATAATATCTGCAGATACTATCTTCCAATCAGTGATCAAGGTTATTGTTAACATACACCAAAGGCATGGTGAATAAAACCCAGAGACTTTGTGATTGGTTAAATATCAGGAGAATATTTAAAAGTGGTTCCAAACGATACAGATACCACAACAAAGTAAAATATCTACTGAAAAAAACAACCAAAAAAAAAAAAATGACAAAAACTTGTATGTATTTTACATGCATTTGTGCAGAAAGTACAAAGGTGAAACCAGGCATACACTAGAAATAAAGACTTGAGAAACATCAGAAAGCTATATCTAAATCTAAACTTATTTATAAATGGAACTTTGTTTGTGTGTGTGTGTATGTCTGTGTTTTTGTTACATACAGACTCCAAAACAGCTGAACTGATTTTCTTGAAAATTGACACAGTTGTACTATAAGTGTCTGCAAGTGTTCTTAGCTAGGTTTTGTGTCAAGATACCCCCGATAAATATCGAAAATCAATAATCGAAAAAATCAGGTTATAGAAATCAAAATTTATAAGTGTATCAAATTTGATACACTTATAGACAAAGACATAAGAAACAATATTCAGAAGTTTCAAGGTTGCAGTTCTTACAATAGTGCAGAAAATCAGTAATATATATATATATATAAAAGGCAAGATGTTTGTGTGTGTCTGTTTATTTGCCTGTATGTCTGTATTTTTTTCAGCCCTTTTATTTTAGTTTTTGCTTCAGGTTTGGCTCTAAGTAGGTATAATTGTAGTTCTTACTCTCAGTCATGATACCATTTACTCAGAGGACTTATTTAGCCTTCAAAATTCAGTTTACGATGAAAAAAACTTATTTGATATCGATACCAGGAAATCAAAATTTGACTTACATCCATTCATTTCTCTTGCAGTCTACTGTTTCGCTTTAACTGGCAACAACTATTGCTTTTTAGTCCTTTGTGCTAATGTCCAAAGAGTCTGAGCTCCAGGACAATGGATTAGTTTTAAAGCTTTCATTACACCTGAGCAACGCCGGGCTATACTGCTAGTATGAAAATACTTCTGGTTGGCCCTTAAGGTGGGGAAGGAGGGAACACCGTGGGAAAGAAATAATAAGAAGGCACAACTAGTAATATAATTGAATGGGAAAAAAACTGACATGATATGTGTTGGAGAAATAAGCATGCACTTGTAAAATAGGATTTGACAACATTTTGGCTAAACAGGATATGTTGCAAAAATGTTGTATGCAAAAGTAAACAACAAAGACAAGGAAATTAATCCAAAGTCACATACAATGATTAATACTGTGTTTAACAAAATTCAGACCAAAAAATCTAGGAATGTTTATTTTTATTTTTTATTGCATTGGAATGGCTATTTCTACTAAGCCACATCATTTTAAATCATATACTTTTATGCTGTACCTTGACTTTTATCTGTAAGTAGGACATTCATTTAGTTCATTTTTTTTAGTTCACAATACAAAGATGACACTTCTTTGATGATTTGACACAAATTATTCCACCTTCAATGGTAATTCATCATTCATCTAAATCTAAACTTATTTATAAATGGAACTTTGTCTGTGTGTGTGTATATCCATTACCTATAGACTCCGAAACAGCTGAACCAATTTTCTTGAAAATTGACACAGTTGTACTATAAGCGTCTGCAAGTGTTCTGAGCTAGGTTTTGTGTTGAGGTACACCAGATAAATATCGAAAATCAATTATCGAAAAAATCAGGTTATAGAAGGAGTGGTCCGATTTTAATCAAATTTGATACACTCATAGACAAAAACATAAGAAACGATATTCAGAATTTTCAAGGTTGCAGTTCTTAAATTAGTGCAGAAGATTGATAATATATACATGTATAAATCGATACTAGGAAATAAAAATTTGGCTTACATCCATTAATTTTTCTTTCAGTCTATGGATTCGCTTTAACTGGAAACTTTTTAGTCTTTTGTGCCAACGTCCAAAGAGTCTGAGCTCCAGAACCATGGATTAGTTTTAAACCTTTTATTACACCCGAGCAACACTGGGCTATACTGCTAGTCTATTATATTCATTTGATATTTCATCTTTGGATTACCATTTATTCCAGTCTTTAGATAAATCTTTAAATCTTTTTGTGAAAAAAGTCTTATTTTTACTTAAACTGAACAAACTTTTTAGTCAATCTAATATATACTCTTTCTATGTAGATACTTGAATATGTGTGCAATATCTCTAATCATTTTTACATTAGGAAACCATTTGCATGCCTATTTACTCAGGAATTTACATTTCTAAGAATACATGTTATAATATTCAGTAGTTACGTAGTTAACTCATTTAGACAGTTTTGCAAATATAAGTTTATAAATATGCCTGCAAATGGCTTCTTGAATGCAAAGGTGATTATGTGCTCTTTCAAGGATCCAAATGTCACTTCCTGGCCTTCTGCTGAGGAATATTTTAATGTCTGTGCAGACTGTGAAAATATTTAGATACAAATATACATAAGAAAAAATTCTCAGTAATGCATTTTGTTCCCAGAAGGAACTTCAAACTAGCAAGTCAGTTTTAAAATATATCAATTTCTAAAGAAGTGTTACATTTTTATTTATCAATCCAATAAATTTTTTTTTCTCAAACATGTTTTCTAGGAAATACCATATTTGAGTAGATGTTCCATTTATTTATAAAACAGCATATTTATCTATATTCATCCAGCCTGAATATTCAAGTAAACTTATTAAAAAAAATACATGTTCCCTAGCAGGATTCAAACTTACATCCCTCTGGTCAGAGGAAACCATCATTAGGTCTGATGTGCTTTGTGGCCTTACACCAATGGATTACCACCTCTTTCATTTGCTGAACAAAGCAGACATGCCTATTCAATATTTTATGCAGCAATAGCCATTACACTAAGTGCACATTTGTTCAGTATTTATTAAGTTAAAGATACAAAGACAGAAGGAAAGAAAAATCTAATGATATGGAAAGAAAGTGAAAAAAGAAAGAAATATCTGAAAAATGAAAGAAAAAAGAAAGAAAATTTAATGAATAAAAAAGAAAGGCGGAAAATGAAAATATCACAGGTATATTTGAATTTCCATAATATTGAGTCTATTACTTTACATATAACACATCACTCAATAAATCCCTGGCCTAACTAACAAAACAACAATTTAGGCAAAATTCGACTTTATTCATCAACATAGTGCATCACCCTAGAAGGAGACTGCTTCCAACGCATCTCTAACAATTCAATGTCTTTTTTGTAGAATGATTTGTCTTTGACCTCAAAATATGCCTCAGGTTCAGATATCTCTTCTTCATTGGAGCCAAATCTCTTTCCCTGGAGCATTCTTTTGAGGTCTGAAAATAGCCAGTAGTTGCTGGGGGTCAGATCTGGAGAATAGGGTAGATGCAGAAGCAATTCAAAGTGCAACTCGTAATTTTGCCATTGTTGCGATTGACTTGTGACATGGTGTGTTGTCTTGGTGAAAGATCATATTTTTCTTCTTCATTTGTGGCCGTTTTTGGCAATTTCTTCCTTCAAATGCACCAATAATGCTATATATTATTCGTTATTGATGGTTCTTTCTTTCTCAAAGTACCAGATGAACAAAATACCTTGCGCATTCCAAAATACAGAGGTCAAAACCTTGCCTGCTGTATTTGCATCTTTGGTCACTTTGGATGCCTTTCACCTGCTGCTGTCTACTAAGCTGACTGCCCATTTGACTCTAAAGGGAAGTGGTGAATCCATGTTTCATCCACTGTCACATATTTATGCAAAAACTTTTTCTTGTTTGGTTGAAACAGTTGCAAATAGCGTTCTGAATTGTCAATGTGTTGTTGTTTTGGATCAACTGGTAACAAACACAGTACCCACTTTGAACACAGCTTTCTCATTGACAAATGTTCATGCAAAATGGTGAATACACTGCCTTCTTATATGTTCAGCTCCTCTGCTATCTCACGCAACTTCAAATTATGATTAACCAAATAAGGTTGTAGATTTTTTAGTATTTTCCAGGACAACTGCTAATTTTAGCCAACCTGAGTGTTAAGCATCATTTGCGTCTGTATGACCACGTTTAAAATCAGCATACCACCTCTTAACCATTGTTTCTGATGAAGCAGAGTCCGAATAACACTTATCAAGCCATTGCTTTGCTTGAACAGTATTTTTCCCATCAGAAAGCAATGCTTTATCAACACACGAAATTCAGATTTTCCCATTGTTTTGAAAATTTGCAACAGTAGCTTCACTTAACTGTAGTTTGTAAACTAATAATTCGATTGAGCCTAAATTTTGTAACATGCCCTTTGACGGTTATTATTTCATAAAAATCATCTAGATTTTTTATTAGTGGTGCGATCTATACGTCGACCAGGGACTTATTGAGTGATGTGTTATTTATTATAAGAGTTTTCCAATCAGGAAATGTGAATATGAAGCAAATATTTTCTTTAAATAGAATAAAAACCAATCTCAAATTGTACAGTATTTTTATGAATTAAAATCAATATATTCATAAACCATTCTCTTTGTTATGGCAATATTAGTCAAGCTTGTTATCATAACAATGCAATATCTCATTATCTCAACAGAGCATTACTATTAAATATATAAAGCTACATTGTGTTTAATATTATAGAAGAGATTCACTTGTGCACACACACACACACACACACACATGCAACTCACAAGGCTACAATAATGTGGTCGTCACTATGTATGAAATTCACTGCACTAACCATTCTACTGCATTAAGCATGTATGTAGACTAATAAATATAGACATGTTTACATAAATATGTATTCATATGGCTATATATATATATATATTGATCGATCCCGGCCAGAAGCAAGTGGATATGTCTAGCCACACTGATGAGCTGTGATACAGCAAAACGGGCTTGTATGTGGATGACTAATATATTATGCTCTTATTACGATTGAGCTCTCTGGAGAAGAAAATTTTAAAAACAGTTTCCACTTTGGCTATAATGCGTGACTCTTCAGAAATGAATTGAGTTCTCTAGGTGACTGGTGTCTGTATACACTGCTTATATACAAGACGTTAAAATTTCCCTTCTCCAATGCCATGCGCCAATGGCTTAGGGAGGAGAGACTCCGACTGACACCAAATCGGTCGAGTTTCGAACCTGGCCAGAAGCAAGTGAATATGTCTAGCCACACTGATGAGCTGTGATACAACGAAACGGGCTTGTATGTGGATGACTAATATATATATATATATATATATATATATATATATATATATATATATATATAAGCATATGAAGACTTTCTATTCTTAGAGCACTAAGCCACTATATAAAAGCACACAAAAATTGTACTATAGAATATATAAAGATACATATTTTGATATAAGCTTATTTCCTATATTATGTCTTCAAGTGCACAATGTACCTAAAACCCCCTTTCAGGCAATATTTCATCGTTAGAGATTTGAATGCTATTGTTCTAGGACTGTAAATATTTTTATCATCTTTCCTTCTCTGTAGAAAGTCTGTTGAATTTTAAGCCGCTTCAGGACAAACGTCATATTGTTGGCACAGTTTAGTTGGCAGAGAAAAACATTCTTCCTGATTTGCCCCTTGTTTATGTAAAATTGTTCAGCATAAAAAGATTTATTTTAGAAGCAGTGGAATATATATAAGTTTATGGGGAATAAGTCAAGGCTGAAAATTCTTCATATTTGGTTAGCTGCCAACAATTTTATTGTCATTTCACAGTCAAATAAAATAAGAAAGTTTTCTGTGAAAATAATGTTTTTTAAATTTCTTTTTCTTTGTATATGAGTATAATGTAATATTTTTTTTTAATTATCAATCCTCTTATATGGCAGGAAGAATGGACTGCAAGACAACCAGATGTATGCATCTTAGTTAGAAAAACAGTACAAAATTTAGTTGATAAATTGGAAACTAAACTAACTGGGAATTGTTTTAACAGACAATAGAAAATGTGACAGAAATCTGAAGGTTCTTAGCAATAGCAAAGGACACCTTCCAAAAGCCGAGCAGGGTTAAACAGAAAATTGTCCTAAGAAAGAAAGTAAAGATTACTGTACTGTTAACAATAAGTTATGAATATGGCGGTGAATATTAGATAATAACCTCATAGATGAAAAGGAAATTTGAAGCAACAGAAATGTAGTTCTTCAGAAGGATGCTGGAAATATCATGGAAGGAACATGTTAGCAATGAGAAACAATGGAACCAAAAAAAACACTTACTATCAGACAGTTTTTGTGATGCATAATTAGGAAAAAGGGCCTAGAGAATTCACAAGATCTACTTAAAGGTGGGACAGAGGAAAATATTGAATAACCTACCTAATGAGCTTGTGTACATGAATGGCTGAACAAGGGTTAGTAGGGATCATATAAAGGAAAGCATTGTTTACAGATACAAAGAATAGGCAATTGTGGGCCATGATCATCTGTAATATAACAATCTGGCCCCACCCGAGAAGAAGGCTGTTGCAAGCGGGGTTGTTTTCCGGTCGTTGAAAGGAACGGATGTTTGTTTGACCTTATTTCCGGCAGTAGCGGAAATGGCTACAAGAGGCAGACAGAACAGGTGTCTCTGAGAATTACGTGGGCGTGCGTGGGCGAGGCAAAATCCGGAAGTACCGGTTTGGAGATTATAAAAAGACCTCGGCGCACGGATTTCAGACAGAGAGACGAGGCAGAGAGACAGAGGCAGACGAGAGAGCCAGACCAGACCAGAGGAGCAACAGACGACCCCCCCGTCAACCCCTTAGAGGCGCGCTCTCTCACTCTCTGTTCACTAGGCTACACGGTTCATCGTCATTAATAAAAGTATAACTTATATTTTTATATATATGCGTGTTTGTTGTTTATTGATATACAACACATCCACATCTTGAAGAATGCTATAAAGATGGATAGTTAGATGGGCAACCAAACTTATTTTCAGATTAACATATTTAGATTTGTCAAATATTATGCAGGTAGATTAAATGAAATAAACCAAGAGAGGAAAAGCATTAAAATAAAGATTGTTTTAAATAAAATTAAGCCGAATTATAATGTGTGAACTCAGATTAAAGCAAAATTCAGTCTGACAGATTAAAAGTCTTTCAGAGTTTCAGGAATTTGTTTTGATTTTCTTCTTGCAAAAGATTCTCTATCGAAATGACTTGTGCCAGACGAAAAAGAGAAAAAAAAGAAAGTTGTAAAGAGAAGAACTGAAGAAAGTTTCAATATAGTTGTATATCCAACTATTACACGTCTTTTATTGACCAGGAAGGAAAGAAGTGAAGGGATAAATGGTAAGTGGTCATTGATGCACATCTTGCAATGATACAAGCCATAAAGAAGCATAAATACAAAGCAGACATAGCCAGTTATTACTACAAATAAAAAAAGTGATACATTGTCCATAAAGTGGACCTTTGTGAATTGGCTATCAGTGTCAAAGGCAAATAGATTTCTCTTGATTTACATGTAAAATGGAATTTTCATTCTCTCGCTTGTGTTGTTCATCACAGATACATAAATTGGAAAGCACAAATAAATTTCACTGATGTTAATGTTGTAACATTTTTGCTCTGTTCATATTCTTCACTGAGTAGAATGGTGTAAAGAAATTGAATCATGAGTTTTAGTTCTGCCTAAAGGAAAAAGAACTAAATCTGGTTTTATAAAATAAATTACCTACGTAATTTCTTCAAATACCATAGCAATTTTGCAGAAAAAATTTGGCAGTAGACCAATAGGTCTATGCACACACACACACACACACACACACACATGTATATACATATATACACAGAACTGTGCAAAAGTATTAGGACAAGAAGTATTTTATCTTTTATGAGGCATCAAAATAAAGTTTAAAATCACCCCTGTCCTAACACTTTTGCACACTATTGGCAGTGTGCAAAAGTATTAGGACATGGGTGATTTTCCTAAAAACCTCACTGAAATTCAAATACAGGGTGAAAAGCCAAATAAATTGTTAATAAATATTGACTATTTAAAACTAGGTGTAAAAGAAATGTATTAAAAAGAAGTTATATTTATTTTTTCCTATTTTCTATTAAACAAGTTATTTTGAGACTATTCATTATTCTATTATCCTTGGATATGACTGACTTTTTTCTTATTACCCCATCTCAAATTGATAAATCTAATATTACTTTGCAAGACACACTTTGGAAACAAATACAAGCTGTTTGGCAGGAGATACTATTAGATACATTGAAGAAGCTTGTGATGTCAATGCCTGACAGAATGAAGGCTATTATACTAAATATTAAAATATTAAATTTATTTTGAAACAAGTATTTTTTTTTCATGTTAAAGCATTTGTTGAGTAAATAAATATAAGTAAAATAAAATTACTTTAATTAAATTGCTTGTTTTCTGTCAAAAAAGTAATGTTCAAACAAATAAATTAAATAAGTCAGTTGTTAAAACCATTTTGTTAATCTTTCAGACTTTCATTAACATTATATGTTTACATTTGTTGACATTATGATACATTTGTTGACATTATGATACATTTGTTGACATTATGATACATTTGTTGACATTATGATACATTTGTTGACATTATGATACACTTTCGGAACAGAGTTTGTTATTTATGTAATATTGTGTTATATAAGGCTTGATTTATACTTATATATTTTTTATTTAAATATATATATACAGGTATTTAAAGTTTTAGAAATTGATTATGAACATATATCTTTATGCAACTGTGTATGTATATATATATATATAGATATATATAAAACAGTAGCTACTCTAGCATCTATGCATCGCTCATTTAGTAATGAATTAGAGCACTCTGGTTACTGGCCTATGATACATCATACGCTAAAAGTCTGCCTCCTTCTACCAAGCCCCCATAGTCCAGAGGTAGAATTGCCGACTGACATCAATACGTCGGTCGGGTTTCAATCCTGTGTTAAAAAGCAATCAGATGTTTAACCGTACTGATGAGCTGTGATACAATAAAACAGATCTGTCTGCGGATGACTGTATATATATATAGTCACATTTGTGCAGATGACTATATATATATATATATATATATAGTCACATGTGTAAGTATATGTGGGAATGTACACATATGTATATATGGACATAGGTTAATATAAATGGGTGGGTTAGTTTATGGGGTCACACAAACACACATATTCATGGAATTAGAAGTTTCTTCAGAGGTCAACTCCTTCACCATTGGTCTGAACACTCCCTGACGATCTGACACCAATGCCTAAGTCCTGACTTTCTTTTTCTTTTTCTCTTTTTCTTCTTCTTATTTTTATTTCCATTTTTATATTTTTTATCCTTCTCTTCAGTTAAAGAAAATACTTATTCCAGCAAAGTTTTTGGACCAAATGGAAGGAATATTGTGTGGTCTGATGAAATGAGCTAATTAAGCTTATTGAAATGAATTATAATTTATAACCAATTTAAATGATGTGTTGAGTTTTCCTTTATAAATAATATATATATATATATATATATATATATATATATATATATATATATAAACACATGTCACTCTGAATGCCAGAAGTAAATGTTGATAGTATGGCAGCTGAGGTTGAATCTTGCCTCTAATCTATCTAAACTTATTTATAAATGAAACTTTGTCTGTGTGTGTGTGTCTGTGTGTGTGTCTGTCTGTTACCTATAGACTCCGAAATGGCTGAACCAATTTTCTTGAAAATTTACACAACTGTACTATATGCATCTGCAAGTGTTCTTAGCAAGGTTTTGTGTTGAGGTACCCCGATAAATATAAAAAATTGATAATCAAAAAAATCGGGTTATAAAAAGAGTGGTCCGATTTTATTCAAATTTGATACACTCATAGACAAAGACATAAGAAACGATATTCAGAGGTTTCAAGGTTGCAGTTCTTACAATAGTGCAGAAAATCAATAATATATATATATATATAAAAGGCAAGATGTTTGTGCATGTGTCTGTTTATCTGTCTGTGTGTCCTTTATACAAATCCACAATTTTTATCCGATTCTCACCAAATTTCACACAAATATTTTTTAGGCTGAGTCTGAGCTCCAGGACCATGGATTACTTCTAAAGCTTTCATTACACCTGACCAACGCCGGGCTATACTGCTAGTAACCTATAATTTTGGGTGAGTGGGTGGATAGGTGCATGTGTGTGTGTAAGTGTAGGGGGAGTACTTATTACAGAAAGGAGCTGACTACCAATTTGCCTAATTAGAACCTGACATAAAAGTAGATTTATGTCATTGTATTCCTTCATGTTGAAAAAATAAATGATACCCATTGTCAAACATTTACTGTTATTGAATCTTTACCAAGATCAAAGAGTGAATGTCCACACAGACATATCAGCAGTGGTGACTGTGATGTGTATATGACAAGTCATATCCCAAGCGGCCCTGCACAGCTGTCAAAACTCATCCATGCAAATCAGCAGATTACACCCTAGTTTGAATTCCAGTTGAATTCCTTGCATTCACTTACACACAAATACCCATGGGAATGGTATTAATTAATCTTTTCCTTCCAGTTATGGGTTAAATAATAGGACAGATTAGGTTCTATGGCCTTGGTCGGCAACCAGTCTACTGCAGAAAGCAATGGCAATCTACTGCGGGATAATCTTCTGCCCTGTCAGTCATGTCTCTTTTGAGGCATGATCGCCCAAAGCGTGTATCACATATGGCACTTAACTAACTGACACCCTAAGAACTGCATGTGGAACTGAATGTCAATTTCAATAGATTGGAAACGATGGAAATATCATCAAATTTGTGCCAGGTGATGGATCTCCGCAATGCTCACCTAAGAACAGGAACTGCTGAAGCACTACAAGGCTAGAGGTGACAGTTTCTTGAACCACATTATCATCTGTGATGAGACATGATGCTACCACTATAAGCCCAAATCAAACTGAAAGTCCTTGGAGCAGTGGCATAAAAATTCTGTCTCAATTGTTCATATATTTTAACCACCTTAATGAGTATACATTGAAAACTTTACTAAAATCAGTCTTAATTGTAATTTTATTGAATAAATATTGACTTCTGTATACATATAGAAATCACTTCAAAAGTTATCATAGTGGAGACTTTGTATTTGAGATAGATGCCACATTTTTATTGATTAGGGAGTGTTGGAATCTAAAATCAAGCAGGTACAGAAATTTAGATACCTAGAAAATGTTTTAACAGAAGACGGAAAGTGCGACACTGAGATCCAAAGGCAAATTGACATGGCGAAAGAAGCATTCCAGAAGTTGAGTAAAGTATTAAGAAATAGGACAATTTCACTAGAAACAAAGAGGAGAGTACTGGATTGCTATGTGATGTTGGTTCTTCAATATGGCAGTGAATGTTGGACAATATCTTCGAAGATGAAGGAAAAACTTGAAGCAGCTGAAATGTGGTTCTACAGAAGGATGCTGGAGATATCATGTGAGCAATGACGAGGTTTTGAAAAGGATGGAGCCAAAAAGAAAATTAATACTGAGCATCAGGAAGAGACAACTAAAGTTCCTGGGACATGCAATGAGGAAGGAGGGCTTGGAGAACCTGTTACTAACAGGCCAGATAGAGGGAAAAAGAGACAGGGGAAAGCAGCAGATAAACATATTTGAAGGACCTGATCAGGTGGATGACGGAATGAGGGTTGCATGGTGCAACAGGAGAAAGTGTGCTAAGAGCCACCAGGGACAGGGAGATGTAGCAAGCCATGATCGCCTACGTCGTGAAAGGACTTGGTACATAAAAGAAAAAAGAAGAAGGTTTAAAATGAATTTATGAAAATTAAAAATCTTTCTTGAAACTTCTATTTTAGCTTTAATTTTAATCTAATAGATTTAATAGTTTCAAAAAGCAAAATACTTTTCTATATTTCAAAACTAATTTAAATGGACTGGAAGGAGTTTTGTTTTGAAATAATTAAAAATAGCTGATTTCACAGCTACTTTTAAGCCATCTGTTAGCACAGTGTAATTCTCTTTATTAAAAAACTTTCAAAACTAAAATATACTTTTCTGAAATGATATATGAGGAATTTTAGTTGATTTAAAGTTTAATTCATCTAACCTGAAACAAATATTTGCTTACTTTTAGTTTAAAATATCATAGAAATGCAGCTTTGAACATTGAGGTAGGTCTTTATTTAAGGTACTTACAGTTTGAATGACAAATACAAGTTTATCTAATTGCTCTCTACAGTGCATATATCTGTAAAAATTACTTTGGGAATATGTAAGTACCATTTTTTGTATATGTTTTAGCTACCAACTAATCTTAAAAATTTAGGAAAATAATCACCATAATCTAATGTTTTATTAAATTTTAGTTACTTTGGTTATACATTTACTATAGTTATCACTATTTTTTTAATAATAGTGTCATGTATGAACATCCATACGTGTTCTACATATAATTAAAAATTAAGTGATACAAAAACCTATTTCCCAAAATTTTATAAAATTAAATAAGTGGACAGTAACAAATGTAAAAAAAAAATACTTACCAATAATTAAAAAGAAACATAAACATGTCTAAAATAATTAAATTCACTTGTGAATAACTCCTGAAAGTTTCATTAAAATATGACCATTTTTGATTTTTTCAAAAATTTCCAAATGTTTTTCACTCCAAAAAAGATGTAACAATTTTCTATACTAAACTTTACACTAAATGCTGATGCAAGAAAAAGTAGGTTTTTGACCAAAATCTTTAAGGTTCCAAAAAGGATCAAAAGATAAAATTACTATTAAAAAATCCTTTAGCCTTTTTTTTTTAATAATAATAAAGATTTTGATGATAAAACTTTGATTTTAAGTTTGTTATTTTTTCATCATGGTATGCTCATTTTTTAGCGAATCTGTAAAGGTAGCTATTGTAAAACATGTCTGCAGAAAAATATATAAAGAAAATAATTACATTGAAATATTTCATATTATTGTCATATTTTTCATTACACAAAATAAAGAAAAGGCTGCACTAACTTATTGTTTGAATACAAATCTGTATATGTTTGTATTCATGTGTCTGTCTATGGATGTGCACATGTGTATTCATATATCTGTGTATGTATCTATATATCTATGCAATATAATTGACACAATATAATATCCATCTTACTCTCATTTTTTTTTTTAGAACTGTTATTTTCAGTTTTTAATTAATTCCCAAAATAATAATTAGACAGTTTCATATAACTGCTGTTTTGAAAACAGTACCTCTAACAAAACTATTCTTAGACAATAAACTTGAGGGGTTCAGACATGGTTTCAACAAGGTTTAAACCTCATCAAACCCAGTGCACTACAGGTTTGATATGTCATAATATCACCAGACCATATTGCTTTCTGTTATAGTGTAAGAATGATACATGCACAAGTCTCCTATGTCTGTCTACAAGCAAGCACTCTTGGTCACCTGTGTCCGAGCAGAGAGAGACACAAGTGAGGCACTACTGAAGGGTAGAATCTTGCCTGGGTTGAGAAAACAAGAGCTTGACCCAGCCTTAAGCTGCATCTACAGGATATTTTTAGCTGAGCTTAAGAACCCAGAATTCCCACATAAAAAGACGTTATGTCACACCTGTCTTGATGAGAAATACCCTTTCTTACAGATTAGAACCTGGTAGTACTATTCTCATCTGAAATAATTTTTTTTTTAATCATTTCACCCCAAGCATGGCACTCCACTGCCACTATTGCACAGGGGCTTACATAGGGGAAAGTGATGAGAAAGAGTGATTAGATATAGGAAATGTCAGAAGGAGGGTGATAGACGGGTAAGGATACTGAAGATGAGGGTTGGGTAGATGGGAAGAGTATTTGAGAGAATGGATGTGAGTTAGTGTGTTAGGAGGTGTCTATTGACCTTACATTTAAACTCCTGGAGATTGTAGCTGCCCGGGAAGCAAGTATATGTAAGGGAATTCCACAGGTGGGAAGTGTGAGAAAAAAAGCTGTTGGAGTAGAAATTGTGGTTACATTTTATCGGTTTCACTGTAAAAGCATGGGACCTAGTTGTCAATCTAGTATTGTGTGCAAATTCATACCTAGGGGGCACCAGTGATGTAAGTTCATTGGAGCAGAAGCCATGAAAGTTCTTGTATTGAATAAACCTTTTATTCTATTACGCCTGGCTTGGTAATCTTTCCATTCAGATTTACACTTTGTTAAATTGTACCCTTGTCTAGGATACAACAATATATATGCAGAACTGTTTTGATTTATGAATTGACAGATATGTAGGTAGTTCAGTATCACCTAATTGTTTCAATTTAACAGGATTAGTCTGGCACTGGTATTTAAATACTGTCCAAAATACTACAATGTATCCATTGTAGAATGATATTTTTGTTTAGAAAAAATAATTTTTGATCAAAAACTTGAATTTAGCTGAAGAGATGTACAGAAAAATTTTCTTTCAATAAACCAGAAACATGATTATCAGTTAGAGAATTCTTTTTTTATATGTCACATCCTTTCAGATTGTCATGGCTCTCCACAGGTTCCATTTCTTTATCATTCTCTGTGATTTCTTATGACTTCTTAGGAAAAATAATGGAATAGCTCTCTGTTGTCTTCTGGGATAACTGTCATCCATTATTTGAGAATTTTGTCTAACCTACTATTTAACCCATAGTTTGTGTAGGAAAAGAAATCAAGTTATGCCATCATATCTTTCCCAAGAATAAATTGCTTTTATTTATCATCTGTGAATTGCAATCTTCACTTACATGCAAATACCCTTTGGGAAAGGTATTAATCCATCTCTTCCCTCCAGTTATAGGTTAAATAACAGGACAGATTGGGTTCTTTAGCCTTGGTTGGCAACCAGTCTATCACAGAAAGTAATGGCAACCTACTGCGGGATAATCTTCTTCCCAGTCAGTCATGTCTCTTTTGAGACATGATCGCCTAAGTGCGTATCACGTATGGCAATTAACTGACTGAATTGCAATCTGTGGAGAGTCATGATTGTCTCTATCCTGAAGGGACAAGGTATTAAAGAAAGAAAATCTATTTAAATCCAACAGGAACTAAATGTACCTAAGTGCTGCACAATCTATTGTTCTTCTTGTTTACTTTTTGTTTTGCTTAAAAAATCTTTTACTTTTCTGTTGATTTCTGAAAGAATTATATTGGGGTGACAGAATTTCTGCTCAAGAAATAAAGGAAAATAAAAACAAAGACTGAAAAAAAAAATGGAAGCCATTCTTTGCAGACACTAAATTCTGTACTAGTCTAATTTTGTTTTCTTTCTTAAAAAAAAAAGGAAATTATTTTTGTTTGTGAATTGTATGGTTGCTTGGTGTCCATCTTACTGTGCCTTGTTGGTGACTACAGAAGAATTATTCTAATACTTTTCTAAACCTTTGTCAGAGAAAGTGTTTTCTCAAAAGAGTGTCAAAACTGAAGAATTCTTTAGACAGAAATTCAAAATGTTTGCTTTCAAAAAGATAAAGCCAAAGCAAGATAATGTCATTTTATAAGCTACAATATTATTTATATAAATGTTACTTCAGACTGACATCCATTATATACAATGATGTATAGCGTTTACTGTAGGATCATAACATTTTCTTACTGTCTTCAGAGCCAACTTTATTTGACACTTCTTTTGGTAAATATTTTTGAATTCAATTATTTCGTAAATGATGATTTTTAATTAATTTAGATTTATAAACATCCTTGAAGGAGTATTCATGCAACTTGTAATTTATTTCTTTAAATTTGTAGAATTACTCTAACATGTCAGCCAAGGGATTTCTCAAAACACCTGCTAAGTGTCATTGTATAAATCAGTATAAATGGAAAAATTACTATATATATATATATATATATATATACATACATACATATATTTATATATATAGTGGTCTTTCCATTTATACTGGAGACATATATATATCTCACACACATTGCTTTTCATCCTATAGGATGAAGATGTTGAATTTCCCCTCATTAGGTAGGGAAGCTAATCTTTCTCTCTAATCTTCTTACCTGTAATATGCTGTGTTAGTCAAAATCTCCAAGTCCTCTTCTCTCTTTTTGATTCTAAAAACAAGTATTTTTTTGGTTTCTATTTTCCATAAAATTTCCTTGTTCTGCCAGGGTATTCTCAGCATCCTTCTGCTGCCCCAAGTCTCTTCTTCATGTGTTAGGAAATTACCCAGCATTCACTCACATATTGGAAGATTGATATGGCATAGAAGTTCAACATTCTTTTCTTTGCTTCTCATGAAATTTTCCAGTCTATTCATATTTTGTTTAGTTTTAGAAGTACTATTTCCCTTTTCCAAAGTGTCTTTAAATTTCAGGATCATATTTTCCATCATTTGCTGAAATACTTCAAAGATAGTTAAATTTCTTGTACTTTCAAAATCTCCAATTTGTAGCAAAAGTCTTAGATTTTTCCTCTTGATAACAACCATATGTTCTGTCTTTTTTTTCAATCAAGTCCTTTCTTCCTACTTTCGTTTACTATCTTGTCTCAGAGTTTCTGCAATTTTCCTTCCCTGTCCTCAATATAATGTCATACTGCATTTGCAATAATGAATTTCTCAGAATACTGTTCTTAATAGAGGTGTGTGTGTGTGTGTGCATACATACATGTTTGCTGATATATATATATTTATAGACATGTGTATTTATATATTTGCTTATTTGCTTATGTAAATCTAAACTTATTTATAAATGAAACTTCGTGTGTGTGTGTATGTGTGTGTGTG
This sequence comes from Ascarosepion bandense, assembly GCA_037127315.1. Classification (NCBI taxonomy): domain Eukaryota; kingdom Metazoa; phylum Mollusca; class Cephalopoda; order Sepiida; family Sepiidae; genus Ascarosepion; species Ascarosepion bandense. Next base: position 1,572,634 of record JBBBDQ010000439.1, on the reverse strand, counting down.
TGTGTGTATGTGTGTATGTGTGTGTGTGTGTGTGCGCGTGTGTCCGCCACCTATAGACTCCGAAATGGCTGAACCAATTTTCTTGAAAATTTACACAGTTGTACTATAAGCATCTGCGAGTGTTCTTAGCAAGGTTTTGTGTCGAGGTACCCCCGATAAATATTGAAAATTGATAATCGAAAAAATTGGGTTATAGAAGGAGTGGTCCGATTTTAGTCAAATTTGATATACTCATAGACAAAGACATAAGAAATGATATTCAGAAGTTTCAAGGTTTCAGTTTTTACAATAGTGTAGAAAATCAATAATATATATATATATATATATATATAAAATGCAAGATGTTTGTGTGTGTGTGTCTGTTTATCTGCCTGTATGTTTGCATACTTTTATTTTAGTTTTTGCTTCAGGTTTGGCTCTAAGTAGGTATAATTGTAGTTCTTAGTCTCAGCCATGATACCATTTACTCAGAGGACTTATTTAGCCTTCAAAGTTCAGTTTACGATGAAAAATACTAATTTGATATCGATACCAGGAAATCAAAATTTGACTTACATCCATTCATTTTTCTTTCAGTCTACGGTTTTGCTTTAGATGGAAACAAGTATTGCATTTTAGTCTTTCATGTCAACGTCCAAAGAGTCTGAGCTCCAGGACCATGGATTAGTTTTAAAGCTTTCATTACACCCGAGCAATGCCGGGCTATACTGCTAGTATGCATATAAATGATTGAGTGACTGAAAATCAAAGAAAGTAAGTAAAACAAGGAAAGGAATTTCTGTTTTATAGAAAATATATAAAATAAGAATTAAAAAGTAGGAAAGAAAAGAATAGATAATAACGAAGTCAAAGATTAAAAAAAAAGAAATGAAAAATCTAAAGAGGAAAAGAAAAATGTTGATTGAATTTGATAAAAAATCTACTGATTGAAAAAATAAACTTAAAATGAAAACTTAAATAAATAGATGTAAATAAGCAAATCACTCTGGCAACAATAAAAAAAAAAATAAAAATAAAAATAAAGAGAAACCTAAATTGCGATAAGAAAAATTAAACAAAAAGAAATTTATTTTAATTTTTACAAAAAAAAGAGACAGTCAGTCAGTTAAATGCCATACGTGATACACACTTGGGCGATCATGTCTCGAATGAGACATAACTGACTGAGCAGAAGATTATCCCGCAGTAGGTTGCCATTGCTTTCTGCGGTAGACTGGTTGCCAGCCAAGGCTATAGAACCCAATCTGTCCTATTATTTAACCCATAACTGGAAGGAAGAGATGGATTAATACCTTTCCCAAGGGTATTTGCGCGTAAGTGAATGCAATGAATTCAACTGGAATTCGAAGTTGGCTCCCTGATTTGTCGTTCTGAGCTGATATCCACTGCACCACAATGCAAAACAAGAAAAAAATCATATGTGAGGAGTTGAATTGGAATGAAGTGATTTGAAATAAATTTGCAAAAAATGCTTTCAAACGATTTGTTACAAAATAAGTTATAATCTCAGTCAATAAACATGTTTTACACTTGACATTTAATGAAAATATACTAATTGAGAATTACTCAATTTATCATAATTTTCTGATCATACAATTGCATGTCTTATACTCCAGAATCAAAGGAAGTATCTGATTTCAAAAGGAAGTGAATCCAACCAATATCATCAAAATAAAAAATTTCACCTTCATGTGTGAATTACAAATTTGCAATAAAGTCAAAGAAACTTTTGCATTCAAGTTGGCATCATCAGAAAAATGGATTTTATTTCAACAAAATCTACATTAACAAGACAAATTGGGATTCATGTGAAGCATTTTTCCTTTACTTTTTTTAAAAAAAATCAAAAATACCACTAAAATGCAAGGGGCTACTGAGAGTAAAAGTGAATGAAGACTTTAGAAGAACCCAGAAGTCTAATCCTAAAGAGGTAAAAAGGGAAAAACCTCTTCTCTTTTACAAAAGACCGAAGAAGGAGTGTGAACCAGGTAATCCACTCATATCAATGCTTAATTTTTCTTTTACATATATAATTTTAGAAATTAGCATTTGATTTTTTTTCAAATTAGTTTATATTTTTAATTATTTATATATTCATTTGTTTCACATTTTTTGTTTACCACATTGTCTCAGTTGTAATTTAGTAAGAGCAAGTAACAAATTATGTCTACAGCTATATCGTGTTGAATGCACCAGTTCCCGTCCAATCACTGAAGTTAAGCAACATCAAGCCTGGTCAGTACTTACAATGGGTGACCATTTGGGAATACCAGGTGCTGTAAACGTAAGGACCAAGAATGGTCCACCGGTCCTCCATGTTTGGGGGTTGGGCTCAGGGCTAACAACCCTGCTCTGTAAAAAACAGTTTATTACAGAAACAGCAACAAAAAGTTACTGCCCTATGCATCATTGGGTGTGATGGATAAATGATGATGATGAAGTAACAAATTGAAATACTTTGGTTGTATATTAATTGTATGGGACTCGTAGATCATGGCACTTTTTATGCCTCTGTCTAAATGAATTATCTTTACACTATTTACATTATTCAGACTATTGTTCTTGTTGTGTTGTGGCTCGTACCACGTGACATCCAGTTGCCTGGATGTCTTAAAGACAATGTGTGGTTAGCACAAGGAGTCGTCATTATCACGGACTTCATAAATTAACACCTACTACTACAAGAGACTGTAAATATTGTATATACATCTTGGTTGTACCAATCTGGTAATCAAATAGTTTATCTACATTTCACTGTGTATCTCTTCATTTCACAATACAACAGTCCTCATCTTTATTTGTTTTTTTTTTAATCATTTCACCCCAGGCAAGGCGTAAATGCCACTAATATGTGGGGGGCTACATAACTGAAAGAAAATTAATTAGAGGAGGGAGAAGAGGATTACAAACCAATTAGGAAGAAGTAATAGAAAGATGAAAATGCAGGTGTGATGACAGTTGCAAGGGGGGAGAGAAAGGGAAGGATATATGGGGTGGGGGAAGGGCTATAGTCAAGTGGTTAGTAGATGAGTATTGACATTGCATTTAAATTTCTGGAGGTTGTAGCCGTCAGGAAAGCAAGAATATGGGAGCGAGTTCCACACGTGGGAAGTGCGAGAGAAGCTGCAGGAGTAGAATTATCTTCTGCATTTGGCTAACCTATGACATTTTAGCTGTTGTTACACTCCAGCCTTCTTCAGATGCTAGGAATTTTGAACCAAACCCTTTATTACAATCACTGGGGTATATCATTCTTATTCCATGTGCAATGTCACTTCTGGTAGCCATGTAGTTATCTCTCTTGAGGGCACATGGCCCAGCTCAGTGAATAGAAACGTTGATTAGTTCCAATGACTTGACCCAAAGAGTTGTGAGTTCAATACCAGGCTACAGCAGTAGTGAACAAGAGAGTTAAGTTAAAGGGAGATAACTGCATAGCTGCCAGAAGTAGCATTGCACATGGAATGAGAATGATATACCCCAGAGATTGTAATAAAGAGTTCAGTTTGAAATTCCAAGCACCTGAAAAAGGCTGAAGCATACAATGGCTGAAATGTAATGATAATAAAGATGTGGACAATAGTCCAAACAATGTAAATAGTTTAAAATACTACTTAATCTCAGAAGTATAGACAAACACAAAAATTATATTCAATTTTAATTTTTTTTATTTAAACTGAATTTTCCAAGTTATGAAATATGTTCAGAAGTGAATGCTTTTCTCCTGAAATCAGTTTTATCAAAATCTTGTAAGGTCAGAGAGCAGAGAGGATGCTTGAATACCCTGTAATAGTAATGAATCACCAGTTTTTAAAGTTTTGCTTGATAAGGCTAGCATACCTTCTAAAACCAAGGTCTATGAGGCATCAGTATCTCTTTAAATTTTAACAGGTTTAAAACAGTATCATCAATATGAACAAATCACTATGATAAGGACTTATAATTCTCCATGGAAAACGAACTGGATTTAAGATCCTGATTATCAGTTCTCTTTGTCTGGTATGTGATTGTCGAGCATTCAATGTCATATAGGAGTACCAATACTACATAATACTTCAATACTCTTTTCTTTCTTTCTAATAAAATTTTCCTCTTTCTTAGTACTTAACTTTTAGAAGACATCATTTGTTATCTCAACGTACATTCAGAATTTTGGTGTTACATTTTCCATCCTCTGTTAAAACAATTCCAAGATACTTAAACTGTTGTACTCATTTATTAAAAGTATATATTGTGGATTTTTGAGGGACTCATCTGTTCAGTTTAGAAGCACACTGTTATGCTACTCACTCAGATTATTTTTATAGAGTGGTGAAAACCTGTGTAAAACCTAACACACTTTTCAGAAAAACTGATAACAGAGAAATGGAGTATAGGAATCAAGACTGGTTGCCACTGAATTGTACAATTTCCTTTACCAAATTTACACTATCCACACACATACATACAGGTGCGATGAGTAAATTGTCTCCATTGTACATTTTTAATTTCACTTAGGCACATTGTTTGTATTTAATTTTGTCAAATACACAGTATAGTAGGGTCAGTTGGGCACTATCTGTAAGAAAAAGAGCACTATGATGCAATTCACTCCACCAGAAATTTGGAAACAGCATGCTATAGTACTTGGCATTTGTACCCGAAGCTCTAATATGAGCATTTCAGAGTGTTTAGGTGTCAATTTGAGGACGGTACAGAGAATTTGGAAAGAGTTGGATGAGTCTAATGGTGATTACGAAGGTGTTATCACGACAATTATCACGACATTATGCTTTCATTCATCTTTTAACAGGGCTTCAGACTCAACATTTATTTGTAGAGAGTTTTTATTTGTTTGTGCTTTATTTATTGACCATAAAATATAGAAGTTTGTGCTCAATAAACTCTCAAATTTGTTGGTGAGGGCCTACATCAAATGACTTGAGAAAGTAGTGCTACCCTTGGTCAAGAGGATGGCTGCTGAAAGACCATATGTTTGGCAACAGAACTCTGCACCATGCCACGAAAGCAAGAGAACCCAGTCATTTTTGACAGACAATTTCTGTGACTACATCATCCCCTACATCTGGCTATTTAACTCTCCAGACTGCGACCCCCTTGATTATGTGTGATGCACAGCTGAGCTATAGATCAACAAAACTGCTTGTAAAGACGAACTGAAGGGAATGAATATGGCAACATTCATCAAATTAACCAAGGAGCCTGTTCAGAAGAGTTGCAAGAGATTCTGACATTATCTAGAGGCCGTGGTTGGAACTAATGGTGATTTTACTGAATAAATTTACTCTTTGGTATTTCAAGATATTTATGTGTAATTTTAGTAAATATATCTGTTAAAATCAGATGTTGACATTATTTTCATTCTTAGCAATTTAGACGACAATTTATCCATCGCACCCAGTATGTATGTAAAATATGAATATATCACACAGTGAGTGATGGTGTTAAAAAAAGAGTGCTTGATGTAAAATAACAGTTATAAGTTATATATTAATTATTAATATATGCTTTTTCTTACTCATAGCACAACACTGAGTTTCATGCACAACAGAATGGACAGGTGTTGAGTTAAGCCTGAATGATTGCATTGTGCATTAAAATCAGTTTTGTGCTACTAGTAAGGAAAAATGTACATTTGTTATTTATAGATATGTGTGTGTATGTGTGTGCGTGTATGTGTGTGTGTTTTTGCATGCTTATTAGCATGCAAACACAAAAAATATGAATGCTTTTAAATGTAACTATATATAATTTTATAAAATGAATAAATCTGAAATCCCATTATCTCTCCTAAATATATCTGTTACCATTTTCAGCAACTGTTTTTCTCTTTCTGTAAATATGAAAATTTAATTGAGAATTGTTTTTAGAAGTTCAATGTGATTAACATCTTCTCCACCTTGTTTGTTTTATAGATGAGAGACCAACATGTTTTAATATTGATTATGATTAATAATATTGATTATTAATAATATTGATTATTAATGCACTCATGTCCAAAAAGAAGCCATTTACTCTTATTAAACATTTTCAACACACTTTATAAATTTATTTGAAAGTGACTTTCTTTTTAGCAAAGATATTTTTGATTTCAAACAGATTCAATCAGAAATACAGTAACAAAGGGAAACATAGTAGATATTTGCAATTTGATCTTAAATGTGTCATCGTTTCTATGTTCTGAGCATTCATAAAACGTCTATAGCATGTAATAAAAATCTTATTATAATAACAATATCTGTACAAAATCAAGCAAATATATTTCCCATAATTTCTTTAAAATGTTCAATTTTGAAATTGGGAAGTTTTTTCATTGCAGATTTGTCCACCATTTTCTAATAAGGTCATTGATTATAGCATTGGGGTATTGGAAATACAGATTCAGTAGAAACACAGAGAAAAGATTTGATATGTGTCAAATATTATCTGAGAGTGGATTGTGTGCTATAAAACAAAGTATTTATAAACCTTGAGCTTAAATTGTTGTATTGAAGAAAATGCAAAGTAGGGATGGGAAAACTGATAAAAAACATCAGGAAAAAGAATTGTAAAACTAAAAGTTATTTGAAAATAATAGAGAAGTAAAATGCTCCAAAATAATGAAATGTATATGAAGGATAAAAAGCATGAAAATCCGATAAATAAAAACCAAACTTAATGGTTTGTTTTTCTTTTTGTACTGTGACTTATTGCCATATCACCCAAGGATTAAACTCTCAACTTCCTATGAATCAACTTTCAACCTCAAATGAATCTCAATTTCCAATGAATCAATGCTTTAATGAGCTAATTCTGTAGGAAACTCAATTCAGATGGGGAGAGTCTGCTGCCTTAAACTTAAGGGCATTTAGTTTTTGATTAGGGAGTGTTTATGTCCCTGTACAACTTGTAAATTGAACCTTTTAAACAGAGTATGTATGCTGCTTCATTTAACCACTTCATTTTCTGATGTTATTTCTTGTCTATTATTTTGGTTTAATTTCATAAAGGTTGATATAACTCCTCCTCTTGCCATACATGCTCAGCCACTTACGATTTCATGGTTTAATGTTTTTCAAGCCTTATTTTTAAATGAAGCAGCATACATACTCTGTTTAAAAGGTTCAATTTTTAACTTGTACAGGTACATGCAATCCAGACAAAGTAGATTCATTAGTATCTGATTCAAAGGAGGAGGACGCATCCAGTTCAGGTATTTCCTGAAAGAAAGATTCCTTCTCTTTCGTTTTTGGATTCTCCTCGCTTATAGGTTGAGCTGTTACTCTATGTAAGGTTTCCATCTTCTCTGGAGATTTACTTTTGGAGTTTTCAATAACAGGAATGATGCCTTTACTATTTACTCTTTCTTTAAATTTGTTTCACAGGAAGCGGTATTTACAGAAGTATGGGCAGTTGCAACTGCTGCCATTATTTCACTAACTGAAGTATTAGCAGAGTTCTCCTTTTTGGCATCTTGTTGCTGTTTGAAGTTGGTCAAGACAGTTTTTACATTGGATATTTTAGGAGATCTTAGGAGAAATTGTGGATATCATATTCTGACAGGGTGGCTAAATCACCAATTGTATGTATTTTCTTAGCCCTTAATAGCTGACCAAGATCATGAGACCATATGGACGATGTCAACTGTGGCAAAATTTGTCCAACAGGGTCTTGGCAATTCACAAGATCAGGAACAATGGCTAATCAAAAATTAAAAGTCCTTCAGTTTAAGGCAGCAGAATCTCACTATCTGAACTAACTTTCCTATAAAATTTAGATCATCAAAGCATCGATTTTATTAATTGGAAGTTGAGAGTTTAATCCTTGAGTGATACAGTGATAAAAGTCAAAATACAAGGAGAAAAACCACAATTCTTAAATCTGGTTTTTTATTTATCTTATTTTTGTGCTTTTTATCTTTTATATGCATTCCATTATTTTAAGGCATTTTTTCTCTTCTGTTATTTGTACTTTCTGTTGTAAGATCACCCCTTTGTACACAATAATGGACTCAACTGAGTGTACATATAATCCTGCCATAAGAGAGAACAGCAGTTGGTCAGTAGAGAGTTTGGTTGAGTTGTAAGTTGGTGCAGAGTTAGTTGGAGTAGAGTTAGTTGGAGTTGGTTGGATCTAGAATCAGTGACCCGAACATACTATTTCACTTCGAGACTGTATATATTTATTTCTACTAATAGTATTCCTAAATTGACTGACCCGTGTTCCAGTTTGTATATTTCGTTCAATGTAACTTACATTTTCTATCTCCATATCTGTTTTTGTTATTTATTATTTTGTGTGGTTTCTCACCCAGAATCCACAAGACTTTCTTATTTCTGTATTCTCAACTACAACTGGAGCAGATATCATATTTCTTGTTTGTCAAATTGTTCTCCATGATACACCTAACTTTGGAAAATTGGCTGTATAGCATATATACCTGATGGTTTTTTTATAAGTTATATAATTTTTATATAGATTAGGGATTGTTAACTTTTTTTCTTTTTTTTTACTGGCAACCAGTCTACTGCAGAAAGTAATGGTAACCTACTACAGGATAATCTGCTGCCCAGTCAGTCATGTCTCTTTCAAGACATGATCACCTAAGCATGTATCACATATGGCATTATAACTGAAACTGACTCTGTATAAAAAGGAGTTCTTTTAATTGTTAGGTTTATTCACATTGGATAAAATCTTTGTTTTGGAGACACTAATTATATGAGGAAAAGAAAATATTTTTATAGGTTCTTGAAAATTTTCTGAACATTTTCAATAAGAAATTTACATGCATGAAAGTTGAGATGTGACTGAAATTACAGTAATAACAATGGATTTGAGTTTTTATTGTGCACATATAATAAGTAGAGATAAACGAAATAATTTTAACCATTTTTTTTCCCGTTTTTTACTGCATGGCAAAACATCTATTGAATAGATGTGAGTTTAACATAAACAATCAAAACAAAGTTAAAATACCACCCACAGGATCAACGACTGGAGAAATTGTTCACCCACCACCAATAAAAAGGATCATTAACAGCATTGAGTTGAACATTCATTTTTGTAGAAATTTAGAAAACTCAGAAGTGAAAGATGTGAAAATAAGCTAAGTATTAGAAGACGGATGTGCGTTGTGGTACAGTGGATATCGGCTCAGAACGAGAAATCGGGGAGCCGAGTTCAAATTCCAGTTGAATTCATTGCATTCACTTACGTGCAAATACCCTTGGGAAAGGTATTAATCCATCTCTTCCTTGCAGTTATGGGTTAAATAACAGGACAGATTGGGTTCTATAGCCTTTGCTGGCAACTAATCTACCACAGAAAGCAATGGCAACCTACTGCAGGATAATCTTCTGGCTACTCAGTCATGTCACTTTTGAGACATGATCGCCCAAGCATTTACCATGTATGGCACTCAACTGACTGACTGATTAGAAGACGGAAAGTGCAACACAGACATTCGAAGGTGAATTGGCATGGCGAAAGAAGCATTCCAGAAGTTGAGTAAGGTATTAAGAAACAGGACAATTCCGCTAGAAACTAGGAAGAGAGGATTGGATTGCTATGTGATGTCTGTCCTTCAATATGGCAGTGAATGCTGGACAATACCATCAAAGATGAAGGAAAAACTTGAAGCAACTGAAATATGGTTCTACAGAAGGATGCTGCGAATCTCATGGATCGAGCATGCGAGCAATGATGAGGTAGGTCTTGGAAATGATGGAACCAAAAAGGAAATTAATACTGAGCATCAGGAAGAGACAGCTGAAGTTCCTGGGGCATGCAATGAGGAAGGAGGGCCTGGAGAACCTGATACTAACAGGCCAGATAGAGGGAAAAAGAGACAGGGGAAAGCAACGGATAACATATTTAAAGGACCTAATCAGGTGGATGACAGAACAAGGATTGCACGGTGTAACAGGAGAAGGCGTGCTCAGAGCCACCAGGGATAGGGAAATATGGAAAGCCATGATTTCCTATGTCCTGAAGGGACAGGGCACATAGAAGAAGAAGAAGTTTTAATACATGCAATGAATCTCAAAAGAAAATCAATCAATCACTGAAAAATGAAACTGAATTCTGATTATTTATAAGACATGATTGGTTTTAAAAAAGACTTTCATGAAGTGCTTGCTGAATGGAAAACAATGTTTTTATTTTTGCTGATTGATTAGAAGGATTTATTTAGTCTCTGATTGGTTAGAAAAGATGAGTGATAAAATTCAAATTCTTGTAAGTTGTGATCCTACTTTCTTGCATAAAATCTATTTGCAAACTAAAGAAAGAATAAGTTGTTTGCTACAATTCTTCTTTTGTTCCTGCTTCAGCTCTAACGTAAAAAAAGATTAATGTTTCAAAGAACAGGTAAGTACAATATACTTGTATATTTTATCTACTCATGTCAGAGCATTCAAAGCAGTTATAAGCATAATATAAACATTGACAAGAGTAAGCAAATTTTTTTTTTTAAATGATCTCACCCCAAGCAAGGCATTCCACTGCCACTATTGCGCATGGGGCTACATAGGGGAAGGTAAAGAGAAGGAGTGGTTAGACATAGGGAATGTCAGGAGAAAGGTGACAGATGAGTAAGGATACCGAGGATGAGGGTTGGGCAGATGGGAAGAGTGTTTGATAGAATGGGAGCAGGTTAGTGTGTTAGGAGGTGTCTATTGACCTTACATTTAAACTCCTGGAGATTGTAGGCATCGGGGAAGCAATCGTTTGGAAGAGAATTCCACAGTCGGAAAGTGCGGGGAAAGAAACTGTTGGAGTAGAAGTTATGGCTGCATTTTATCGGTTTCACTGTAAAAGGGTGGGATCTAGTTGTTAATCTAGTATCTCGTTCAAATACGTATTTAGGGGGCACTAGTGATCTAAGTTCATTGGAGCAGAAGCCGTGAAAGTATTTATAGAAGAGACACAGGGAAGCCACGTCGCGCCGGTGGGAGAGAGACTGCAGGCAGTCTGCCAAGTCAGTGTCTATCACACTACAGACCCTCCTCTGAACCTTATCGAGAAGCCCTTCTTGGATATTATCTGTTCAATTTCTGTTTCTATAACAAGGTAATAAAGACAGCTATAGTTTTGAAGTCTTTTAGTGCACAGCAAACAATATCATAGACTGTTACCTGTTTTTGAAAAGATGTAGAGATAAAGCAAAGAAACCAAAGAACCTTGTATATTCAATTATACAAAAGTCTTATTCAGAAACAAAGGAAATGATAAAAGCATTAACACTTTTGTCATTTTAACAGGTTTCATTTTCCTTACAGATTTTTAAAAAGTTTTTTATTTATAGAATTATTTGGCAAAAGAGCATTGACTTTCATACATCTTAGAATTCAAGGTATTCTGTACACGAAATTCTTTTTTAGACTTGTTGTTTTGATTTATCTCTTAATCTGCTTTTGAAAAGAAACAAAAACAGACTCTCTTACTGCTTCACATAAATCAGATCCACTTAGGCTTGTTTTCATAAAATTCTAACAAAAGCAAATCATGAAGCTGAACTAGAAAGGCCAAGAAGTTATGCAGTCAATGTTGAATTATACGACAGTATAACAACAGTCAAAGGTACTCAGAAATGATTCTGATTATATGGAATTTTTTTTTTTAATCATATCACCCCGAGCAAGGCGGTAACGCCACTGATGTGCAGGGGGCTACGTAAGAGTGAAAAGATTGGAAAATGACAGCTAAGCTGTAATTTTGCAATTAATAAAAATTATATTCACAAATTCATTCTTGAAATAAACAAGGCTGATCTGTATAAAGCAATCAGCCTTGGGCATAATGACTAATAAATAAAAAATGAATGATTGAACCCATTTGCATTTTGTTCATATGCTCTTAGTATAGTCTTTATTGGTTTGGAATTAGTGAGCCAAGTTCAAATTTCAATCTAATTTGCTGCATTTATTTTACACTAATGTCCGTGGAGCCATTTTTACTGCACTTTATCAGTACATTAAATATTAGGCTAAACTTGTTTTGTTAACTTTAGTTGGCAGTTAGTTTATAAGAACATCAAAACCACTCCATTATCTTTCCAGAAGGAGTCATGGTAATTCAAAGTTAATACAGCAAATGAATCTGTCAAGAACCATGATTATCTGTGACCTGAAAAGTCATAGCATTTTAAAAAAAGGCAACTTGATGGATACATTCATTCAAAGATAACAAGGAAGCAGAGAAAATATTTTAGCAGAGAAAATATATTTTCTTTCAAAAGAACTTTTGAGAGAGTTGGAACAGTGAATTCTAAGTCTGAAAACTATCATAATGTATGAAACTGATAGTTTTCATGTTTTAATAAAACTTATCATTCATTTAGAAGTTAAAACAAATAGAAATTCTTTAGCCATAATATGAACTTATCAGTCATGCAACTATCAAGGTAAGGAAAGAAGTTTGATCAAATCACATAAAAAAGAACAAAAGAAACAAGACTGTCACTGATGAGTGAGTCCCTTGTGGCATGGCGAACAATTGTGGAGAATGTTAATATCAGAGGTCTCCCAATCATTCTGGTATCAGCAACAGTGTTGTGAATAAGTACAAATCACAAAGCTTTGTATCCAGACAGAATATTAAATTCCGCACAAGTGTAGAATTCAAATGATGCTGGCAGTTCTTTAAGTTATTTAGATGGCTTTTATTTTTAATGAATTATTTAGGCACTAATTTTTTTGTTCAGCATTATATTTACTGATATTTTGTTTATATCTTATAAAATCTACAAAATATTTTGACTTGCACCATTATTTATTTAAATGTTGTATCCAAATATTTAGCCATTTATCACTATATGTTTCAGTTACGGTTGTGTAAACAATTTGTGTATTGCACAAACCTTTTTAAATGCCATTAAAATATACACACTTTATATGCAAGAATTTATTTTTTATTCATGAAATAAAAGTAATTTTTACCTTATTTACACAGTAATTATTGAAAGTTTAAGTTTATATCTTCAATGGTCATATGGAATAAATATATAATAATGATTCTAAATTTCCAGGTTTATTTAATTTTTATTTTTTATTTTATACACTACTAGCAGTATAGCCTGGCATTGCTCGGGTGTAATGAAAGCTTTAAAACTAATCCATGATCCTGGAGCTCAGACACTTTGGACATTGGCATGAAAGACTAAAAAGCAATAGTTGTTTCCAGTTAAAACGAAACCATAGACTGAAAGAAAAATGAATGGATGTAAGTCAAATTTTGATTTCCTAGTATCGATATCAAATAAGTTTTTTTCATCGTAAACTGAATTTTGAAGGCTAAATAAGTCCTCTGATTAAATGGTATCATGGCTGAGACTAAGAACTACAATTATACCTACTTAGAGCCAAACCCGAAGCAAAAACTAAAATAAAAGGGCTGAAAAAAATACAGATATACAGGCAGATAAACAGACACACACACACAAACAGCTTGCCTTTTATATATATATACATATATTATTGATTTTCTGCACTATTGTAAGAACTGCAACCTTGAAACTTTTGAATATTGTTTCTTATGTCTCTGTCTATGAGTGTATCAAATTTGATTAAAATTGAACCACTCCTTCTATAACTTGATTTTTTTCAATTATCGATTTTCCATATTTATCGAGGGTGCCTCAACACAAAACTGAGCTAAGAACACTTGCAGACGCTTATAGTACAACTGTGTCAATTTTCAAGAAAATTGGTTCAGCTGTTTTGGAGTCTATAGGTAACGGATATACACACACACAGACAAAGTTCCATTTATAAATAAGTTTAGATTTACATTGTTGGAACTGTTGTCTACAACTTTATCGTCATGTTCACAATATTTTGGCTGTTGTACACTGAGACCTTCTTCAAGTGATATATATTGGAATTTCAAACCAAACCCTTTATTTAGTCTCTAGGGAATGGTTGTTCTAATTCCAGATGCCATACTTTTCTGGATATCTCAGTTAATTCTCTTTATGTTTCTATATTTCTGAGATGAGGTATTGTAATTATTTACATTATTTATGCTGTTCAGACTGTTGTCCTTATCTGTATTGCCATAGAGGACACATGGCCTAGTAGATAAAAATGTTATATCTAGTGACTTTTTCTGCATGTATGGCATGGGACATCATTGACCAACAAGTACCAGATTTCTGGGTTTTTTTACCTATTACCCTATGTACTGATGGATGTACATTGTAGTGGAGTGAATATCGACTTGGAACAAGAAATCAGGAAGCATAAGGTAGTTTATCTACATTTCACTGTGTATCTCTTCATTCCACGATACATATTTAAATTACAGCTATATACCATGGATGTGCGTTGTGTTGCAATGGATATTGACTCAAAACGACAAATCGGGGAGCCAAGTTCGAATTCAAGTTGAATTCCTTGCATTCACTTATGTGCAAATACCCTTGACAAAGGTATTAATGTATCTCTTCCCTCCAGTTATGGGTTAAATAACAGGACAAATTAGGTTCTATAGCCTTGGCTGGCAACCAGTTTCTGCAGAAAGCAATGGCAACTTAGTGTAGGATAACCTCTTGCCCAGTCAGTCATGTCTCTTACAAGACATGATTGCCCAAGCATGTATCATGTATGACACTTAACTGACCGACCCTATGTACCAATGTTCACTAATATCAGTAGATTTTTTTGCAGCTATTATGAATTTACTGTATAGAAATGTTGCTCCTTTAAAAACAACTAAAACAATTTTCAATAAATGAAAAATGATTAATACCTTTCCCAAGGGCACCAGTGCTTAAGTGAATGCAGGGTATTCAACTGGAATTTGAACTCAGCTCACTGATTTCTCTTTCCAAGCCGATATCCACTGCATCACAATGCACATCCGTCACTATACGCTTACAGTACCTGCTATTCCCGAGCGGTCACCCATCTAAGTACTGACCAGGCTCAACGTTGCTTAACTTTGGTGATTGAGTGAGAACTGGTGTATTCAACACGATATAGCTGTATGCATCATGTAGATGTGAACTTCAAGCAAATCAAAAACATATACGCATCTAAATGACGAGTGGGATTGTCATCTATCAGTGAATACAGCAACTAACATTCAGAGTTTAGGGACTTTGCCAGCTGCAACCAAATAACTCAGGATGGTAGAATGAATAGTGTTAAATTAATGAGCCATATTTTGGCTGGCTATCTGTGAAATGACTTTTAACTCCCAGTACAATTTTGCTTGATTCAGCTATAATGTTTATCTGGTTAGAGGTTTGGCTTCTTGTCATTATTTTAGCACACTGAAACATGATGAGCTGCATATGGTTAATTTGGTGCATCTGTTAAGCTGCAGTGAGATTCGTCATTCAAGACTATCCACTATAAGAGTAAGATCATTTTGTCAACATTGTGATTTAACGCAGATGAAAATGATGATGTTCAAAACTAAGAGTTACTCGTTATAAACCCTGAAAGAGTAACATTTCTAAACATTCAACAATTGGAACATCAAGATCCTTTTTGCTAATGTTTAGGAACTTTCTTACGAATCTAATATAATATTCTTTCTGATGTAAGCAATATTCAATACCATATCTACATTTATATCTCAATACCATATCTACATTTATATCTCAATATTTTGAGTTATTACTTAGGTTATAAAAGATCACAGCACTTATACTCAATGACATTACATGTCAATGCTTATTGGGATGAGAGAACGAACATGTAAGATAACAAAGTTACAGATGTGAATAGCTGAATACAATTCTATTGTAAGTTCCCATATTTAGTTCTATGGAACAGGGTAAAAATATGACTTCTTTCTTCCACTTGTTTTTCATACTTATTTTGACTTCACAGCAAATGAGCTTATTTGTTTTGGCTTTGATCAGCCTTGCACCTGACCCTCACCATTACTGACAGGTTCAAAACAATTCTTTCTGTTTCCTCCAAGAGAAAAAATATGAGTTGTGCACTCAAACACCCAGGCATTAATGCATGTTGTACAAAAGTAATCTGTTAGAAACCAATTGTATTGAGTCAAAGAATTACAAATAGTTTCATTGATTTTGTTAATATCATAGAGAACAAAAATAAAGAAGAATTTTTTTTTAAAGTGAAGGACTGTATTACAAAGAATAAATAATTTCACAGTATATTATTGATCTATGTTTACAAACATCAGGTTGGAAATGTTTTTGTTTTTTTTCTGCTTCTTCTTTCTTGTCCATCTCTTTTTACAAAACTTCATTCTTATTTCTTTTCTTTACTTATTACCATATTTTATGAGATTTTATCTTTCTTCTTAGTCTTCTCTTTTATCCTTCTTCTCTCTCAACCATTTTTACTTCTCTTTCTTTCCCTGTCTTTTTTCTCTTTCTTTATTTCTCTTTCTCTTTCCTTCTCATTTCTCTTTCCTCCTTTCTCTCTTTCTTTTTTTCTCTAATTATTATTATTATTCTGCTTTCTGTTTACTAAAATCCCTTACTGGGTCATTAGCTAAAACCTGGGGTCATACAAAGAAAGAAATATATACATTTGTTCATACAAATTCTGATGCTATGTGATACAGCATTTACATCTTTACATTGATTACTCTTCCAAAGAGATGAGCAGTTCTTTTGTTATACTAATGTCTGTTCCATTACAAGGCTCAAGAGTCACCCAAGGTAATGGGGTTACTTTTAAAATGGTTATGATGAATGATGTGCAAAAGTGAAAAGTGGTGTTGAGAAATAAAGATTATGACAATAAAGAGGGTAAATAACTATTGACCCTTGACTTGAAGAGGTTAAGGGTCAATAGTTTTTAGGGAAACATCCATGCAGGTGTCTGGTCCCACAAAGTAACAGTTCTTTGGGCAAAAAGAGTCTGAGTGAAACTTTCTTTTTACATTTGGAATATGAAGGAAATGGTTTGACACTGTGGAAGTGACATGTTCTGCCCTACCAGTAAAATGGATCTATACTGGTAGACCTAAATAATGGAGCTCATTTGAACATTTGCCATGAAACCATAAGAGAGTAGTAATAATATGCTGTCAACATTGCAGCTGTAGGAAAGAGGCTGCAAAGTGGAGTGTAAGTCATCACCCACAAGACCACTTAAACAATTTTAACATCTGCCAATGCTGAAATGTCAAGATTGAACAGCTTCAATCCAGATATACTTACAATATCCCATTTTTGTTATAACCTTTCTTTTGTAAAGTTAAAGTATGGAAAGAGGAGACAAGTAATTCAAGAAGCAATAGAATGGGCTGATCAATTTCCCAGCATCTTCAGCAATGGAGTCTCACCACAATGTTTTGAATCTCTTATTAATATGGGCTGCCAGGGATTTTGTTAATATTCTTGTCTCTACCTTTTGCTGTCATACAAAGGGCTTCATTTATTATGTTTAACAGTAATTTTAAGGCACCACTTTATTTTCAATTTCAAAATCATTATATTTACTTATTTGACATTCTTTAACATACTTTTTTATAATCATTTTACCCCAAGCAAAGCAGGACCACCACTGATGCTCAGGCAGTTACAGTGAGAGAAAAACAAGGTATAGAGGATGCCGAAGAAAGGATAAGCGATGAATGTAATTTAGGATGATAGTGTTAGTAAAATTCACCATAATTTATGGATAAAGTGCAGGGATCAGTTTATGTATCTAAATCTAAATTAAATCTAATCTTATTTATAAATGGAACTTTGTCTGTCTGTGTGTGTCTGTGTGTGTTCTTAGTCTCAGTCATGATACCTTTTACTCAGAGGACTTATTTAGCCTTCAAAATTCAGTATACGACAAAAAAAATTTATTTGATATCGATACAAGGAAATCAAACTTTGAATTACATCCATTCATTTTTCTTTCAGTCTATGGTTTCGCTTTAACTGGAAACAACTATTGCTTTTTAGTCTTTCATGCCAATGTCCAAAGAGTTTGAGCTCCAGGACCATGGATTAGTTTTAAAGCTTTCATCACACCCGAGCAACACCGGGCTCTACTGTTAGTTGATTATAATAGAGAATCAATCTCCCGAATGTATATTATATAGTAACAACCATCCATGATAGTCACGAAGTAAGAGATTGAAGGTAATGTTGACAACATTCCTGGATATAGAGTATCCTTTTGGCATCTGTTGACCAGGTCCATTATAGTATACGGATATAGAATATACATGCCATACGTAATCTGTTCAATGAAACAACATCAAAGACCATCATTCTCAAATCAGACACTCTCTAGAATCGGATTTGAACTCCAATAATTGGAAAAATATGGCTGCCTTTTATACACGTCACATTGAATATTTTGAGCTTCCTGATTGGTTAAGCCTTTTATTGGTGAACTATGAAATGGGTTGGCTTGTGGGTATGTATATAATGTACCAAAAAGTCCAACAGATAGAAGATGGCAATTGCTGTTGCATTTAAACTTTTAGAGATTGTAGCTATGAGAGAATCAAGTATACGGAAGGGGCTTCCACAGACAGGGAGTGCAAGAAAAGCAACTGATAAAGTAGAAGTGGGGGCTATATTTGACTATTTTGATAGTAAAAGGGTAAGACCTAGATGCCAGTTTAGTAGCATGAGTATGTTTTTATATGATGCCACTGCCATATATCTTTAAGGTTATTTTTTCTTTGTAGTCTTTAATAACAATGTCTGGTTTATTAGTTGTTGTATGTCTGTCCGTATAAATGGTAGATTCAAAGAATAGAGACCTCATGGATTTCTGTGACTGGTTCAGGGAGATTTTCATACCATTTTCTAGCAACTGATACACTGTAATACTGGGATATCTTTTTTTTTTTTTTATAATCGTATCACCTCGAGCAAGGCGGTAACGCCACTGATGTGCAGGGGGCTACGTAAGAGTGAAAAGATTGGAAAAGAGAAAGCCAGAAACCACAACCTAAACAGGGAACAAGGGATGAGCCTCTTAACCTGTTCAATAGACGTGGGTGGAGTGTGCTGCCAGTGAATATTATTATTATTTTATTTTTTTATCCTTTTCATCTGTACCTCTTCTTTCTTTTATTCTGTCGACATCACTGAGCAAAGCATTGTCACTCTAATTACTCCTTACAAGCACATCTTCATCTGAAGTGACCTTTTTTTATGCCATTTCTGACAATCTCAATTACCAATGCACACAGCCAGAAAGTTTGGTTCAAATATGAGTTCTTATTACCCTTATTATTGCACACCTGAACTGATTCATTAATGCATCATGTCTCTGACATTTGCAGCTCACAATAAGCATCTTTGTGTCTTTTTTTTTTTAGTAATGTTTGTTAATCTTACACACTGGCTCTTAAGAGAGACATTTGAGTCAAGTCTATAAAGACATGAGTCTGCTCCGATTCAAAGAACACTAGCTAGTGGTCTTCCTGTCCTTCAGCTATTGCCAACTCTAGACATGTTATCATCATTATAATGTTTGCTGTTTAATTCTGTTATTTATTACCAACTTCTTTGCATCGTTCTACTTTCCATTTCTTTCATCATCTTCATATTATCATAAAATTACTATTAGTTTGTTCCTATTCATTTATCATACAAATAATATTGACTTATTCTTATAGGAGATCAAGTGACAGTAAGTCACCACAGGGGTCCTTGACAAAATCCAACAGAGAATCTGTAATGTGATCGATCCTGACTTGGCAGCTCGGATACAGCCACTTTTTTTACCAGCGCAATGTGGCTTCACTGTGTCTCTTCTACAAGTATTTTCATGGCTTCTGCTCAGATGAGCTTAGCTCACTGGTATCCCCTATACATGAATTTGCTTGAGCCACAAGATTAGTAACTAGATTCCACCCATTTACTGTGAAACCAATAAATTTTAAATGCAAATTCTACTCCAGCAGCTTCTTCTCTCACACTTCCCACCTGCGGAATTCTCTTTCGTTTACTTGATTTCCCGACGGCTACAATCTTCAGGAATTCAAATGTAAAGTCAACAGTCATCTTCTATCTCACTAACTTGCATCCTCTCTCTCTCTCTCTCTCTCTCTCTCTCTTTCATCAGTATTCTCATCATCCTTTTCCTACCCTCTTCCTTATACCCCCTGTAACCTGTCACTCTTTCTCATAACTTACATCCTATGTAACACCCTGCTTAACAGTGGCAGTAAAATGCCTTGCTTGGAGTGACATGATTACAAAAAAAAAGTTGTCCAACACTGTCTCTTTTTTTATTCTTGTGGAATTTAAATGATTTTCTTTGCAGGAATCTTTGGGACCATTCCAAGAAATCCAGTAACTAAAGTTATCACCATCATTCTACAATTTTCAGTTTTCTGGCAAAGTCCAACTATTTTCCCAGAAATTAAGTCTTTTACTTTTAAATTTGTCTTTTACTTTCATTCAATGCTTGCTGGAATAGTGACAGACGTGCACCTAACCCTAACAACTGTTTTTCTTTATTTATAATAACTAAATCTGGTCTTATAGCCAATATCTGAATATTTTTTATTGTCTTGTTTTGCAGAGCAGCTTCTGATTTATACTTCTATTATATTTTATGCCTTAATAGAGTTTCATTGTACAATACCCAAGTATATCTATTGTTATGATCCGGGGAATAATGGTAAACTGCATCTGGCAGCAAGGCCTCTGATTGGGAGGTTGTGAGGAGCATGGAACCACCTCTTAATTTCTGTTGTTCCCAGATCCACTCTGACCCGGAGTGTTAGCACCTGTTAGGGTCCCAGCTATAGGCAAATAGTTAACCCCCAAACTGGGGTAAAAACACTATGAAAGTATAAAAATACACTTTTATAGAAATATATACATAAAAATAGACTTTTATAAAAAAATATACATTTTTGATGGAAAAATATTAACAACAATACATTTTTAAGAAAAAATTATAACCATACAATACATTTTTGAAGGAAAAATTTTATTCTCAGCAAAACATTTTGAATACAAAACTAGAAGACATTTTCAGTTTTCCAGAACAAAAAGAATAAAAACAAAAATTTTAATTAAAATCTGACAAAATCAACCTTCTCACTTTAACCGAACATTAAAAAAAACAAAAAACTAAAACCCCACCTTTTTGGTCTTAAATAACCCACAGAGGTTGACATGCCATTAAACAAAACTCAAATCTATTTTTATACCATTTCTGAGATATATTCTCTCTGAATTTGTAGTATAGCAAGCTACCATTATTTACAATATTTAAATTCAGACTAATGTTGTCATCTTCATTGTTATTATCATAACTGTTGTGGGATCTCCCCTTTGTATATGATAATGGATTCAACTGAGTATACATATACTCCTGTCATAGTAAGATACAGCAGCTGCCATAGAGTTGATAGTTGAGAGGAATCGTAGAGATCCGTTAGAGTTATCGGAGTGTACCGGGACTGATACGTAAGTTACCGAGAGATACCAAAGTTACCCAGAGACTATTGCATCAGAAGTCGGACTAGCTCTGAGCTCCACTCAGCTAGAATAATATACATGGATATACTATTTCTAATGACTTCACCTCAAGACTTTTATATATTTATTTCTTACTAATAGTATTCCTGGATTTACTAACCTGTATTCAAGTTTGTATATTATGTTCAATATAACCTACTTTTCTATCTCAATATCTGTTTTTGTTGTTTATTATTTTGTATGGTTCCTCACCCGGAATCTAGAACAATAACATTTTGACCATTGTGCCCTACAGCCTTCTTCAACTGTCTATAAATCCAGGTAACCTGCTATTTCTATTTCCAGTAACTCTAAGTCCGTACTACCCAGGACCTGAACTCATAATTATTATGTCTATTACTATCCAAATTATGACCTAATGATTTATTCTACGATACTCAGACTTCGTGAAAACTGGACAAGTAATAACAATGTAGTAATAAAAGAGAACAAAACAAGATATAATATCAATCTATACCACTGTTTTTCAACCAGTGTGCCTTGAAAGGAGCCCATGTTAACAGAATAGTTATTAATGAAAACTTATTTTTAAAAAGCTAAAGACACCAAGCATATAGCTTCCAAGTAAAAGTCAAATTTTTGTTATTTGATATTTCAAATTGGATACCAAATTTTTTAATCTTTAAAGGAAGGATAATCCTCAAGGGATTTAAATGTTATTATAGTATATAGAGTTCCCCACCCCCTGTTTCCTCGCAGTGGGACTAAACCAATGCCAGAAACCTACAATTTCCATCTCCTCATTGGTGGAGGAGTTATACCTTCAGATGACAAGGGACTCGGTTGATGAATTGGTCTGCTCGTTACAGTCATATATCAAAACTGGCACTAAAGGTTTGGCAGTAGTCAGTCAGTTAAGTGCCATACGTGATACACGCTTGGGCGATCATGTCTCGAAAGAGACATGACTGACTGGCCAGTAGATTATCCCGCAGTAGGTTGCCATTGCTTTCTGAGGTAGACTGGTTGCCAGCCAAGGCTATAGAACCCAATCTGTCCTGTTATTTAACCCATAACCGGAAGGAAGAGATGGATTAATACCTTTCCCAAGGGTATTTGCGCGTAAGTGAATGTAATGGATTTAACTAGAATTCGAACTCGAGTCCCTGATTTCTCGTTCCGAGCCAATATCCATTGTACCACAACGCACATCTTTTAAATATAGACTGAGACTTATAGTAGCAATCATTAATGTTACTTTCTGGTAATATATAAAATTTCAAAGGAAAGAGTTCTTAAATTGTACATGAACTGTTAAGTCATTATAACCTTTTAGAGCACATTATAGATTTTACAAATAGAATGATCTGGACTAACAAGAAATTGTTTAAAGGTGAGTATGTGTGTTCATACGTTTTTGTGTGTTTGCCGATACAAGGTGGAAATTGCTACTGTTTTTGTTTTTTTTATAATCGTGTAGCCCCAAGCAAGATATTTTACTGCCACTGTTGTGCAGGGGGTTACATAGGAGGAATGTTATGAGAAAGAGTGACAGGTTATAGGGAGTGTCAGGAGATTATCCCGCAGTAGGTTGCCATTGCTTTCTGTGGTAGACTGGTTGTCGACCAAGGCTATAGAACCCAATCTGTCCTGCTATTTAACCCATAACTGGAAGGAAGAGACGGATTAATACCTTTCCAATGGGTATTTGCGCGTAAGTGAATACAATGGATTCAACTGAAATTCGAACTCAGCTCCTCGGTTTCTCATTCTGAGCCGATATCCACTGTACCACAATGCACATCCTTGCCTATCATGTAATCAGTTGGCAGTAGAAGCTCCCCAAAAAGCTGATCCCAATTTATGAACCAAGGAGATTATGAGAGTGACCTGAACCAATCAAGCTGACCTAGGCAGCACAAGCAGCCAGATTTTCTCCAAGAAGGCTCCAAAAGGAAAATGGTGATTGAAGAAATCAGGAATCTCAAGGAAGAGCAGAAAACAACTACTGCTGTTTCTTTGTTCAAACAATGTGCTTGGACTACCTAGAGTGATATTGATCCAATGAAGCTATTCCTACAACAATCAAAACCAACATTTTCTGATAAATATGTAAATTCATTAAACGTTTTTATGATTAAATTGAGTGTCATCAGTTCTGTCACAAAACTTGAGCAGTGAGTCTTGTTGAAAAATGCTTCTGAAACCAACTGATGAAAATGAGTTAAAATAAAATGTATGGTGTACCAGTAAAGGAAATTATACAATGCCCAAAATCTTTGTCAGCAAATAATCACTGACTTTTCAACATGTCGGCAAGTATCATAAATTAAAGACAGGTAAAAGTAACAAATGAGGTGGGATTTACCAAATGATGCTAAGGTTTTGTGAAGATGGGAAAAATTTGCTAGCAAAGCTGAATTGTACTTTAAAATGTAAAATGACATAGGCATATGAAGGTAATGTAAGTCAAATGATATCTGGCAAATAAAGATCTCTTGTTTTTGTGGTAGAACCATCAAGAACAAAGTTAATGTGGTTAGCAAGTCTAAGCTGAAGTAAGCAGTAAAGCCACTGAAAAATGGAAGGTGGCCTTGAATAGGCAATAGGAAAAAAAAAAACGGAAACTGCCAAAGAATATTATCTTTTTCGTAGAAACACAATTCAGGATTGCAAAAGAAAGTGCAAATTGCTGAAAAACAAAGAAAGAACTTCTCATGAAATAAATGTCCGTTTTCTTCTTCAGGAATGAATGTTTAATGTCTTTACTTTTGTAGTAGTAATTTCTGTACGCTAGAGTTTTTACAGCAGTTTGTCAGTGGATGACTAAACATGCTATTTTTTTTTTGCAATTCATTTTCTTTATTCTTATATTTGAAATGGTTTAGTTCAATATTCATTAGTTTAAAGTTTAAAATGCATTTGTGGTGCAGTGGTTATCAGCTCAGAATGAGAAATCGGGGAGCCAAGCTCAAATTCCAGTTGAATTCCTTACATTCAATTATGTGCAAATATTCTTGACAAAGGTATTAATCTGTCTCTTCCCTCTAGTTATGGATTAAATAACAGGACAGATTGGGTTCTATAGCCTTGGCTGGCAACCAGCCTACTGCAGAAAGTAATGGTAATCTACTGTGGAATAATCTTCTGCCCAAGCAATAATGTCTTGAAAGAGACATGATCACCCAAAGCATGCATCACATATAGCACTTAACTGACTAACTTATATAATAAATGTAATTTGGTACTGTTATGATAGATCCCGGATGAGCCCCCAATTTTGTTACGTATTAAGTGCAACAAAAGAAAAGATAAATGATTAATTAAAACTCAGAGCTAAAAATCATGGACAAATATTTAATTCATAAAACACACCAAATAAAATATTTACAAATATATAATTTTTGTTGCATTCAAAATATGAGACACAGAGTTTACTATTGGCAAGTGTTACGAGGAGAGAAAGGGAAGGTAAGGTGGCAAATATCTTTACCCAATTAAGTTGGGGAGGAAGTTAAGTTCTATACTTTTGGGAAATCCTTAAATGTGTATATAAAGAATAATTATTAGCTTGATCAATGAAAGAGTCAAAAATATGTATTTACCCATATAGTTCCATGAGGTTATTTTTCAGGGTTTAGTTGGTTGGCAACTTTTCTTACAGATTCTTTTGGCTGGATATAAATCCTTTAATCACAACCGGAGTTGATAAGGTCAGCACATCCTATTAACAACTCTTTCAAGTTTGAGTCAGTACGACTTTTTATGAGATTCTTTTGGCTAGATATAAATTCTTGAATCAAAGTCAGAGCTGATAAGGTCAGCCCATCCTATTATCAACTAACTACTCACTGCCCAAAACCTATTTTTATAGGGGCTGAAACTTAATTTGCATACTTCTAGAATCTTTTGAATTCTCTCGATTCTACTGGAATTTTCTACAATCTTCCCAAACGTTCTATTCCTAATTTATCTATTTAACAACTACTTCCTGAATTAAAACTTATTTTTGTAATAACAAGTAGGACTCAATAGAGTCCCTTACTACAACTTTTTAGATATTGTTATTATTATTTATAAATGCATCCTCGTAACAGTACAGTAATATATTTTTCTCTGCAACTCTCCATTTTGGTGTGAATTTTCAAAATGAAGAATTATTAAACACTGATTTATTTAGAGGAGAATCTTCTTCTTGATTGTTATTGCAACAACATTTTGTCTATTGTACCTGCCATCATTATTTATGATATAATGAATAGATAAGGACATCCAGAGTGAGTGAGAGAGATCTAGAGATCTTTCCACCAGAGAGCTATTGGTCTACGCTTATGTCTCAGGATACTGCATACGATGATTACGTCTACATACTAGATTGACCTACCTGGTTACATTTGTCTAAACTACTTAACTATCTCATATTGATATATATATCCCTTTCCGGAACATAACAATTTACATATCCAACATAGGTGACAGCCTTAGAATTTTGAACCAAACCTTTTATTCAATCCACAGGCATAAATAATTCTTCTTTCACTGTCGATAACAAAAGATATCATGTATCTCTCTCTCATGCTTTTTTCTCCATCCACTCCACTTATCAGTTTGCTCTTCCTTCTCATACTCCCTTCCTGACACCCCCTGTAACCTGTCACTCTTTCTCATAACATTCCTCCTATGTAACCCCCTGCACAACAGTAGCAGTAAAATGTCTTGCTTGGGGCTACACAATTATAAAAAAAACAAAAACAGTAACAATTTCCACCTTGTATCGGCAAACACACAAAAACGTATGAACACACATACTCACCTTTAAACAATTTCTTGTTAGTCCAGATCATTCTATTTGTAAAATCTATAATGTGCTCTAAAAGGTTATAATGACTTAACAGTTCATGTACAATTTAAGAACTCTTTCCTTTGAAATTTTATATATTACCAGAAAGTAACATTAATGATTGCTACTATAAGTCTCAGTCTATATTTAAAAGATGTGCATTGTGGTACAATGAATATCGGCTCAGAACGAGAAATTGGGGACCCGAGTTCGAATTCTAGTTAAATCCATGACATTCACTTACGCGCAAATACCCTTGGGAAAGGTATTAATCCATCTTTTCCTTCCAGTTATGGGTTAAATAACAGGGCAGATTGGGTTCTATAGCCTTGGCTGGCAACCAGTCTACCACAGAAAGCAATGGCAACCTACTGCGGGATAATCTACTGGCCAGTCAGTCATGTCTCTTTCGAGACATGATCGCCCAAGCGTGT
Source organism: Ascarosepion bandense (assembly GCA_037127315.1). Classification (NCBI taxonomy): domain Eukaryota; kingdom Metazoa; phylum Mollusca; class Cephalopoda; order Sepiida; family Sepiidae; genus Ascarosepion; species Ascarosepion bandense. The sequence continues at coordinate 1,545,993 of JBBBDQ010000439.1, read as the reverse complement.
ATCACATATGGCACTTAACTGACTGACTATAAGTTATGAGGCAATGTAACACATCACTCAATAAATCCCGGGCCTAACTAATAAAACAACTTTTAAGCAAAATTCAACTTATTCATCAACATAATTTCCTTCTAGGGTGATACATTAATTCCAACATTTTCAAAGAATGCGATACCTTTTTTTTAATACCATTTGTCTTTGACCTCAAAATATGCCTTGGTTTCTGATATCACTTTTTCATTGGAGCCAAATCTTTTTTCCTGGAGCGTTCTGCTGAGGTCTGCAAACAGCCAGTAGTCACTGGGAGCCAGAGCTGGAGAATAGGGTTGATGTGGAAGTGATTCAAAGTGCATGTAGTTTTGCAATCATTGCAATCAACTTGTGACAGGGTGCATTGTCATGGTGAAAGATCACTTTTTCTTCTTCATTTGTGGCCATCATTTGGTGATTTCTTCCTTCAAATACACCAATAATGCTATATAATATTTGCTATAGATGGTTCTTCCTTTCTCAAAGTAATCAATGAACAAAATACCTTGCACATCTCCAAATATGGAGGCAAAAACCATGTCTGCTGATGTGTGCTTCTTGGACAGCTTTAACCTGCTGCTGGCCACTCAGCTAGTTGCCGATTTGACTCTGGAGTGATGTGGTGGATCCATGTTTCATCCATTGTCACATACTCATGCAAAAGCTTCTTGTTGCATTGAAACAGTTGCAAACAACGCTCTAAATCACTGACACGTTGTTAATTTTGACTGATTATGAGCAAACACAGTACCCACTTTAAAAACAACTTTCTCATTGAAAAATGTTCATGCAAAATGGTGAATACACTGCCTTTTGATATTTTCAACACCTCTGCTATCTCATACAACTTCAATTTACAATCGGCCAAAACGAGTTTGTGGATTTTTTGGTGTTTTCTGGGGCAACCGCTGATTTTGGGTGACCTGAGCATTCAGCATCATTTGTGTCTGTACAACTGCATTTAAAATCAGCATACCACCGTTGTTTCTAAAAATCACAAAAGGATAAGTTGAGGGAATAAGATGGATGACCTATTTTTGTAATGATTTTTTTTGACAGGAACCCACATACTGCTAAAGCCCAATTTTTGTCTTATTCTCAAATGTTCTGTTAGAAAGCAACATTGCTTCACTATTAATTAAGTTCTTTTGCTATTAATCGCTCACTCAATCTTCAACCTAAGTGTACCAACATTCACACTCTGTACATATTTGCAGCTGTTCTTTGCGTTTGTCACTGCCTGCTTTTTGTTGTACACATCTTATTACTCTTCTTTCAACCCCTTGTCAAAAACACACACTTTCTTCATATGTTCATAATAAGCCATTTTCAATAGCATTAATGTTTCACTAACACGTTTACAATTTTCACACAAAACTTTATGTTAATCTCCTGCTCTAGATTCCTTTCACATATTTTTCACTGACAGTAAAACATGAACATATACACCATCATCTACTGTGCTTAAAGAAAGCAGAAATGATAATATGTCTGGATGTTCTTGGGTAAAAATGTTTATCTGACTTGTTACCCCCAAGGACATGCTGTCATCATTCTAGGAAGTAAATTGATGCACCTCATATACCATGTATCTTCGATTTAAATGCAAATCCTGCACCAAATGTGAGGTTCCATCCAGCTGCCTAAACCGACTGAAGAATGCACTTGATTTAGCATCAATAACAGTAACAACTTCTTAACAAGAGGAAATTAATTAGCTTTTGTTATTTCAGTTCTAAATGTTTTGTGAGTCAGCAAATTTTGGACTTAACTTCCAATCTAAATCTAAACTTATTTATAAATGAAACTTTGTGTGTGTGTGTGTGTGTGTGTGTGTGTGTGTGTCTGTGTGTGTGTCAGTGTGTGTCTGTATCCATTACCTATAGACTCCAAAATGGCTGAACCGATTTTCTTGAACATTTACATAGTTGTACTATAAACGTCTGTGAGTGTTCTTAGCTAGGTTTTGTGTCGAGGTACCCCTGATAAATATCGAAAATTGATAATCGAAAAAAATCGGGTTATAGAAGGAATAGTCTGATTTTAATCAAATTTGATACAGTCATAGACAAAGACATAAGAAACGATATTCAGAAGTTTCAAGGTTGCAGTTCTTACAATAGTGCAGAAAATTGATAATATATATATATAAAAGGCAAGATGTTTGTGCATGTGTCTGTTTATCTGTCTGTATGTCCTTTATACAAATCCACAATTTTTATCCGATTCTCACCAAACGTCACACAAATATTCTTTAGGCTGAGTCTGAGCTCCAGGACCATGGATTAGTTTTAAAGCTTTCATTACACCCGAGCAACGCCGGGTTATACTGCTTGTGGTTTTATAAATGAAAATAGTAAAGTTCATAAGTGATACCTATGAAAATTTGTGTATGCAACTAAGTTGCATATTCAACTGTTATAGAAAACAAGTCTGAAACTAAAAAGAAATAAACACTGTCAGATCAATAAGATTCTATTGTTCAGCACAGAAACCACAATTTGCAAATAGTACTTGAATGGGGAATCTATGAATTGTATAAAAAAATTAATTTGTAATCAAATCTATTCTGTAAAATTTGGTTATTTTACAGGAAAGTTTAATGTCAAAATAAAAAGAAGGAAAAAGTAAAACTAAATTTATCATAAAGAACAATTCTGTGGTTTTGTCACGTTTTGAAAGTGGCAGAAACTTTCTTGAACATTTTGAACAAAAAGGCTTGTTAAAAGAAAATGGTGAATATTTTTGTTCTATTTTATATTGTTAAAATAATGTGGAAAGATAGAAAATGGATCTTCATACCAATGCAACCTAAAACCCTGTTTTCACAAACTGAAAATTTTTGTCAAGTTTGAAATCAATATTTCAAAATAAAGGCACTATTTGTTCCACAGAGGAGTTAAAATTTCGACTTTAAGAGAGCCACATACCCACCTCCACACACATATAAGTGCATCATATTTCTTGTTTGTCTATGTAGATTTGAATGATAAACTTGAATCATGATACATTTAGACATAAATTTACAGACAAATGCTGATTGACAAAATAAAATGCACATGCAGGCTGTTTAACCAATGAAAAACTGACAACACAAAAATCAAAAATTTTTTTCTTTCTTTTCTTCAAAATCTTATTCTCTGATGAAGTTTTAATCAAGGCGAACGATGGTAAATTCATAAACATTTCCTATCTGTTACTTATTCTATCATAAATTGAACACTGAGGTCAACTCCAAGCAGTGACAGTTTGTTTCATGTCTGAAGATTACATTTAAGCATGAAACAGATTATCACTTGGTATTGACCTCAGTATCCAATCTTACCTTCATATATGCTCCTTCCTTGTTATTGAGCACTTTACCCATAAATATCAGTCAGTTAAGCGCCATACATGATTCACACTTTGGGCAATCATGTCTCAAAAGAGACATGACTGACTGGGCAGAAGATTATCCCGCAGTAGGTTGCCATTACTTTCTGCGGTAGACTGATTGGCATCCAAGGCTATAGAACCTAATCTGTCCTATGATTTAACCCATAATTGGATGGAAGAGATGGATTAATACCTTTCCCAAGGGTAATTGTGTGTGTAGTGCAGTGGATATCAACTCGGAATTACAAAATCAGGGAGCCGAGTTCGAGTTCCAACATTCACTTACATGCAGATACCCTTGGGAAAGATATTAATCTGTCTCTTCCCTTTAGTTATTGATTAAATAACAAGCTCAATTGGGTTCTATAACCTTGGTTGGCAACCAGTCTACTGCAGAAAGTAATGGCAACCTACTGCAGGATAATCTTCTGCCCAGCCAGTCATGTCTCTTTTGAGACATGATCGCCCAAAGCGTGTATCATGTATAAACTTAACTAACTAACCCATAAATATAGCAAGCATTAAAACTATATCTTATTATTAATATTATTATTATTCTTATACATATAATTTGGGAAACAGTTGTTCTTTTAAGCATTTCTTGTCAAAACAATATGCAATTTAATCATCTTTTTATAATGCTCAAATATCCTTCCTCAAATGTGTTGGTTGTATGTTGATAAATTGGCTAAAATTAATGTGCTGCTGCAAGCTTTAAACTCCCATGAGTCATCAAAGAGTGAGAATAAGAAAATAATATTTGTTTTAAAATGTAGATTGTATCATTAAGTTTTGAAAAATTAATCATATATTACAGCAAAAGTAATAATACATTGTAAGCATTCAAGAATGTGAGGTCTCAGACTATTTTTTAAAATTTTAGTTGATTGCTTTAAAATGTAATGATTACATTGGTACTTTTTAACAACCCCTAATGATGATTCATGTGAGTTGAAAGTTTGGACTACACAATATAAGTTTTACCCATTTTATCCATACATAATGACCACATGACTATTAGAAAATAAAGATTGTTAAATTTAATAAACATAAAATGTTTTTTTCTATGAAATGGATTAAATTTGAGGTATTTTAATTTATTTGTTTAAATGTTATTTTTAATGGACACTCATATTTGAGTGGATTTTTTTTTATCATATCACCCCGAGCAAGGCAGTAATGCCACTGATGTGCAGGGGGTTACATAAGAGTAAAAAGATTAGATAGAAGAGAGTGAAGAGAAAGACGAACTAGTTAGAAAGGAACAAGAGAAGGATGGGAATACAGGTGTGATGACAGTTGCAAAGGTAGAGAGAAAGGAAAGGATATACAGGGTGGTGAAGAAAAAACTAGAGTCAAGTGGTTAAGAGATAAGTATTGCCCTGTTTTTATTATTAAACATATATTTATTTAATGTAAATATTTAGATGTAAATAAATAAATATACTGTTTAATCATAAAAACAGGGCATCTACTGAAATATCAGTGTCCATTAAAAATAACATTTAAACAAATGAATTAAAAATATGTTTGATTTTATCTTTTTCCTAAAACTTATCTTTGTTTATGTTAGGGCACAAAACAGAGCAGCTATGGCACATTATGAGCACTAGCTTTCTATATTTGGTTTGCCCTGTGCAAGTTTACACCACTAGAATCAAATTATATGTGTGGGTAGTCTGACTGTTAATTTTAAGAACTAAGCTACTGGATCTTCTTCTCCTATGTGCCCTGTCCTTTCAGAAAGTAGGCGATCATGGCTTTCCACGTCTTCCTATCCCTGGTGGCTCTTAGAATGCCTTCTCCTGTTACATCATGCGACCCTCGTTCCATCATCCACCTGACTAGGTCCCTCAAATATGTTATCCATTGCTTTCATCTGTCTCTTTTTCCCTCTATCTGGCCTGTTTACTGGATACTCAAGCATAAAAAAATGAAGAGAAAATCTATCTTTTTTTAACATGCATACACACACATATATATATATATATATATATATATATATATACAATAAATGACAAGAGGAGAACCTTTTATGATGATGCATTTTCATTCCTTGAGGAACTTTATCTAATGTAAATGTAAAAATTTTTATTTAGAAACCTGTAGTTATACACAGAAAAAAACATCATTAAAAAAATAATATGCATTCAAGTTTGAATTAGAGAACATTTTAAAATATTTGAATCTCTTTTTGATAAAAAGGAAATAAAACTATGGAGAGCACAAAGTGATGGAAATTTTTTGGCACATTTTTAATGCCCTCCATAGTTTCCTTTTCTTAATATCAAGAGATTTTCAAATATTTTAGAACATTTTCGACTTCAAATTTGAATGCATAAAAGTATTCTTTTCTTAACAATCCATTTTTCTGTGTACATAAATAAAGGAATCTAAATAAAAATTTCTACATTTGCCTTGATAAAGGTCCTCAAGGAAGGAAAATTGATGACATAAAAGGTTTTCCTGTTGTCATTTCTTTTGCAAAATACTATCTTTGTAGATATATTTATTTGTACCTGAATCCATCCATCCATCCATCCATCCATCCATATATGAATGAATAATAAAATATACTAAGGGGCACAAAAAAAGGAATATAAGTAGACTGTGTTCAATGTAAAAATAAACAGAGCTTTTTCTATGAGAATATGAGCAGTTCTTTTTCTTTCCTGTAGGTATTATATACTGAAGTGTTTGACAAATGCTTCATAATATATACATGAGGATAGTTCAGTACATAAAACTTGGGATTGAAAATACAATAAGGGACAAGGATATACCTTTTTAATGTATCTCTCTCTCTCTCTCTCTCTATATATATATATATATATATATATATAAAGAGAGAGGCGGGTACACCAGAGTGCTTCCTCTATGTTGATAGGGGTCGCAGGTTTGAATCCCACCAAGTGACACACATTTTCATAAAAAATTTATCATAAATAATCAGGCTGGTAGAAATAAACATATAAATTTAACGTTTGATTAAAAACAGAATATGTACTCAAATATAAGTATTGATTAAAAATAATGTTCAAACAAACAAATTGAATAAGTCAATTGTTAAAACTATTTTGTTAATCTTTGGGATTTTCCGTATATATATATATATATATATATATATATATATATGCAGGGTCCTGGGTATCCGGCAGCAAGGCTTCTGATTGGGAGGTTGTGAGGAGCATGGAACCACCTCTTAATTGCTGTTGTTGCCAGGTCAACCCTGACCCGGAATGGTAGCACCTGTTAGGGTCTCAGCTATGGGCAAATAGTTAACCTCCCAAACTGGGGTCAAAACACTATGAAAGTATAAAAATATATTTTTATAGAAATATATACATAAAAATAGACTTTTATAAAAAAATATACATTTTTGATGGAAAAATATTAACAACAATACATTTTTGAAGAAAAATTATTACCATATCACATTTTTGAAGGGAAAAAATATTCTCAGCAAAACTAAACTAGAAAACATTTTCAGTTTTCTAAAATAAAATAGAATAAAAACAAAAATTTTAATTAAAATCTGACTAAATCAACCTTCTCACTATAACCAAACATTAAAAAATAATATCTTAAAACCCCACCTTTTTGGCAACCCACAGAGGCTGATATGCTGTTAAACAAACTCAAACTAAAACTATATATATATATATATATATATATGTAATCCTATAGAACTGATTTATTTATAAAATGTCTTAAATAATTTTGTTGATTCAGAGAGCTGTTTGTCTTTTATATTTCATTTTTCGTTTATCCCCATCAGTTGTTAATATCCAGTTTTTAAAAGTATTAACATTCTGTTGCAGTTCTTGGTCTAATGTTCATAAAGTTGGAATCTTTAATGTGTGTTATGTGAACTTCAATTTAATTTTTCAATATGAAACAAAGGTTTTGGTTAATGCCAAATTGTTAGTCATTCAAATAAAATCCTGTATCACTTATGAACCAAGTCACTGTATGCAGGAAGTGAAAATCCTGAAAACCTAGGGTCATTCTATTCTAAATTGGCAATAAACTGATGCTCATTTGAGAATTCTAACGTGCATTACTTGGAGGTGGGGCAATTTTGCAAAATTAGATTTCTATTCGAAGAATAAGCATCCAAAGAAAAGTGGGAGGTTCATTATTGATCTTAGTTTGGAAACTGTATGAATATAATTAGATTAATTTGACTAATTAGTCATTAGTTTGGTATTAAGTTGATGTGTGTGTTTACATTGTGTGCTTTATGACACCAGTATTGGCATGTCAGGTGACTAACAATTACATGACAAACAAAAGCAGTTGAACCAAACTTTCATTTTAATCAAGTTTGGCTCTTGGTGTAATTGTCTGTGAATAATACATTTACTATATAAACACAGGTTGAGTGATTGCACATAAATGCTAGTGGCCTAGCAAGTTTGATATTTCTCATATGTTATATTCTGAAAATATATATATATATATATGTTATTTTCTGATCTTTTTAAAGAATTTATTGAAATAGATACTTGACATCAAAGATTTTGCAAGAATAATTTATTTTCAACAATTTGCTCACCAGGAATTCAATGTTTCCTTTATCATTACAGGAATTTGGAAATTGTATATTAAAATCAAATGTGAAAACAGTGGTTATCTATGTCAAAGTGATCCCAACTTCAAAAGGAGTAATTCATTTATCTGATTTACTGGATCCTGCAGAAATCATCAGTGCAGGTCTTTATTATTGACAGATTGTGTGTCAGTGGTGCATGATTTCAAACATGACAAAATGTCATTCGCCAGCATGATAATACAAGACCACAGGAAAAGTCAAGCTTAAAATTTAACCTTTATATCTGTAAAAATGCCAAGCAAAAATGAAAATTTAGCATTCCTGAGTAAAAGACTTAAAGATGGTCAAACATTGTATTTGGTTCCCCAGAGAAAGCTTGTGAGAAACCCAAATTCCTTTTTGCAATTTTCCCCATTTAAACTATAAAATGCACAATAACACACCATCAGATAGAAGAGATAATAAACTAATTTTAGATGCCATTTCCTATTTTTTAAATTTGGTTGTGCCAGGGTTAGGGTTCAGTCAGTCAGTCAGTCAGTTAAGTGCCATACGTGATATATGCTTTGGGCAATTCTGTCTCGAACATGACTGACTGGGCAGAAGATTATCCCGCAGTAGGTTGCCATTGCTTTCTGCAGTAGACTGGTTGCCAATCAATCTGTCCTATTATTTAACCCATAACTGGAGGGAAGAGATGGATTAATACCTTTCCCAAGGGTATTTGTGTGAAAGTGGATGCAAGGAATTCAACTGGAATTTGAACTCAGCTCCTCAATTTGTCATATCGATATCCACTACACCACAACGCACATCCGACTGAGGGTTAGGGTTAGTTGACTCAAAATGGCAGTTAAATGTATAATTACTTTCCAAATACCCTGAAGTATAGAGATGTGTGTAAAATCTATATACATATTTTTAAATAGTAACAACACCTATTTCTGTTTTTAAAATATTTTTAAATAGGAAAAATCCCTATTTCTGTTTTTAACATATTTTTAAATAGGAACAACCCCTATTTTTTTTAACATATTTTTAAATAAGAACAACCCCTACTTCTGTTTTTAACATATTTTAAATAAGAACAACCCTACTTCTGTTTTTAACATATTTTTAATTAAGAACAACCCCTACTTCTGTTTTTAACATATTTTTAAATAGGAACAACCCCTACTTCTGTTTTTAACATATTTTTAAAATAAGAACAACCCCTACTTCTGTTTTAACATATTTTTAAATAAGAACAACCCCTACTTTTGTTTTTAACATATTTTTAAATAAGAACAACCCCTACTTCTGTTTTTAACATATTTTTAAATAAGAACAACCCCTACTTCTGTTTTTAACATATTTTTAAATAAGAACAACCCCTACTTTTGTTTTTAACATATTTTTAAATAAGAACAACCCCTACTTCTGTTTTTAACATATTTTTAAATAAGAACAACCCCTACTTCTGTTTTTAACATATTTTTAAATAAGAACAACCCCTATTTCTGTTTTTAACATTTTTAAATAAGAACAACCCCTACTTCTGTTTTTAACATATTTTTAAATAAGAACAACCCCTACTTCTGTTTCTAACATGTTTTTAAGTATATATACAGTTCTACAGAAATATAAACATGACACTCATCTGTCTTATGCTCATTTACATCATACATGCATAAATACAGATTCATTTTGGTAAACACATATATTTTTATAAATCCACTCACAAATATACACACATAGTGGGGGATTCTCTATCTCTTTATATAAAAGGCAAGATGTTTTTGTCTGTCTGTCTGTTCTTTATACAAATCCACAATTTTTATTTGATTCTCACCAAACTTCACACAAATATTCTTTAGGCTTCCAGTCAAGTCATGGACTACTTATTTTTTTCTGATTTCCCCCTGATATCGAAAATCGATACCCCGATATCCAATCAGGTCTGATCAAGATCAGGATTTCAGCCATTTTATTGTGGTTCTTACTGCAGAATTTGCTTGAACTTGGTAAAATTATAGTTTTTAGTCTCAAACTTTAATAGATTTTCTCAGATGACTCATTTTCCCCGATATTGGAAATCAATACCCTTGATATTCTATCGAATCTGATCAAAAACCAATATTCAGCCATCAATATGGTTCATTTTATCCAGTTTTACACCCAATGGGTATGATAAGTTTTCATAGACTGACTTAGTTTATCCTTGGATGACTTATTTGACTCCGATATTGGAAATTGATACCCCAATATCCTATTGAGTGATCAAAATCAGGTTTTCAGCCCTTTTATTTTGATTTTTCTTCTGATTTTGCTCTAAGTAGGTATCATGGTAGTTCTTAGTCTCAGCCATGATACCATTTACTCAGAGGACTTATTTAGCCTTCAAAATTCAGTGTGTGACGAAAAACTTATTTGACATTGATATCGGAAATCAAAATTTGATTTACACTCATTCATTTTTCTTTCAATCTATGGTTTCGCTTTGACTGGAAAAAACTATGACTTTTAGTCTTTCATGCCAATGTTCAAAGAGTCTGAACTCCAAGACCATGGATTAGTTTTAAAGCTTTCATTACACCCGAGCAACACTGGGCTATACTGCTAGTCATACATAAATATTACAGTCCTTCGTCTTACTTTATATACCTGTATGTATATAACACACAAACACACACACACACACACATATATATATATATATATATATATATATATATATATATATCATAGATACTGATGTTTTGTTTTGTTTTTTGTTTTTACTTTGTTCTCTTTCACTCATCATCTCTTCCCTGTTCACATCTGTTGGTATTTTTCCTCAATCTCACTATGCAAAATTATCTCTCTGGTTGGTATTCTTGGCAAATGCATCATTGACTTTGTTTATATCTCTGATTTCTTTGCACATCAGTGACTGGGTAATAAAAGACATTTTGACTGCCCACAACTTTGAGGGAACCATCTTTTGGAAATCATTTTAGAATGGCAGAGAGTTTCTCAAGCTGCATAAGTATAGATAACGTGTCTATTAATCAAAGAATAACAAAGATCAATATATATTTATACACTACAGTACACAATGTCTTAAAATATATTACTTTAACTTTTATTAAATACAGCAAGTGATTTCAATATGTCAGCTATATTACATAGCATTGCCTGGGTTTGAATGGTTCCTATCTTAAAGATTGTACAAGGGTAATGCAAAAAAATGTCATCGAATCATATTGATGACTCATAATTATAAACAGAAGATTACTGAGGTTGAAAGTTAATTGACCCAGAATAGAATTACTGACAAATCTTACTTTATATTATCAACCCAGGAGATTAATCTCTCTCTCTCTATATATATATATATATATATATATACTAGCAGTATAGCCCGGCGTTGCTTGGGCATAATGAAAGCTTTAAAACTAATCCATGGTTCTGGAGCTCAGACTCTTTGGATGTTGACACGAAAGGCTAAAAAGCAATAGTTGTTTCCAGTTAAAGCAAAACCGTAGACTGAATGAAAAATGAATGGATGTAAGTCAAATTTTGATTTCCTGGTATCGATATCAAATAAGTTTTCTTTGTCGTAAACTGAATTTTGAAGGCTAAATAAGTCCGCTGAGTAAATGGTATCATGGCTGAGACTAAGAACTACAATTATACCTACTTAGAGCCAAACCCGAAGCAAAAACTAAAATAAAAGGGCTTAAAAAAATACAGACATACAGCCAGATAAACAGACACACACACAAACAGCTTGCCTTTTATATATATCTATTATTGATTTTCCATACTATTGTAAGAACTGCAACCTTGAAACTTCTGAATATCATATCTTATGTCTTTGTCTATGAGTGTATTAAATTTGATTAAAATCGGACCACTCCTTCTAGAACCCGATTTTTTTGATTATCAATTTTCAATATTTATCAGGGATATCTCGACACAAAACCTAGCTAAGAACACTTGCAGATGCTTATCGTACAACTGTGTGAATTTTCAAGAAAATCAGTTCTGCCGTTTCGGACTCTATAGGTAATGGACACACACACACACACACACACAGACAAAGTTCCATTCATAAATAAGTTTAGATGACAGATTAATAATAGCACTGGACAACAAAAGAGATATAATAAGAAAAATGCTTTAAAAACTCTTTAAAAATCTAAATTTTGAAAAAGTAGTTGAAAAAATAAGGTTTTCCAATATTTAGATGTAGAATTTAATTTACGAATTGGCAGTGTCTCTTCATATATGAAAACAAATGCAACTTTAAAGTACATAAAGATCTAACCATCCAACAAACATAATCAGATGTATCCATAAAGGATAAACTTATTTGATATCGATACCAGGAAATCATAATTTGACTTACATCCATTCATTTTTCTTTCAATCTATGGTTTCACTTTGACTGGAAACAACTATTGCTTTTTAGTCTTTCGTGCCAACGTCCAAAGAGTCTGAGCTCCAGGACCATGGATTAGTTTTAAAGCTTTCATTACACCCGAGTAATGCCAGGCTATACTGCTAGTCTCTGTATAATCCATGGTTGTCTATGTTAATTATTTCATTAATTTTACTTAGAATATGTATTCCCATCAATTTTGAAATGTTGGCTCCATCAAACGAGCATTGTGGTACATTAAATGTCTTTTTGAATTTTTTAATCCATGCTTCACCATTGTGTATGGATTTTCAGCAAATGTAGAATTATATTTATATGTTTGAATGTTATAGCTGAATGAAAGTGGCTAGACTACATGCCCAGACACATCTGAAGAAACAAAAATTAATTTTAAACATTTCAAATTTCAGAATTCTAATATCTTTTCTGTTGGTGCATAATTATATCGAACACTTGCAATTGTATATCTTCCCCTCTTTTTTCTACATATAATTCCATCAAGAAAAACATTAATTTAGTTCGATGAAGTCATAAAGGCTGAAACGCATTACACAAAATTTTTTCTATTTTGTCAATTATTGTTCTGATTTATAGAAATCATATTCATATTCTCTCTCTCTCTCTCACACACACACACACACACACAGGGTCATTAAGAAGTTTTGGCTTGACCTACATCCTAAATTCTGCCAAAAGACTAAACATTAGAATAGTGGTTTTGGTAAGAATGTCAGGCTGAGTACTTCTCAGCACTTTCATCAAACATATTAGAGAGAGAGAAACAGAGAGTTATGGGCAATTATACATTTGGATATAAGAATAACTTACAGATACAGACAAATGTGTATACATACATATGCATTAAATAGAATAAAATTATATATATTAAAATAAATCAAAGCTTATATATATATATATATATATATATATATATATATATATATATATATATATAAGCTTTGATTTAGAGGGCAAAAGTCAGCCAGATAAAATCACATGATTCTATATAAATTTCCTGAGGCTTCTATGTCAAACATTATAAAGCTGTAAATTAATAGTGAGTGCAATAAAATATCCAATGCATAAAAAAGGGGAAAATTATGTCAAGGAAGTCTACCTTTTCTTCTTTTTTACTTTAAAAACAACCTCATTTCAGTTTATTTTTACTGCATTCGTATTCTACATCTAATCAAGTAAAATAGCCAAATTGCACTTGCTATATGCATTCAATGGCACCAAATTTGACAGCTAAATAAGAAAGTCTTTTTAAAAAAAGGAATAAATCCAACATTTCTATCAAAAGGAAGAGAGTAAAAGAAGAAGGAGTAGCAACTTGATTCACTTAGACCCAGAATGTTGATGAACCAAAATGAAGTTGTTTTTAAGTTTAAACAAAGCTGAATTTTCAAAGTCCAAACTTTAGTTGTCCCACAAATGATTGGATCCTCTAAATGCAAATGGAGTTGGTGCAGTGGATATCAGCTTGATGAATTCCTTGCATTCACTTACACTCAAATACATTTGGGAAAGGTATTAATCCATCTCTTCCCTCCAGTTATGGGTTAAATAACAAGATAGATTGGGTTTTATAGCCTTGGATAGAAACCAAAGTATTGCAGAAAGTAATGGCAACCTACTGTGGGATAATGTTCTGCCCAGTCAGTCATGTCTCTTTCAGGACATGATCGCCCAAGCATGTATTACATATAGCACTTAACTGACTGACTATTGATAGGTTTGTGGGGTCACTCACATCATACCAGCAGGAATAGTCTCATATTCACAGGAATAAAAACAAAGAAAGAAATAACACTAAAATTATGTTAAACTGTAAATTAAAATCATATCATTTTATTTTTGTCTACTGGCGTGTGGATGTTTTAGTTATGTCTTACTTTTAAAGGTTGCATAGAGAAAGCTTATTTTTTATGAAAACAGAAAAATGTAGTGGCCTACTTGAAATTGAAATCACAATTTTGAAATGGAAATTTGTTTTCTAACATATTTACCAACTGACATTTTTATTTCTTTGCACTTCCTAATTCACTCCTCCAGCAGACATAAAAGGCTAAAGTTCGTAATGTGTTAATACATACTCCTTAACTACTATTATTTTTCCTATACACTAATGTTTGCTTTGTTAAATGTTTCACAGGATATCAATGATTTAATAATTTTTAGGACAGCTATATAATTCACGTCCTTCTTTACTCCTGAAAACACAAGTGTACAGGGTGTGTGTTTGGTGTGACCACTAGAGATAAAAACATTGTAGTGGATAAGAAATTAAAAATTAAAATCAACTTTCTTCTTCCCTCTTACAAAAATTCACAATGATGTGTGAAATCCTGGTTTTGCCACACAGAAAAAGAACTGACCTCATACTTACAGAAAAGTCATAACCAGATTTTGTGAGTAGAGGTTAAATTGATATTCTGACCAATTGAAGTGATTTGAAAGACTAATAAGACTTAGTGATCCAGTGCAAAAAATCTAGATGACTATAAATGACACCAGTCAGCATCAGTCAGACAGAGATGGGAGCAGCGAGACAGACAAAACATTTAAAATGTAACTTCAACCACAACCCAGATGTAAGGTTGCATTGCACTTGTTCTCTTTCTCCTTCTTTCTTGTGTGCTGATTCCTTAAACTTCTTCTCCATTCAAAGATATTCCTACCAAACATATGCTCATACATACTTACATATGTACACATAAACTCTTTCCAACAAATTACTACTACAAACATTTCTTCAACTTTTGATACCTTAACTCATTACTAGTTTATAACTGAACATTAACTGCTACCAATTCTTTCCGTTTAATAAATTTCTATTTTAACATGAAAAATGTACATTTTATTCACTATTCCACACAAATTCATACAACCAACCTGCTAGCAATTTTCTGTAAGCTGTAGGAAGTTCGGCTATGTATTACACAAGGCCAAATCAAATAAACATTAATCATCTCCCTATATCTTCAACATTATGCCTACATTCATCTTCCCACAGGACCTCAGACTCAAAAAGGATGCCTACATCAATTTTCTTTGATAAGATAGTGTTGCCCTAGATCAAGAGAGTAGCTTCTAGTAGGCCCTTTGTCCAACAGGACTCTGCACCAAGCCACACAATCAGGAGAATTCAGTCATGGCTGTCAGACAATTTCTGCAACCATACCACCCCTTACATCTGGCCATTTAACTCCTCAGAGTACAACCCCCATTTGGACAGTTGAGCGAGAAACCAACAAAACTCCTTGTAACACCAAAGATGAACTGAAGGCAAGGATTATGGTAGCATTCACCAACTTAAACAAAGAGACAGTCCAGAAGAAAGATTCAAAATTGTCTGGAAGCAGTGGTTGAAGCTAATAGCAATTTTGTTGAATAAATTTACTCTTTAGTATTTCAGGATAATCTTGTGTAATTTTAGTAAATGTATCTGTTAAAATTAGATATCATTGATATTTTCATTTTTGTGTAATTCATTGCACCCTGTATATATGTGTATGATCATATGTCGAGATATATCTACACATATATACATACATCTTAGATGATTTATTGGTTTGAACCAGTTAAGTTTCCCTGAAGTGAAAGAAAATAGGTTTTGATGTTTTCACTAATCAAAATAATTTGATAAGAAAATACAAAAGGACAGTTAATTAAATTCTGTAGTGACCACTCCAAAGCAAAAGGCCAAAAAGTGTAAAGCTTCTGGTAGTTTCTTTTTGTACTAATCAATTCCCTTTCTTAAACCCTTTCACTGTAAATTTATAATGCAATATAATTAGATTCAGTCAGAAAACAAGTTCAATGAAGGCTGCTTTCATTTGGAGAAATCAATGCTGAAACCAGTGATTTTTTTCTGTGACGTTTGATTTGGCAGATTTCCCCAGTATTTACATCAGCCACACACTGAATCTTGTCAAGTTCAACGTTATTTTTTTAATTTTTTTTATTTAGTAGATATGTTTGTCTATCATCCATTTCATACTCTTCCCCAGTCTTTTGAACAGGAGTAGAGGTTTATCACTTGTTTCCTATTTAGGACTGGGTTTCTGCTCCCTTCTAAAGTCTGCTTCAGCTCTCTACTCCTAATGTTTGTTCTTTCCTATCCCAATATAAGTTCACACAGAAACCCTCTACCTTGAATGACTCTTGGGACTTATATTGGATAAAAATTAGTAAAATAATCATTGTGAAATCATATTATCTTACTAATGAAGTCATAAATGTATGTATTTACATTTATAAAATGTTTTTGACTGTTTTAAAACATAAATGAGGACTATAAACCTGAAATACTTTTTAGATCAAGTTTGATTCAGAAGGTTTTTGTTTAAGTTGAATAAACAGATTTTTAATTTGTATTAACTTCACAATAGGATATTAATTTGACAGATCTGAAAGTTTTAGTTTTTCAATGATCACTTTTTATTAAATCCTTCATACAGATGCATACAAATATACATATATACCTGCATGCATATAAATGTACACACACACACACACACATATATATATATATATATGTGTATATATATATATATATATATAAGTAAGTATCTAGTTAACCTAGTGAGTCAACAAACCTACCAAGGTTTCACTAAAGTGGATCTTCAGGGAAAGCTGAAGCCAACTTTCCCTGAAGATCCAATTTGGTGAAACCCTGGTAGGTTTGTTGACTCTCTAGGATAACTAGATACTTACTTGTTTGCTCTACTAGTGTATTGAGTGCTTTACGTGTTAGGTTACTTATCTCAGGGATTTTTCTTTCCACTAGTACTTTGACTAATGTTCAAGTGTGTAATTCGTTTCTTTTTTTGTTTCCATTTTTTCCCCTCCGCATTTACACTCAGTAGGTTTTTCGAGATGTGTTCAATGACAAATTTACAGTTTTATATATATATATATATATATATATATATATATATATATATGCATTTTTCTTTATTAATATTTCTCAGATATACTGATGAATAAATCTAATACACGGTGTTTAAAGTAAAAAAAACAAACAAAATGGAGCAGCTATTTCAAACATGAATATCCTACTGTCCTAATGTTTGAAGTAACATATAAGCAAATTGCCATTACCACACCAAGATATAATACATTTCAAGAAAAAAAGAGGAATCATATTTCACTAATAAAACGGGATACAGAAGTATCAATGATTAAAATATTTGGCACCTTTCAACCCACGCTTCTTCAGAACAAAAATCATTAGTAGAAAATAAAACTAAGTAACTAATAAGAAAAACTCTTATTAGTAACCAAAGTTAAAATGTAAGGATGGGGGGGGCAGAAATAAGGAGACATCAATTGTGACTATACCTTAAGAACTGAAATTAAACTACAGAAAAAATTGTTAGAATTTCATAAAAGAAAATTTCTAACTAAAGAAATTTATAATAATATTTGAAGTGATATATATATATATATATATATATATATATATATATATATATATATATATCCAAGTGAATACAGAACAAAGAAAGAATTTTTACAACATCCAAAACATTAATTTAAAACAGTGATCAATACATAATATATAAATGTGTGTGCTTACACTATGTTCAATTTTATTAAGCAAGTCAATATCTTTACAATAAATCTGATGTTAAAGCCTTTAAGGTGTATTTAGATGTGCAATATATTAAGTGAATTTAAATTTATATCTAGTGTTATTAAAACTACTGATAATTTCTTTTGTGGAAATGTAAAGTTTTATTAGGCAAACAAATTAAGTGCAGCATAAATTTTTATTTATAAATACATCTAAATCATAGAATGAAATACTTGGTTAACACAATATCCCATCGATCTGAATAAATTATTTGTTTATCTTATACAATGATTTCTTGGTGTTCTATCAATATGGATATGGCGTAATAGACAGCAGATTGAAATCAGCCAAGTTTGAATTCTAGATGGGTTCATTACTTTCACAAACATGCAAGCATGCTTGGGAAAAATGTTAACCCAACTATTTCCCCAGCTATGGATTCAATAGTAGGATTTGTGCCTGAAAAAATCATTATCCTCAAAAATATTTTTAATATGATATTCACTCACAAAAATAAAATAGAATTATTATTAAAATCTAAAAAGTGTTTTGGCTTTAAATAATCCACAAAAGGTTGATAACCTGTAAAACACGCCCAGTCAATCAAACCTTGACATTCTATAATCTTTATCAGATTGTAATAGTCTTCTATTTACTGATTTTTAAAAATTTTCTACTTTTCAATTTTAACATTACTTGCAACAGATTGAATATTGAATATTGATTGAATATTGTTTTCCATTCTCAGATATATCTCTTTCAGTGATAAAAAAGGTTAATGGATTTTGGTAAGATGGCCAACAGTCAACTTTGCCGAATGTTGAATGAGCATTGTCTTTCATGAATATTCTTTTGATCTTAGTGTTTCTTGTTTGGAACCTGTACTTCTCAAACTATAACAACTGAACTTTAATGACTACAATAATAGCACAAAGCATTATACCACCTCCTCCATTAGTATTTGTCTATACTTCTAAGATGAGGAAGTATTTACAGTATTTACATTATTCGAACTATTGTTCTAATCTTTGTTGCCATTTGTATGATGTTTCAACATTGTACACTCCAGCCTTCTTCAGGTGCTAGGAATTTCAAACCAAACCCTTTATTACAATCACTGGGGTATATGAACTCCATTCCTTGGCTAATTCATATACTTCAGTGATTATAATAAAGGGTTCGATTTGAAATTCCTAGCACCTGAAGAAGGCTGGTGTGTACAACGGCCGAAACGTCATACAAATGGCAACAAAGATGAGGTCAATAATCCAGATAATGTAAATACTACACGTCCTCCCTGTTATCTTCTTATTTATGTCAGTTTTAATGAAGAACCCAAACTAGTCTATTTATCAGGTCTAATCAATGTATCTCTGTCATCCTTATTGAAAATTACAGTTGAAAATCAGTTTTTATCTACTTCTCACAACAAGCTTACACTTCTTTTTGTAATACTTACTTAAAGGATGTGCATGGTGGTGCAGTGGATATTGGCTTGGGACGAGAAATCAGGGAGCCAAGTTCGAATTCCAGTTGAATTCGTCGTATTCACTTATGCACAAATACCCTTGGGAAAGGTATTAATCTGTCTATTCCTTCCACTTATGGGTTAAAAAATAGGACAGATTGGGTTCTATAGCCTTGGCTAGCAACCATTCTACTGCAGAAAGCAATGGCAACCTACTGCAGGATAATCTTCTGGCCAGTCAGTCATGTCTCTTTCGAGACATGATCACCCAAGTGTGTATCACATATGGCACTCGACTGACTGACTATTTAAAGATAGCAGTTTGACTGTTTTATATTTTTAACTAATGTTCATCTTTGTGTTTATGTTTCCAACTCTCAGTTAAGTGCCATACGTGATACACACTTTTTGCCGATCATGTCTCGAAAGAGACATGACTGACTGGGCAGAAGATAATTCCACAATAGGTTGCTATTGCTTTCTGCAGTAGACTGGTTGCTGAACAAGGCTATAGAACCCAATCTGTTCTGTTATTTAACCCATGACTGGAGGGAAGAGACATATTAATACCTTTCCCAAAGGTATTTGTATGTAAGTGTCTACAATGAATTACAACTGGAATTCGAACTCGGTTTCCCGATTTGTCATTCCGAATCAATATCCACTGCACTACAATGCACATACAAGACCAGTTCTTTTCAAATATTGGTGGTCATTCTACTTTACTTGCTTATTACCATTTTAATAATTGTTAAATCTCTTCTTGCTTTTTTTCTGGCGGAAGACATTCAGAAAGTCAGTTTTCTTATTTATTCAATGTTTTCAATTTGTTATTGTTCTCCATTCAGCTCAATTACAAATTTTGTGTTCCCATCAGTAAATAACTGTTTCTTTAAAATATTTTTTCTCTTTGGAATTTATATATTTCTAACGACCTTTGGCAAACTTTATATATCAGAAATAACAAATATCAATAGCTATACTATTGTATATATTTATTTACAATTTGATGAATAATCCTAGGGTTGTATCATAAAATTTCACTGTACCAAATAGGTTGTTATAACTGCTTCTGGTGACAAATATTATAAACTGAATTTCATATAGTATATTTATATGTAAATATCAGTATACTCTAAACATTTTACTAATGTCACTTGCTTAATAACAATCTTAGTGTGGAAACATTGACTTGCATAATAAAATCTACTAAAGTGTAGTGACAAATGTATATTGATGTGAATATATGGGACATATAATATAACAAAATAGAGCACAGAGTTGAAGTGGAATTTCTAATTCATTTTTCAAATTAATTTTGTTCATAAGCTTTGCAAAATGTCATATCAGATTGTTATATGAAAGTGTATAAAATTAATTGATATAAACAACATTTTTGAAAATTGTGTCAGAAAGGAAAAGATAAGGCTGTATAGGAATTGGCAAATACTTTAATATTTAAAACAGAGATTGAGTAATTAGATTATGGTGTTTTGTTCACCATGGCACAATATCCTTGATAAACAATGTCCTACTCTTTGTAGAAAATCTTAGTCTTATTGACCAATTAACTACCAGTGAGTAGATTAGGATGTGGTGCAGTGGATAGCAACTTGGAATGACAAATTGGGGTGCCAAGTTCGAATTCCAGTTGAATTCCTTGCATTCACTTATGCACAAATACCCTTGGGAAAGGTATTAATCCATCTCTTCCCTACAGTTATGAGTTAAATAACAGGACAGATTGGGTTCTATAGCCTTGGCTGGCAAACTACTGCAGGATAATCTTCTGGCCAGTCAGTCATGTCTCTTTTGAGACATGATCACCCACAGTGTGTATCGCGTATGGCACTTAACTGACTGAGTAGAGTTTATTTCTATTTCTGTTTGGTTATAGCAGACCAACAGTCACACTTCTCTGTGATGTTTGTCACTTATCATGGTCTTATTTCAGCCCAAAGTGTAGCCTATAGTTACAATATTAATTTTATTATTCTATTTTTAATTTTAATTTTAAATTTTTATCCACATGTAACCACAGAATATTGAAATTTTTAATCATGTTATTAAAAAAGTGATAACTTTATAAGATTTGATTCCCATGAACATAGAGTGAACTTAAATTCAAATCTATTAAAGTGTCAGTTAGAAACATGCACCTGATGATTGCATAATGCATGCAACTCCAAGTTGTGCCATATACATAAGATAATATCTAAGATAGTCATCTGCAAACAGTCCTGTTTTGCTGTACCAGAGCACATCAGTACAGTTAGACATCCGATTACTTCTAGCCAGGATTGAAACCTGATCGAATTGACATCAGTTGCTGATTCTACCACTAAGCTGTGGATGCTTGGTGGAGAAACATATTTTCTTAGCATGTTATATACATGATGTAAATACACAACAGTAGCCGAGAGCGTTCAAATTCATTACTGAATGAACAATGCATAAATAGGGGTGAGTACCTACTGTAGTTAAAGTTTACCATTTCCCCATATTGCTCAATCAACAAGCAAGAGCATATATATATATAAAACTAATACCTTAGGACCCTTTTGGCCGACACATTATCAAAATTGAATGTTAGCAAAACTTTTAAACAATTATCAGGACACGTTAATTTCCCTTCTATAACATCAAATTAATGTGTCCTGACAATTATTTAAAAGTTTTGCCAACATTCACTTTTGATAATGTATTGGCTAAAAGGGTCCTAAAGTGTTAGTTATATTATGATGACTACTTTGTTTAAATCAATTTGTTCTTTCTGGGGGTACAAATCTCTTTATATATATATATATATATGTGTGTATGTGTGTGTGTAGCATAATTAGGCAGCAATGGTTATTTCAAATGCTTTATTAAAGGATATAGACATTTTTGTCTATTAAATTTATTCATTTTTCTATTCAAATTCTGAATGATCCTTTGCAAAAACAGCAGTTGTTGATGTATGCAATTTCCAAAAATTTTATAGTGTCCATCCAAACTTTTGACTATGTCATCCTCAGGGGTGTGCGTTTTGAAAAAAATAGTGATAGTCACATGTAGCACATTTGGTGCTATTTTATATTTAAATTTATTCTCCAACTTTTATATTGTTCACCTTGAAACAAAATATTTAATAAAATACACCCACTATTTGCATATAACAATGACGATATTTTTATTGAAACAGAAACAAAATATGAATAAACTTTATATATATATATATATATATAGCAAACTACAAGAAAACTAACACTACGATAACCACAGTATTTTTTTTTAATCATTTCACCCTAAGCAAGGCAGTTTTACTGCCACTGTTGTGCAAGAGGTTACATAGGGAGAAAATAATGAGAAAGAAGGGTAGGTTATAAGGAGTGTCAGGAGGAGGGTAATAGAAGGATGAGAATACTGGTGTGATAGAAGTGGAGTGAATGGAGAAAAGAGCTTGAGAGAAAGGATGCAAGTTAGTGAGATAGGAGATGACTACTGACCTTACATTTAAATTCTTGGAGATTGTAGCTGTCGGGGAAACAAGTATACGGAAGGGAATTCCACAGGCGGGAAGTGTGAGAAAAGAAGCTGTTAGAGTAGAAATTGCAGTTACATTTTATTGGTTTCACTGTAAAACAGTGAGACCTAGTTGCTAGTTTAGTAAATCATGTAAATTTATCCATAGGGTACACCAGTGAGCTGAATTCATTGGGGTAGTGGAAGTATTTGTAGAAGAGGCACAGGGAAGCCATATCATGCCGGTGAGAGAGTGACTGCAGCTGAGCTGCCAAGTTGGTATCTTTTTAGTTATTATTAATGAAACTCATATAGAAGAGGTATTACAGGCCAAATATACATACACACACATAATATATTAGTTTTATTTCTTTAAATAGATACTCTATGTATAGAGTATCAAGAATATTACATTATATTGGTTTTATTTCTTTAAATAGGTACTCTATGTATAAGGTAGCAAGAATATATCTAGAGAAAACAACAGGCATATTAGATAGTCAATATCCACAAAAAACTGAGAACATTACATTCAACTAATGCAATGTTTTTCAAGAAGGAAAAGCATGGATCTGGATAGATTTTTTATTTTAAATGCAAATCAATCATAAATTTGATTGAAATGAATGTAAAAACCATATTGCAGTTTATTTAATTTTGTTTGATTTTTATTTTCTTCGATTTTGTTTTTCACTTGAGCTTTTCAATCAGGTACCAAGGACTCATTTCCTAATTTTTTTGTTTTTAAGGAAGGAAAATTCTTTGGCAGTAGCTTTTATTTCTGGATTAACCTTCAACTATCAATTTTATCTTTAGGTTTTACTTCTTGGCTTCAGGAAAATACTTGGCCCTATATATTTTCTCTATAGCTATATTATCCCTCTCTCTTTCTTCAAATATATATATATATATATAAAGTTTTGTTGCAGATCAAAATTTCTTAAGAAGCTTATCTTCTAAAAGGTGCAGCTAAGTTGCATGCAGTGGCAATTTCTCAAATCATTTCCCAAATGCTGACAGCTTGAACCATGTTTCTGTTGTTCAGGCCCTGTTTCTATTTTCAATATTCTTTAGAATCATTCTAAAACAGGCTACAGAGGAAAGGGATAACAATCTGAAGCCATTTAAAGCCCATACAAAGATTAGAATGAATGAATGCTGCTCCTGTAGATGGTCCCACAGTCAGCCCACGAACAAAGACAATCCTGCTTTGCAAAAGCCACAGAACCCTTGGTTTGCAAAGCAGTCTGAAAAAAAAATATTTCTTCTCAGTTTGTACCTCACAAGAGATATCACTCATCTTGAAATTGGAAAGGACTTTGCTGCATAATAGCCTCCAAGATCAAGTTAGACAAAGAGATACACTGTAAACAGTAAAGGCTGTCAAAATAACCTGGAGCAATAAGAACTTCAAGAATGATACAAAATAAAAATCTTTTGAAAACCCTCTTTTTGGTGTTGAATGTTGGACCTTTTACCAGTTCTATCAGTGGTTTTCATGTTTTTATGATGCAGTGCCTCGGTATTATTCTCAATGTACACTGACATAATGTCATGAAAACATCTATAAATCTATCCCTCAGGCATCCGAAAAAAGACATTAATCTCTCGTAGAATCTGTTACCAAAATTAGGTAGTAGAACCTAGCAACAGAAAGGTATGGCAATATTCTTCTTAAGGATTTGCCTTTCTGAAGTTTTCATGACTTGCCAGACCTTTCCTTGCTGAACAAAATTCTCTTTCTAATATAGACTTTGCCACACACACACACACACACACACACACACATATATATATATATATATATGTTCCTTTATGCTTATTTATATATAATTTCATTTTGTCTTTTTCATCAATTCAAGTAACTTTATCATCTCAAATAAGGTTTTATTCAATCTATTTTTTCAGCTTCCTTTGTCGGAAAATGTATTTTATATTCATTTGTATTTCTCTATACTCTGTCATTTAAAAGCAAGTAATAAAAATAAAATCATACCAATTAATTTAAATGCTTTCCGGAATATAAAAATATTTTATTATTTCTTGTTTCCTACATTTGTCCATAATTTGGTTTTATTCTCTCTTAAATCTGTGAATCTTGTGAGAAATTTCTATGAGCTTCATAATTGGATACTTAATATAAACTGTCATTTCAATTCATCATCAGTAAATAACTTTCAATTTAATCAACTTGATCATTAATTAGAACTGTGCACAAAATACAAATTATTTGCTAGAGTTTTACAAACATTCTTATGTGTATTTAGAGTAACGGTGTGCGACTGTTTGCACAAATATGCAGCAAGTAACCATATATAACCACCACAGATATGTTTAAAAAGTTAACAAATATCCTGGTTGGTCTTTGCCCCAGCACCTCATCTGCACTTCTATACAATATGTTGTATAGAAGCACACATAAGGGGCTAAGGGAAAGTTCAACCATTATTCCAACATCTAACTAAATAAACTGTTGGGACGCCCGCGCCTATTTCAGCTATAACGGACTATTCCATTACTATGTAAAGTAATGGTGGCATTTCCGTAGGGGAGTGTGCCGAGCAGCCGATCGACAAGTCAGTCGTAGATTTCCGGTGACGACCCGGAAGTACCCATTGCTCATACTACGTCTTACGACGGTTGAGACGATTCACCTTTATTCTTGTATTGGATACTAATAATCTTTGTAAATACTATTTTCACAGAATACAACAATTGACCTATTTCTGTTGTTGAGTTATTTATTTTTACTCATGACCTAACATAAACAAACATCAAAAATTGTTGTGGAAAGACATCATGGTCAGGTTGAGAACTTTTCATCACTTTTTTTTTGACATTATTAATGAGGAAAAACAAATCAAGAAATAAATACCTGTGTATATATATCTTGCCAAATGACACACACTTTCGTAACAAGATTTATCGTAAATAATCAGGCCAATAGAAATAAATATACTGTTTGATTAGAAACAGATTATCTACTGAAATACAAGTATTGATTAAAAATAATTTCAGTAATTTCAATATATATACAACTTTAATTGGAAATATCATTTGGTGTGTAGAGGTCACAAACAGTCAGTTAGTTAACTGCCATACGTGAAACACACTTGGGCGATCATGTCTCGAAAGAGACATGACTGACTGGGCAGAAGATTATCCCGCAGTAGGTTGCCATTGCTTTCTGCGGTAGACTGGTTGCCAGCCAAGGCTATAGAACCCAATCTGTCCTATTATTTAACCCATAACTGGAAGGAAGAGATGGATTAATACCTTTCCCAAGGGTATTTGCGCGTAAGTGAATGCAATAAATTAAACTGGAATTCAAACTCGGCTCCCCCAATTTCATGTTCTGAGCCGATATCCACTGAGGTCACAAACAAGAAGCTTTAAAGACTATATTCAGACAGGACATTCTTTATGTTTTGTAAAACGGACTATTGTCAACCTTTCCAAAAACATTTTCAAAGGTGCCTAATTAAAGGAAAGTTCCTAAGCCACCCCATTAAATGAAAAATGAGAGGTCATGTTACAGAAGGTATAGGCTAGCCCCAAATGTCAAACCCTAATGTATCAGTCAATTACAGTGACTAAAAATGAGTGGAAGTGGTTTGAACCTCATGGGTATTGAATTCCAACAGTGATAGATTGAAGCTTTAATATAAAACCAAAATACTAGCAAAGACAGTCATTACAGTAGTAGTAATAGAAAAGTAAAGACACCTCTCTGCTGCCAGATTCCTTTGCGTGCATGGTTTCAGTAGATTGAGACCTCCTATCATGTGGTGATGGCAAGTTTGTGAATACCAATCTACTCTACCTCCTTCTTCCAGAAAATAATGATATTGCTATTACTATTTTCTCTTAAGGAACTTAAAAAATTGTCCCTTGTTAATTCAGTCTGTGATACATAGTTGGGTTTTGAAGAATTTTTGATAGACCACAAGAAACCAGAGATGACACGCCATGTAACAATATTAACCAATAGAAATGTTGTAGCCCATTACACATGGTATATTGTTTCTCAGGTTCTTTTAACCCATTCCCCAAAAATGTTTTGTCATTAAAATATTAACTTTATGAAGTGAGTCTTTTGTATCTCATTTTATGCCAGGTGTCAGCAACTCCTGTCCTCCAGGTCACATCTGGGTGATGAAGGATATTTTTTCCAGTCTGCCAATTTAACATCTACGTACTAATTATCTAATTACTTCATGGAACAAGTAGCAGAAAAATATCAGTTGGAGTTTATTGACTTACAATGCAACAAATTTTTGAAATCAAAAATACATTTTGAATCTACTGCTGACTTCTACAAGAAATAGGCTTTGGTCAACAGAAAATATAAAAGCCTGTTAAAAAATGTGAAAATTATATTTGCTTGTGAACCACATTTTTTGAAAAATGAAATATACTAAAAGTTGTTTAAGAACAAGGTTGATGTTTTGCTCCTGTCATCAACAAATATTTTTCCCTGATGTGGAGAAGTTACTGAACAATAAACAATGTTTGTACTTGTTGTTATCCTGTTATTCCTGCAGTAAAAGAAATGAACCATGTTCAAATAATATAACATTAAATTAGTTGTTTTTTTCTTCAAACCTCTAGACAAAGACAACCTTCTGAACAGAGCTGTCTGAGATCAAGAAAATTTATTATAGTATATTTGATATCATGGCCCTCCTGCAAGACTCTACATAGCTTTCTGTTCTACTCACTCTAAAATAGTATCAAACCCTGATTCACTGAATCTCATTTTATGACTTAGGCTATGACAGCTATTTTAAGATTTGATTTATTATAGAGGCTACAAAAACCTGACTATTCACAATCCTGATATGACCAAGTTTTGGATTTTTTTCTCATGCTATCAAAAAATATTTTGAAGATACATTTTTTATTTTTATTACTTAGTTAAGTGCCATACATGATACAAGTTTGGGAAATCATGTCTTGAAAGAGACATGATTGACTGGGCAGAAGATTATCCTGCAGTAGTGTGCCATTACTTTCTGTGGTAGACTGGTTGCCAGCCAAGGCTATAGAACCCAGTCTGTCCTGTTATTTAACCAATAACTGGAGGGGAGAGATGGATTAATGCCTTTCCCAAGGGTATTTGCACATAAGTGAATGCAACAAATTCAACTGGAATTTGAATTCAGCTCCCCGATTTGTTGTTCCAAATCGATATCCACAGCACCACAAACACGAATAGAGATTTTTAAAAGAGTTAACTTGTGGTTCTACAGAAGGATACTGAGAATAACAAAGATAAATCATGAAAGCAACAATGAAGTCTTAAGCACAACAGACACTTATTCTTAGAATCATAAGGAGACATTAAAAGAAGGAATAGCAAAGGGAAAGTGAGTAAAATACTTGACAAGATTGTGTAAATAGCTAACAGAACAGGAACTTGGGGCAATAATAAAGGAACAAGCATTATTTAAAGCTAAAAATGATGGGATGTTGTAGGGAAATATGATCGCTGACATCTTGAAGGAACATGGTACAATAAAGACAAAGACAAGCTTTATGTTTCTATTTTGAAAGTGAAAACTTAAGGTTTTAAGAAAGAAAGCACATTCAAAGATTAATGAAAATAAATGAAAAAACACTTAATATATTTCATGCATTTTCATTCAGTAAGGTTTCGTCTACACATACAAGGTATGTCCATCTTTGCTTATGCATCTGAGTTACCTGAACAAGTCAGATATGGCAATAAAGATGAAGACAACAGTCTGAACAATGTAAATAATACTTCAACTTAAAGTATAGACAAATATGTAAGTCAGATGTTGAAGAATTACATATAACTAGTTGTTCTGATCATCACATTTAAATGATTTGGAATTTTTTTTTTTTTTGGTCTGGTGCTCAGATGAATCATTTTATGAAGAATCAGGTCATGACACATATTTGCCATGTTGTCTTGACATTTGAGTTGAGATCAAAATGAAAACTGGTGTTGTATATCGACAAACAACAAACACGCATATATATAAAAATATAAGTTATATTTTTATTAATGACGATGGACCGTGTAGAATAGGGAACAGAGAATTGAGAGAGTGCGTTTCTAATGGGTTGACGGGAGTGTTGTGTCTCTCTTCACCGGCCGATCTCTGTTGCTCCTCTACTACTACTGGCGAATCCGTGCACCGAGGTCTTTTTATAATCTTCCAGAACCAGGACTTTTTCTTCCGGTTTTGCCTCGCCCACGCACGCCCACGTAATTCTCAGAGACACCTGTTCTGTTTGCCTCTGTAGTTATTTCCGCTGCTGCCGGAAATAAGGTCAAACAACATCCGTTCCTTTCAACGACCGGAAACACCCTCACTTGCATCAGCCTTCCTCGGGTGGGGCCAGATTGTTATATTACACTGGCACTATCAGCCGATTGGCTAATTTAAAATAAAAAAAAGAGCTGATTAAGAGTTTCTTTTGAGGGAAATGTTGAATAGGTTCATAAATATTATGTGAAAAAATACAAAGATCTTTGAAAAGAATGTAGAAAACATCGTTGGGAAATGGATATTTTTCCTATCAAAGTGTGATCTTGAGAAATTCTCAACATCTCAAGTTTGGCATAATGAATTAAGCTTGATATGACAACACAAGAAAAGTGTATTTATATCTTCAGTAGTTCCTAGGTCTGGCAGAGACTGCATCTGAACAGACCTCTCATTCCCACATTAGAAGGAAAAACTAAGAAAGTCTGCTAATATTATAAGATATCGCTAGGATTCCATTGGTTAATGATACTGATGCTTAAGACTCTTCACATACACATTAAACATGCTTACTGAATGCATGGTCATCAGCAAAAGGTGCAACCCAAAATGCCAAATACAGGTGGGGGATACCAGAATAAAGCAGGTGCAAAAATTTAAATACCTAGGAAGTGTTCTAACAGGAGATGGAAAGTGCGACACAGAGATCTGAAGACAAATTGGCATGGCAAAGGACGCATTCCAGAAGCTGAGTAAAGTACTAACACACAGGAAAATTTCACTAGAAACAAAGAAAAGAGTGTTGGATTGCGATGTGATGTCAGTTCTTCAATACGGCAGTGAATGCTGGACAATATCATTGAGAATGAGGACAAAACTGGAAGCAGCGGAAATGTGGTTCTACAGAAGGATGCTGAGGATACAAGCAACGAGGTGTTGGAAAGAATGGCAACAAAAAGGAAATTAATACTGAGCATCAGGAAGAGACAACTGAAGTTCCTGAGACACGCAATGAGGAGGGAAAGCCTGGAGAACCTGATACTGACTGGCCAGATAGAAGGCAAGAGAGACAGAGGAAGACAGCGGATAACATATTTGCAGAACCTGATCAGGTGGATGACAGAACGGGGGTTGCCAGGATAGGGAGACGTAGAGAACTATGATCACCTACGTCCTGAAAGGACAGGGCACATAAAAGAAGAAGGAGATCTTATTGTAATTTCACCAAGATATATGAAAAATTCTCCTATTATTGGTTCAGCTGAAGAGATGGTAAGATATTGAAAGAGCTAAAACTCTTATTATCATCACTGAAAATGCACCCAGCTACTCTTTGTGACATATAAGATTAATTCACGCACAAACACACACACACACACACACACACACAATGTTCATACACACACACACACACACAATGTTCATACACACACACACACACACAATGTTCATACACACACACACACACAATGTTCACACACACACACACACACAATGTTCACACACACACACACACATACACAATGTTCACACACACACACACACAATGTTCATGCACACACACACACACACACACAATGTTCATGCACACACACACACACACAATGTTCATACACACACACACACACAATGTTCATACACACACACACACACACACTGCTCTTTATAGCAGTTTATTATCCCAATTTGTGTATGCATCGAGGATGTGTGCTGTGGTACAGTGGATATCGATTCAGAACGACAAATCGTGACGCTGAGTTTGAATTCCAGTCCTTGCATTCACTTATGCACAAATACCCTTGAGAAAGGTAATAATCCGTCTCTTTCCTCTAGTTATGGGTTAAATAACAAGACAGATTGGGTTCTATAGCCTTGGCTGGCAACCAGTCTACCACAGAAAGCAATGGCAACCTACTGCAAGATATCGACTCAAAACAATAAATTGAGGAACCGAGTTCGAATTCCAGTTGAATTCCCTGCATTCACTTATGCACAAATTCCTTTAGAAAAGGTATTAATCCATTTCTTACCTCTAGTTATTGGTTAAATAATAGGACAGATTGGGTTTTATAACCTTGGCTGGCAACCACTCTACTGCAGACAACAATGGCAACTTACTGTTGCTTATCGACTTGGAGCGACAAATCGGGGAGGGAGTTCGAATTTCAGTTGAATTCCTTGTAATCACTTATGCACAAATACCCTTGGGAAAGGTATTAATCCATCTCTTCTCTCCAGTTATGGGTTAATAGGACAGATTGCTTTGGCTAGCAACCAGTCTACCGCAGAAACAATGTCAAAGTATTGATGGATAATCCCCTACCCAGTGAGTCGTCTCTTTCAAGACATGATCACCCAAAGTGTGTATCACATATGGCACTTTCAGGTAGAGGATATCTGTGAAAGGACAATATGAATAAAGACAAAAGGAAAACTTATCTTCCCCAGGTGGAGGTGCATTGTGGTGTTGTGGATATAAACTTAGAATGAGAAACCAAAAAGCCGAGTTTGAATTCTGGTAGAATTCGTTGTCTTCACTTTTGCGCAAATACCCTTCAGAAAGATATTATGTCTTTCTCTCCATTTATGGGTCAAATAAAAGAACAGATTGGGTCTTTAGCTTTAGTTGGCAACCAGTTTACCACAAAAAGTAATAACAACCCACTTTGCAAAAATCTTCTGCTTATTCAGTCATGTCTCTTTCAAAACATGATCACCCAAGCATGTATCCTGTATGGCACTTTA
Source organism: Ascarosepion bandense (assembly GCA_037127315.1). Classification (NCBI taxonomy): domain Eukaryota; kingdom Metazoa; phylum Mollusca; class Cephalopoda; order Sepiida; family Sepiidae; genus Ascarosepion; species Ascarosepion bandense. The sequence continues at coordinate 1,514,091 of JBBBDQ010000439.1, read as the reverse complement.
CTTATCTTCCTCAGAGGATGAAACGTGCCAGCTAAGATAAGTTTTCTTTTTGTCTTTATAAATGTATATATAATTTTTTTCAATCATTTCACCCAGAGCAAGGCAGAAATGCCACTGATGAGCGGGGGGGGGGGGGGGTGCTACATAACTGTAAAAAGATTAATTAGAAAAGAGTGAGGAGTACAAACTAGTTAGAAAGGAGCAATAGAAAGCTGAGAATGCAGGTGCGATGACAGATACGTAGGTGGAGAGAAAGGGAAGGTTATACGGGGGTGGGGAGAGAGCTAGAGTCCAGTGGTTAATAGATGAGTATTGACATTGCATTTAAATTTCTGGAGGTTGTAGCTGTCAGGAAAGCAAGAATATGGGAGTGAGTTCCACAGGCGGGAAGTGCGAGAGAAGAAGCTGCAGGAGTAGAATTGTCGTCTGCATTTGGCTAACCTGACTGTGAATGGGTGGGACCCAGTTGCCAGTCTGGTTGCACGGGTAAACACCTGTTGAGGAGGCATCAGTGACTTAATTGGTTTTCACTTCTTTGACAAAATTCTTTGATAGTTTTTTGGAAGAGGATAATTATCATGTAGAACAGTTGTAACTTTGGTTTCTGGCTAAGAAATTTTCAGTAACATAAAGATGATATAAGATTAAACAAAAAGAAAAAGACTAAATTCAACTAACCTGACAGAGAAAAATAGCACTTAACTTTTAAAATAATTAAAAAACTTTGTTAATAATTTTTTTAAAATACTGGAATTTAAAAAACAAAACTGTTTTTTTAGTATGCACTGACATCTGATTAGTAACTACCAAAAATTTTGCAATTTAGATGTTTTTAATTTATACAATGGCAGTTGGATTATAATATTTCAAGAATAATGATGACCCTAATATTTTGACTCCAGCTTTCACTTCTATCAAGATAAACTTCATGAACTGCATCTTTATTAACTAACTAACAGTATAGCCCGGCAAATAAGTTTTTTCATCGTAAACTGAATTTTGAAGGCTAAATATGTCCTCTGAGTAAATGGTATCATGGCGGAGACTAAGAACTACAATTATACCTACTTAAAGCCAAACCTGAAGCAAAAACTAAAATAAAATTGCTGAAAAAATATAGACATACAGGCAGATAAACAGACACACACACAAATATTTTGCCTTTTATATATATATATATATATATATATATATATATATTATCGACCTTGAAACGTCTGAATATCATTTCTTATGTCTTTGTGTATGACTGTATCAAATTTGATTAAAATTGGACCACTCCTTCTATAACTCGATTTTTTTGATTATTGATTTTCGATATTTATCGAGGGTACCTCGACACAAAACCTAGCTAAGAACACTCGCAGACACTTATAGTACAACTGTGTAAATTTTCAAGAAAATTGGTGCAGCCATTTCGGAGTCTATAGGTAACGGATACACACACACAGACATGCACACACACACACACACACACAGACAAAGTTCCATTTATAAATAAGTTTAAATATAAGCTTTTTTCTTCACATTCTACTTCAATTCTACCTTTTCTTCTTTCTTCATCATCCTTGCACACTATTACAATTATTATAAAATCTTTCCTCTTTTCTTTCACATCATGTTCAATATCTCATCCTCCATTTTGCTTTTGCTTATTCAGCTACTTTTGGCTAAAAATTATCATCTTCCATCTTATTATTGTTGCTATTCAGTCAGTTAAGTGCCATACATGATACACACTTGGGTGATCATGTCTGAAAAGAGACATGACTGACTGGGCAGAAGATTATCCTGCAGTAGGTTGCCATTGCTTTCTGCAGTAGACTGGTTGCCGACCAAGGCTATAGAACCCAATCTGTCCTGCTATTTAACCCATAACTGGAAGGAAGAGGCGGATTAATACCTTTCCCAAGGGTATTTGCGCGTAAATGAATTCGGGTGGAATTCGAACTCGGCTCCCCAGTTTCTTGTTCCAAGTCGATATCCACGGTACCACAATGCACATCTTGCTATTCACCTAATAAACATGTTGCTATTCACCTTTTCATAATCAGTGGTTTTCTTTCCTATGATGATGATCATCATCATTCCTTCCTATAATCACCATCATCATTCCTTTCTATTATCATCATCCATTATTATTATATACTTACCCACTTTCTCTTTACTCCATTTTCTCTATAAGTTTATTTCCCCCATCACCTTTTCCACTATTTGTTCTGTGATTCTTTTGCTTCTTTTCTTCTTTTTCTTCTTCTTCTTCTTGGTTACCTCCCCGCTAACCATTTCTTTTTCTTTCCATCTTTCCCTATCTTTATTGTTTCTCTTCTTGGTTTCCAATCATTTTTATTTTTACTGTTATTGAATTAATTGCTACTCCATAATATAGGCAGCTTTATGACCTACTTTTGTTCTTCATTTTTCTTTTTGCATTGGATTCAGATAGAGTTTCTGCAACCTTCCCCATTGCCACGTCATGTAATGGCAAATCACCAATAACCACAAAACAAAATCGACATTTTGAACAATTATTTTTCAAACAATTATCCATTTACTGGAAAAACTCAAACCATTCCATTGCTACAGATTATTGATTTAACTCAATAGAAAACAAATTAGAATTTTACTATACAGGCCCTTTGCTGAAGTTGCATTATCATGCAAGATGCTGAGCACTAATATTAGTTTCTGATCCAACATAGATTTTTGCTATTTAACATCATTTTCAAGTCTAACTTCATGCATGCATCTGCGATTACATACACACACACACGCACATGCATATATTCAAACATATGCATCTATATGGGTGGAATTATGACTGCTTACATGTATAATTTGAAAAACAGTTATCAATATTTGGGATATTTGTTGAAATATGGATGTGCGTTGTGGCGCAGTGGATATCGGCTCGGAACGAGAAATCGGGGAGCTGAGTTCGAATTCCAGTTGAATTCCTTGCATTCACTTACGCGCAAATACCCTTGGGAAAGGTATTAATCCGTCTCTTCCCTCCAGTTATGGGTTAAATAATAGGACAGATTGGGTTCTATAGCCTTGGTCGGCAACCAGTCTACCGCAGAAAGCAATGGCAACCTACTGCGGGATAATCTTCTGCCCAGTCAGTCATGTCCCTTTTGAGACATGATCACCCAAGCGTGTATCACGTATGGCACTTAACTGACTGACTGTTGAAATATTAATTCTGGGAATTGGAGGTCATCTCACTTTAGATTTACTCAGTGCAAAACATAACAGAGCTGCTAACGCCAAACTTAAATGGATTCACTTTCTTTGCTGAAAAACTGGTTTTATCATTTTGAAACATAAGAAATTGAAAGGAAAGGAAATCAACACTTCTTTTTTTAATTCCTCACATAAATGTCTCTTTGCCTAAGGTTAAAAACCTTGAAAATTTCATGAATTCATTTTTTTTTTATTATTATTAAATTCAATCCAAAGCTCAAAAACCAGATGATAGGGGATTATTGTAATGCTGAATGAGATGTGATAAATGAATGATATGAAATATTTGAACAAAATATATAAGATGGAATATGTAACAACCATGGCTGTATCTGACTACCGGGCACACCGGGCACGGGTCCGGACCGATCTCCATGCAATCATAGTGAAAATCCGGCAAAGGGAAAATGTCTTTGTCAGAAATCAAACGAAACAATTCACAAAGAAAAAAAGAAAGAAAGAAAGAAAAACAAAGGAAACATCCGAAACAAAGGAAACATCCGAAACAAAGGAAACATCCGAAACAAAGGAAACATCCGAATGAACACTGTAAAAATGGGAGAAAAGATTGGTTATACTCAGAAAGTTCGAACCCGATTTCCTGCTTTCGTTCACGTTCGGTACCTACTTTCCAATGGAATAGCCGAAAAAATCCGCAAAATCAGTTCTGGAAGTGGATGACACTGATGACATCATCACATTGATTTTTCCCTTTGCCCGTTTTTTTTAGCATCAGCTACGGCCCTGGTGACAACCAGTTGGATGTTTCAATTTCTTATTTCTTTGTTGACATTTCGCTCTCACCAAGCATTATCAAAACAAAAAAATGTAAGGAAAAAGTTGTTATCCTGACTACTTTGAAATACTAGTTAATTCAAAAAGTTTTAATTTTTAATAAAATTTAAAAATACATGTTTTTGAAATTTGTAGATGGCAGGGAAGCAAGAAATCAGAAGGGATTTCTACAAGTGAGAAGAGTGAAGAAAGAAAATATCAGAATAGAACTGATGGATGCATCTCACTAGTTCATTAGTAAAACTGTAAGATCTGGTTGCCAATCTAGTAGCATACTCAAATTTATGCATTCCTGGGCATGATGGTAAACTGCATCCAGCAACAAGACCTCTGATTGAGAGGTTGTGAGGAGCATGAAACCACCTCTTAATTGCTGTTGTTCCCAGGTCCACCCTGACCAGGAGTTGTAGCATCTGTTAGGGTCCCAGCTACAGGCAAATAGTTAACCCCCAAAGTTAAATAGTTAACCCCCAAACTGGGGTCAAAACACTTTGAAAGTATAAAAATACTCATTTATAGAAATATATTCATAAAATTACTTTTATAGAAAAATATACATTTTTGAAAAAAAAATTACCATAACACATTTTTGAAGGAAAAAAATTATTCTCAGCAAAACATTTTTGAATACAAAGCTAGAAAACATTTTAAATTTTCTAAAATAAAAAAAGAACAAAAACAAAAAACTTTCATTAATATCTATCTAAATCAACCTTCCTAATATAACCAAACATTAAAAAAATACCTTAAAACTCTACCTTTTTGGCATTAAATATTCCACAGAAGTTGATATGCCATTAAATAAAACTCAAATTTATGCACTCAAGACACTAAGAAGTAACACTCATTAGAACAGTTGCCATGGAAATATTTGTAGAAAAGACAGAGGGAAGCCATGTTCTGTCAGTGAGAAAGTGACTAAAGTTGAAATACCAGGTCAGAATCAGTTATATTACAGATTGTTCTTTGAATTTTGTCAAAAATCTCAAAATATATTGTAAGAACACCAGACTAGATATTACAGCAGTAAACAATGCACATACAAATGGTAAATTTATAAAAGTGCAAGATAGATTCTGACAAGAAGAATTGTTTGGCATGACACAGTGAACCAATTTTTTTGGCAGTAGATGCAGCAATTTTAGAATAAAATGTAAATATGGTAACTTGATGTCAGAAAATAAAAATAAATAATAGAAAGCTATGGTGAAAAAAATACAGTGTGTATAGCCAAAGAAAATAGTTAATATTTATAGGCAAAAATTGAGTAGACTTCCTGTTTTTTTAAACAGTGTGAATTATATCTTTAACCTTTAGAATAAATGTTGGTTAACTTTTGTTTTCTGCAAGAGTAAAAAATCACCATGAATGAGTCTATACATTACTGCCTCAGACTCATAACAAGAAGAGCTAAAAATATTAAAATTATTACTGTGGGCTCAGAGATTCAGCAAGAAAGTAATTTTTACCACTTAACTAAATATCTTAAAGTTTTCAAATAACAAAATTGTTCAAGTCATATCATTTTTTAAAAAGAAAAATTGCCTTATAAAGACAAACTCTTGTAGTTAATTTTCTGTTGAATAAAAGGTGCCCCCCAAAAAATGTATACACATTTTAAATAATTGTAAAGTTGGTGTTTATTATTTCAAAAATATAAAAATATTTACAAGTATCATTTTATTGTTTTTTCACTACATTTTGACTATATTTTAAATAACTGTAAATAGCCAATGATTAAACAGTTTGTGTTTATTTTGTAGATTCAGTCCCTGAACACAATAATGACAGCCAATGTGGATACATTTTTTGGGACACCCTGTATTTATGTGCATTATGATATTATAAGATATAATTATTTTTCCTTATACTAAAATTCAATCAATACAAGGCTTGAGAGCCACTCAGAATAAAGGTTTAGTCAACAAAATGGTAAAGCCAAATGAGGTGTGATAAATGATTGGTATGAAATATTTTAACAAAGTATGAAAGATGGAATACATGAGAATCAGTTTGATCGTTAAATTTTGTACTTCCTTGCTCTCATTTCTTCTTCTAAACAATCATTATAGAAACGACCAAAAGAAATCTAAAGAAAAAGTTTTCTCAACAGCAAGCCTTAAAAACACTGTGATCAATTTGAGAAATTTTAATAATCAATAAAATTTTAAAATATATATTCATGAACAAATCAGCAAGATTTATTCAGTCAGTCAGTTAAGTGCCATACCTGATACATGCTTGGGTGATCATGTCTCAAAATGTTGTATATCGACAAACAACAAACACGCATATATATAAAAATATAAGTTATATTTTTATTAATGATGATGAACCGTGTAGCATAGGGGACAGAGAATTGAGAGAGCGCGCCTCTAATGGGTTGATGGGAGTGTCGTCGTATCTGTTGTGTCTCTCTTCACCGGCCGATCTCTGTCGCTCCTCTCTACTGCTACTCTGGTCTCGCGAATCCGTGCACCGAGGTCTTTTTATAATCTCCAGAACCGGGACTTTTTCTTCCGGTTTTGCCTCGCCCACGCACGCCCACGTAATTCTCAGAGACACCTGTTCTGTTTGCCTCTGTAGCCATTTCCGCTACTGCCGGAAATAAGGTCAAACAAACATCCATTCCTTTCAACGACTGGAAACACCCCCGCTTGCATCAGCCTTCCTCGGGTGGGGCCAGATTGTTATATTACAAAAAGAGACTTGACTGACCAGACAGAAGATTATCCTGCAGTAGGTTGCCATTACTTTCTGGTGTAGACTGGTTGCCAAACAAGGCTATAGAACCCAATCTGTCCTATTATTTAACCCATAACTGGAGGGAAGAAACAGATTAATACCTTTCCCAAGGGTATTTGCATGTAAGTGAATGCAAGGAATTCAACTGGAATTTGAACTTGGCATCCCAATTTCTCGTTCCAAACCCATATCCACTGCACTACAATGCACATCAGGAAATAAATTAGAATAAGATATGACGGTTTGATAGAGGAAAATAAAAATGGATAAAATAAAGTTATGGCAAGAAGAATAAAATGTGGATATACAAATTAAATAGTGAATATCTATAATTAAAAAAAAGAACCTCCAGATATTTGTGACACAATAACTAAGATAAAAAGATAAAAAAAATCCTGGAAAATACATTGTTGGAGGCTGAATGTAGACGGGATGTCTGCGGGATGTTTACACATCAAAGGAAGCAAAATTTAAGTACCTTGAAATTTTGGACTTACAGTCACCAATGCTTATCTTTTGTTTTAAGCCGATGGTCTAGTGGACTTCCAATTATTTCAATATAAATACAAGTGATTTTTCTGAGCAGTTCAGTTCAGCCGGGCGTGCACTTGAAGTAGCTACATGTGTCAGGCACACTGAAGAAGAGAAACTCCGTTCATCTGAGTTGGTCGGTTCGGCATTTGATCCCCATTAATTAGAGCTGAGTGTCACATCGCCTGCCCCGACTGCAAGACTAATTCTGAATGAAATAAAGCATCGATTTAACTCATCCAAGTTGTGGAAGTTCGTTCCTTCAATAGTTTATCTTGTGCTCCCAGCTCGAGACTTTCGACTTTTACAACCAACCCCCGGCAACATCACAGCATGGAAAACGGCCGCCGGAGAAATTGATCGGACCTTCATCTGGGGTGTTACATATTGGAGGCTATCTACATTAAATCAAAACAACCTACACTTAATAAAATCACATTTCAGTCTAGTCACAACACATTACATTGCATTTAGACATATGGTTCTGTTAATATTTTGAGCTCTTACGTGCTGTGACATCATAGAACTGCATAACAAATTTATGAACTGCGTTTGCTATTTGGTAACTGTTATCACTGCATAGCAATATTTTATGTCATCACAAGATAAAATCATCTTTGATAGTGGATGTTTTTATGTTAACGTCCCTGTAACCTTTCTGAAGATGGTGCATGTGAGCCGAAAGCTTAGAACCAACATTATAAAAAAATATCCAAATGTTGGACAATTTTTGTCTTTAACTTCACCTGAAATTAAAGCCAAAATATGATGTTTAGAATGGCTCATGATTAAACATAATAGACATTCATTGTGTATTATATTTAACAATATATGTTTAGAAAATTATCTGTTGTCTTGATACACTAAATTAAAATTATAATGTATGTTATATATTATTTAAAATGAATGAATGATGATATGAATGGAAGAGACAGTGGGAGGAAATGAAAAGTAGGAAGAGGAGGAGGAGGAAAAATGATGGCTGATTCTTGAAGAGGTCAAAATGAAAGCATTCAAGGAAACAAGAATTGGAAGTTTGTTCCATTTCTAAGTAAAACTTCCTCCTTACATATGGAATACAGAGAAAATATGGATGTTGCTATTGTATGGAAGTAGAATAGCATATCCTAGATGTAAAGATCTGAACTAGTGGAACTGAAGAATATGGTTTATTTGAACATCTGCCATGGAAAGAGTAGTGGCAAGTTTGCAACGTTCCATCTATAGGAAAAGATTTGCAAAGTGGAAAACAAGACATCACCTAAAAATAAGTTAAAGCCCAAAAGACTACAGAAACAATTTTAAGTAAAAACTGCACTGTTTCAACACAAGAATTTCTAGCAGAAAGGTTCAGATGCTACCAGTGGAGTGATAGAATTGGTTGACCATTTTCTCCAGCCTCTCAGACAAGAAATTGAATATAGGAGTTTGAATTGTTAGTTCATAACAATTGTATAAAAGTTCAATAATTTTATATTTTAAAAAATATTGTTTTGTATAGATTAGGGATTGAAAGCTTTTCTCAGCCCAACCAAGAAACCTTTCAAAACCATTTTGTTGTTTGGTTCATTAGGAAGCAGATCAGGTGAAGAGCTTACACTTATTCTTGTGCAAAAGTGATATTCATGATGTTCATTACATTTTTGTATTTTATATATTTTTCATCTATTATTTAGGAAAGTGATGAAAGATTTTATTATTCTCATTCTAAATTGGATGAGGGCATTTTTAACAGTTATGCACAAATTCTTGAATAATTTCCAAAACAGTCACTGTACATTTTTACATCACTTACAAAGCAAATATATTCAAATCTGATTAAATTGCACTTAAATTGAATCTGATTCTGTAGTCATCTTCATAAATATTGACAATTGATACCATGAATCCTATTTTCAATGAAAAGTACATTAAATATATGTAGACATAGATATGAATTATAGATACCAACAAGGATTGTGTGCTATGTGTGTCTATATGTTTGTGAAGTGGAAGGAAATTCATTTTGATCTGTTATAACATTTATGCATGATGGCTCTCTAATCTTACACTTTGATTATCAATAAGGCTTAACTGTGGGCTTTACTTTAATATCAGAATAAAGATATGTTCATATTCAGTCAATATAAAAACTTTAAGTTAACCAGCGAAACACTTTTTTTCCCCTCATCACTTGTGATATAAGCTGTTTGTATATTTTGTTTTTAATTATATAAAACTATTTTGAGAAGGATGTAATGCTATGACTGAATTTGAAGCTAGTTTAGTGCTTTTTCACTTTTCATCATATATATTTATATATTTGCTGAAGGCACTGCCTATACCATATGATAGGTCATATTCGAATGTTGGGTTTGTGTGTTTTTGGTAAACCATTGAATTTATACTTGATGACTTACTAAATGCACACACATACACAAACACACACACACATATATATATATATATATATATATATATATATATAGTCATCCGCAGACAGATCTGTTTCACTGTATCACAGCTCATCAGTATGGTTAGACTCCGATTACTTTTTAACCCAGGATTGAAACCCAACTGAATTGGGGTCAGTTGGCAATTCTACCTCTGAGCTATGGGTGTTCAGTGGAAGAAGGCAGACACCTTTTAGTGCATATATTATCATTATAAGCGCCCAATAGCCAGAGTGCTCTAATTCATTTTACTGAATGAGTGATGCTCATATATATATATACATATATATATATATATGCACATTATATGATGTGCTACTTAAAAGTTTGAGAAATCTGCTGAAAAATAACTTTGCCTAAGTCTAACATGTAATTTCTCTTTTCTTTAAAGTAATACTTTGCCTGTAGTTAGCACAGTGGCTCATAAAGAGGAGAAGTGAAAGTTTAATCTTACATTTCTTTTATATGCAGTTTTTGAATTCTTTAAATTTTCAGTAGCATTTTGTATCATGCATTGGAATCTAAGGGACACTCCAATTTCAACTGGGAAAATTTAGCCTGCAGCAATCAAAGGGTCAATAAAGGCAAACTTTCCACTATTGTTAATGCTTTGCCCTCAAATATGGGATGCATGACAATTTGATGAGAAAAAGGTTTTCTGGATACCACCAAATATAAGAAAACATGGATTTCAGTCAATATTTTATTACCTTCAATACGTCAATCATATTTGAAATATTAACAAAATTAACCACAGTCTCTTTTTGGTTTTATCATTTATAAATACCTAAAGTGATTTTTAGAGGTATACAGCTTTCTCTACAGGTCAACCAAAACAAAATATACCACTTTATACATTGCACTATTAATAAGAAGACCTATCCTGTATGGTTTTTGTATTATAATTAAGAAACAACATAAATGTAAACACCTGAAAGAAATTCACCAAGCACTGAATAGTCATATGGATTCTCTATTTTAAAAAGTCTCCTTTCTTGCTTTGAAAGTGTTAAATACTTTAGCCATGCTAGTATTAACAGAATAAAAAGGTTTATAATATTCCTCATATTTTTACTATTTAATCACATATAAAATGGCCTTAGGTTGCTGAGTGATGGTTAACAATTTGTGAATTTCTTTTTCCATATGATTGCTCAATGCAAAACTAAGCATTGCAAATATCAATTACCAGGTGATTATGCAGGTTAAATTAAAGTAATTATCACATATGAAATCAAATATAGATAAAATAAAAAAAGTGAGAAAAGAAAAACATTTAAGAACTAAAATAAATGATAAATAAATGACAAAAGAAAAATAGGTAGAGCAAAAGGTTGCTTCATTAGTGCCCAATAGATAGCAGAAAGAAAAGTAGGTGAGACATAGAGTAAGAAGAAAGGATAATAGATGGATCAAAAGGTTGATTAGTGCTCAACAGATAGCAAAAGGAAGGTAGGTAAGATATGAAGCAAGAAGAAAAGATAATAGATGGAGCAAAAGGTTGCTTGATTAATGCCAAGTAGATAGCAGAAAGAAAAGTTGACGAGGCATGGAGCAAGAAGAAAGGATAATAGATGGAGTAAAAGGTTACTTGATTAGTGCCCAATAGATAGCAAAAGAAAAGTTAGAAAAGACCAGATAAAAGATGAAGAAATGAGAAAACAGTGAATAAATACCAGTCATTATTATCATAAAAAGACTTTGCAAAGGATTTTGTTCAGCAGTCGAGTGAAATAGCAACTGTTGTAGCAGCAGATTATTATTGTTATTTTACTTTTATAAGGTTCATTTTTTTTTTATACTGTTTTAGTGGAACATCCTGACATCCCTGAAAATAGAATGCTCTAGAAATAAAGAATGGTGACAAACAGTACAAGGGAAGCAAACGTCTTAGGTGAAAGCATTCTCTATTTGATAGTTTATTCCGCTCCTACTTGTTGATTGCTTATCTCTATCTTATTGTTAATTGTACATTAGTACAATAAATTCGTTATATCTATTTCCTGTGTCAAGTACCATTCTTTCACTAATCTTTACACTGATATTCCTTTCCGGGATATATCATATATACATTCATTTCTTTCATTTTGTATCAGTTATAGTACAAGAAATTGTCACTCTAAATGAAAAATATAGACTTGTACATGTACTGAAACTTGAAGACAACTGTGGGAAACACATTTTCCATGATGTCAACTTAAATTTTATCTTAGAAAAACAACAGCCTTAGTTACAAAGTAAACTCAAGTAAGATTTATTATATTTGATTACACACAAATAGCCTTGGGAACAGTAGGACTCCATCTCCTTCCCAAACAAAGGTTTAAATAGAAAGATTTGTATCTTGAAAAATCATTGGTATTCTCAAAATTTGTGTATGCAATATTCAACCACAAAAATAAGAAAGAATTATTCTTACAGTGTTTTGGTTTTAAATAAACTGCAAAGGGTTGATAAGACATAAAAAACAAATCAGTCTCACATTTAAAAATAAAATCCACTAGCTTTTCTTGTTTTTCTTTCTTGTAAAACCTGTATCTGTTTATTTATTTGTTTAGGTAGTCTTTAGAAATATCTATTATATGTGGCTAAATGACACAATCTAACATTTATTCTAAATAGATTTAATTTTCCATTACAACATATTACTATTATTATTCACAGGGTTTTAATCACTTAAAAGAATAAAAGTGCTCAATCTCTAATAGAGCAACCTATGAGTATTAAAATGAATAGTTTGTCAACTATATATATAGGAAATTGAAAATATATATATATATATATATATATATATATATATATATATATATATATACATAGTTTATCAATTTACCATATGTGTGTGTGTGTGTGTGTGTGTGCAAGTTTCATTAAAAAATGACTGACATGGTGTTATGGTTAAGTTTTTATATAATTTTTCATGTCTAACAGCATATATATATATATATATATATATATTTTTTTTTTTTTTTTTCATGACTTGTCCTTCTTGGACACTGTTCTTTTCTGCTTCGCTGGGGTTGGTTCTTCAGGAAGGTGGACACTGTATGGTATCTCTCCTTGTTTTGTGCCACCCACCAGATCACTTTTGACCGACTTATTGTACACATCCCCCTACCACCCCCAGAGCAACACCAAGGTAGAGAGGTTCCATAGGACCTTGGGGGACGTCCTAGCAAAATTAGCGAGAGACAATGTTGAGAATTGGGACCTGTACGTGATCCAAGCTCTCGCAGTGGTAAGGTTCACAATCAATGATATGACTAAGTACTCATTATATTACATGCTGTTTTGCATAAGATTAGATAACTTATTGAAGCCCTGTAGAAAGTATATGGACAAAGACCACCATCAGCTGGTGATAGAACAACAGCATAAGCTGTTCATGCAGGCCAGAAGGCGAATAAAAAGAGCCCAAAAGAGGAGAAATGACAGGGTGAATGCCAATAGGAAAGGGGTGGAATTTAAGATCAGAGACCCCGTGTACTACAAGGTTCATTTGAGGGAAGGAAAGCTTGACAGGAGATGGGAACCATACTATAGAGTGGTAGAGCAAACTAGTCCAGTGTCATATGTAATTTGGGATCAGGTGGCTGGTCGAACAAAGAGAACCCATGCCAATGATTTGAAGTTGGCTGAGATTTCTAATTGGGAGATAAGTGAGCTAAAAGCCAAGAAGAGAAAGACAAGGAAAGCAACCCTTGTAGAACAAGAAGATATTAGAATCAGATGATGACTCTGAGAGAGAGGAGGAAGAGGGGGATGGAGAGATGCATCAGCAATCCATTATGAATGTATTAAAATGAATAGTCAATATATTCAGTTAAAGGACAATAAAATCAATTCTTGATAATGAAGCATAAGCAGAAACACTTGGTTAAATAAAACATTTAGACAATTTTTACATAATTTATGTCCTCCAAAATTAATTTATAGAGTCACATAAAAAAATTATATAAAAAAACTTAGTCATAACACCTTGTCATTCATTTTAATGAAATTTACATAAATACATAAAAGAGGCATGACTGCTTAAATATACAACGCATACATATACATATACATACACATGCACATATCTAAACTTATTTATAAATGGAACTTTTTCTCTGTGTGTGTGTGTGTATCCATTACCTATAGACTCCAAAACGGCTGAACTGATTTTCTTGAAAATTTACACAGTTGTACTATAAGCATCTGCGAGTGTTCTTAGCTAGGTTTTGTCTCGCGGTACCCCAGATAAATATTGAAAATCAATAATCAAAAAAATTGGGTTTTAGAAGGAGTGGTCCGATTTTAATCAAATTTGATACACTCATAGACAAAGACATAAGAAACGATATTCAGAAGTTTCAAGGTTACAGTTCTTACAATAGTGCAGAAAATCGATAATATATATATATATATATAAATCAATACCAGGAAATCAAAATTTGACTTACAGCCATTCATTTTTCTTTCAGTCTACAATTTTGCTTTAACTGGAAACTTTTTAGTCTTTTGTGTCAACGTCCAAAGAGTCTGAGCTCCAGAAAAATGGATTAGTTTTAAAGCTTTCATTTCACCCGAGCAATGCCAGGCTATACTGCTAGTATGTATATATATATATATGATGATGATGATGATTTATACATTTTTTAAAATAAGTTTGAAAGATTTATCAAACATCTGGCCCTAATGAGCATTTTAACACAAAACTCATGAATTGGCAAATCAAATAAGTCACTTAAACTTTTTTGATTGAATATATATATATAGAACATGACATTTAATATATGCCATAAATCTAATGTACTGTCAATGCTTTTTGAGGGTCACCAAATTGTGTTAGAGTTGACTTTATCAACTGAGTGTAAAAAAGAGGAGATGTAAAACAAATAACAAATTGATTTATTATCACTATTCACAACAAGTCAATGAGGGTTTGTTTGTGTTGATGACTAGATGCAGACATCTATGATTGATTCTGATAGAAGTGTGTGAAATCGTTCCCAGTAGAACTTGTTTTGACACAACTATATGAGGATAAGGTAGATCCCAAACCGGGTTAGGCACAGTTAAAGATAATGTTTCCAGACAAGCACTGATAACCATGGAAAGATTTGAATTTCTTTTCGTGAAACTCATTTGAAATGTCCTTCACATTGGAAAAACTTGGTAAACAGTTAAAAAGTATAAATTCAAACAATATTTAAAGTATTCTATGAAATCAAAAGAGTTAGAGAAAGTTTTTTATTAAGGGGTTTCTTAATAAAGTGTGTAGAGATGGTAATTAGTAATTTATCTAACATTTGATTATATATTTTTAAAAATCTGAGCTTTAGAATGTAATAAATGCTAGAAATTCTATTGTATATTTAATAGTTCCAGTTCTGATTCTTTATTTTCCTATCCGATGTGCCATGTCTCTTTAAGACTTTGATAATCATGGCTCTCCATAATTTACTCTCTTTTGTTGTGCTTAATAAATTTTGCTTTTTGTTATCTATCTCCAACCTTGTTCACCATCTATTTACTTGCTAGTTAAGTTACACTTTCTCTGTCCCTTTTACCCCTTATATGTCCTGTGAGAATCAAATTTCCCAAGCCCTCTTTCTTCATTATGCACCCTAGAAATTTCAACTCTTTCTGACATTAAGTATAAGTGTCCTTTTTATTTCCATTTCTACTAAGACATTCACATTGCTCACATGTTCACCACATCCTTCTGTAGACCCACATTTCTGTTGTTTCTAGTCTTGTCTTCATCTGTGAAGAAATTGTCCAACATCCACTGCTATATAGGAGGACTGATATTGCATAACAGTTCAGTACTATTTTCTTTCTTTCTAATAAAATTTTCCTGTTTACTTTATACTTTGCTTTCTTTTGGAAGGCATCTTTTGCTATCCCAGGGCATCTTTGCATTTCAGTGTTGCTATTTCCGTTCTTTATTTTCCCAGATATTTTAATTTTTGTACTTGTTTGATTTCGGTGTTTCCAATCTGTAATTTTGCATTTTTGGGATATTTATTTTGCTTTTTTTGGGGGGATTTTCATTTATCTCTTGGTTACATGATCAATTTAGCAGGTGGACAGCAGATTAGAAAAGGCAAAGAATTCACAAAGATAACAGATGATGAACTTTTGACTTCACAAACATGGTAGCATGTATGGAGTGCATGCAGCAGTCACAGAATTAATGTGATGGCTGGGTGAATGCGATCCCTGAGGCATGAAGATATGAAAACCAGATATAAGATGTTCAGAGGGAAGGTGTGCATAAGATAGGATGTGACAATATTCTTGAGTGCATCCTACACCTGAAGAAGACTGGCAAATATCTGACTGAAACGGTTAAAAAGAAAAACAGATAAAATTAGTCCAAAGAAAGTTACATCCAATGATATGTGTGGTTTACAAATTTGTGTGAAACATTTTGATGTAGGTGTTTGCTTGATTTGTCACCTGAAATAGCCTCTACATCTGACAAGTTAAGTGATGATAGATCATTAATGTTTTTGAATTGGAAGTTTTGTTTCTATACAATTTGATTGTTGTCTAGTATTTATTCACTTGAACTGTGTTCACAAAGATACATGAGAAAACATCAGCTATAATAATGGCATCAGTTGCAATCAGTTGAAGACTAGGAGACCAAGTGGTACATTTTCTCAAAGAGGAAATTTGTTCTGAATTGAAAAGCAAATGTCAGCACTATTAGATGATTCAGCAGATAAGTATTTGTCCTCTATTGTAAACACACAATGGCCATCTACATAGTCAAAAGTCTCTGACCAAAAGACTTGTAACGTTTATGTGTTTTACGCATACTACTAGATTGGCAACTAGGTCCCACCATTTTACTGTCAAAATAGTTAAATATAACCTTCTCTTCTACTATAAAAGTTTATTTTCTAGTACTTCTGATGTGTGAAATTCTCTTCTGTTTGCTTGCTTTCCTGATAGCTACAATCTCCAAAAGTTTAATACAACATCAATTGCCATCTTCTATCTACTTGATTCCCATTCTCCTTTCTTCGACATTCTCTGTACCTTGTTTTATCTCTCACTATAACCCCCTGCCCACCAATGTCTTGCTTGGGATAAAATAATTATAAAAACAAGAAAAAAATACTGAGGGAAGCATTAAGTGGAGAAACAAAAACAATAGGTGATATGACTTTTTCACTGAATTCTATAGAATTTCTTAAATTTGCATATCAAAAGTGTTGGTAGGATCTGTCCTGAGAAATTTTTAATGAATATCTATTTTATTTTCCAAACACTTTCAGGACATAAACAATCATGGCTCTCCACTACTTCTTGTTTCTTGTTGTTATAATCTGTTACTCTTTGCCATTTCTCTTTGTCTTTGTTTGGCTATCCCTTCACACCAATTCATTAAGTGAATTAAGTCCACTTCTCTTGACCAGCATTTCCTGCAAGTGTTTTAAATTCTCCAAGAGATCTTTCCTTATTATCTGTCATTGAAATTTCAGCCGTCTCTTTCTGATTGTAAGTATCCGTTTCCTTTTAGTTCTAATTTCCTTAAACTTTCTTGTTATTCACATATTCTGCCTATGATATTCTCGGTATTCTTCAGTCATACCACATCTCTGTCACTTCAAGACTTTTTCATATACGAACAGCTGAACTATAGGAGACCAGATATCAGTTCAGTACTCTCTTTCCTTGTTTTTATGATGTTTTCCTGTCTTAATACTTTGCTTAGTTTCTGGAAAGCATATTTTACAATTCCTCACCTTTCAAGTTTTTGCCAAAGCATTTTTTCCATTATGAAGATAACACCCTGATAAAAATCTGCAGTCAAAGAAAAACTGACAGCATTCAGGAAGATTATTTTACTTTGAATTTTAAGTTGGTTCATTCGTATTGAGCAACTCTGCACAGTTTGATGTTAAATGATGTTAATCTTTTCTTTAGTTGCCCTCTGTCAAGATCACAGAGACCACAAACCCATGACACAGTCAACTGGGAATTCTATAATCTTTTTAATGGTTGTAGAGTATGCATTTTATCAGGGCTGTGAACCAATTTTGAATTTAGAATTGGCTTTTCTTAGACTAGTTGCCAACTACAGTTAGAAAGTCTTGTCTGCTCTGCTGTTTATCTCATAACTAAAAGTATTTGTACAAAAGTGAAGGTAATAAGCTAGGCTGGAATACAAACTTGAATCTCTGATTTTCTCTTTTCTATTCACTAACCATTACACTACTAACATGTTCGTTGATAATAATGAATAGGGGTGCAGGTTAGGGGACACTACTACCTAAGAAACACTGGCTGAGGAAAGTTGCTAATTACTTTAGTTTTTGACAGTAAAAGAGTTAACCAGATTTAATCAATGCCATATCCATGAACATTTACAGATGGAGCATTGAAACTGCATTTGTTTAATGCTGATCTGAAACTCATAATATTTAAGACTCAGGATTAGCTACTACTCCACCCTACCCCCATAATCAACTGACAACTCCCTTGTACATCATCCAACTCTGCATAAATGACAGGAAAGCTTCAAGTTTATTCACTAATACATTTCTGAAATATTTGTATGGTGCTCCATAAACTGAACACCATTCAATTCCGGTAAATTCATGAAGACAGGTTGAGTCCTGATTAGGATATTTTCTTCTGCCATGGATATTTGATATTAAGTTTAAGTTCCATACCTGAGAAGATACAGATCTCAGATAAAAGGTATGGCTGATGCTAACCTCCAAGAAAGTGACTCGTTGCATCTTCTCGGGTTAACATTCTGGGCTGACATGAAGTGGAAAGACTATATTGAATCCATTGCAAGGTCAGATGCTAAGAAAGTCATTTCATTGTGTCATGTGAGACAATCTCATATATCTATAAATCTACCATTTGTTCACGCTTAGAATATTGCTATTACATATGGTTCAATGCCTTCAGTTCCCTGACAAAATCCAAAGAAGAATCAGCAACATTATTAGTCCTGATTTGGCAGCTCAGCTTCAGTCACTTTCTGACTGCCATAAGGTTGCTTTTCTGTACCTTTTCTATAAATACTTTCATAGTAATTGTTCATATGAGCTCTTTGCTATGATACCTAAACTTTCTGAATTAAAGTACAGTATTAAACTGGTATTGAGATCTCATCAATTTACAGTTGAGTTGGTTAGATGTAACCATGAGTTCTATGCTAACAGTTTCTTATCTCACACTTCTCATTTGTGGAACTCCCTTTTAGTTCCATGCTTTCCAGCCAACTATAAGTTCTTTGCTAACAGTTTTTTTTTTCACTTTTCACTTGTGCAACTCTGTTCTAGCTCCATGCTTTCCAGCCAACTTCAATTCTAAAAAATTTAAATTCAATGTCATTATTGCTGCTACATATGGAGCTCCTGCTATATGTCTAGATATCCTTGATAAAATTCAAAGAAGAATCAGCAATATTATGGGTCCTGTCAAGGCATCTCAGCTTCAGTCATTTTCCCACCACCATAAAGTTGCCTCCCTATACACTTTCAATAGGTCTATCATGGCAAATGTTTGGATGAGCTCTTAAATTTGGTACCTTGACTTTACGAAGTTAAGCCTAGTACTAAACTGGCAATGAGTTATCGTCAATTTACAGTTGAGTTGGTTAAATGTAACCATAAGTTTTATGCTAACAGTTTTTTGTTTTTGCACTTTTCACTTGTGGAACTCCCTTTTAGTTCCATGCTTTCCAGCCAACTTTAATCTGAAAAACTTTAAATGCAATATCAATCACTATCGACTGTCTTCCTGATTACTTTTTCTTTGTTTCCACTACTTATCAATGTTTTTGTTTTCTAATTCTTCCACACCCATTAACTTGGAGAAGTAGGTAGATGGCTAATGTTTATTAACTTACATGTTTTATCGAGAATTATCAGAATGTTATCAGCAGGTGGATTGGTGGAAGAATAAAATATCTTTTGCATGTTTAAATAGAAATTTGTTAATAGAAAAGAAGAACATGAATTAGTAGAAGTTAATGTTCAGAGAGAAACAGTATTAAGAAGTGAAGGGTATCAAGAGTTTGTAGTAGTCCTTTCTATAGGTCTATCATGGCAAATGTTTGGATGAGCTCTTAACTATGATACCTTGACTTTACGAAGTTAAGTATAGTACTAAACTGGCAATGTTATCATCAATTTACAGTTGAGTTGGTTAAATGTAACCATAAGCTCTATGCTAACAGTTTTTTTTTTTCACACTTCTCATTTTTGGAACTCCCTTTTAGTGCCATGCTTTCCAGCCAACTTTAATCTGAAAAACTTTAAATGCAATATCAATCACTATCGACTGTCTTCCTGATTACTCTTTCCTCTTCCTGCTCATTATTAATATTCTTGTTCCTAATTCTTCCACACCCTGTAATGCCATGTGTTTTAGTGGCTTTACTGGCTTGCATGGGGTGATCCTGGTTATAAAAAAAAATATTTCAATTAATAGTGTCAACCAATTGATAGGGTGAAGAACACAATTATCTCTCTTTTGACATGAAGAACTTGGTGATGTTTTAAGGAGCCCTCAAGAGTTACATGACAAGTAGTTTAATGAAAATAGTGTATCACTGCTTGCCTGCACACAGACAAGGTTAAACAAATACAAATAGTTACTACTTGGCTTTCTACAGAAATCAACACAAGTTCAATATGTTCTAAAGAGATACTACAGTGGCTACACTATATCTCCTTTGTGAACATTGCAAGTAAGAACTTCTTTTTATTCCCTCCTCAATTCACATATTGATTGTCTTCTTATATGTGCTTAAATTTCTTAGCAGAACAATTTGTCACAATAATTATATATATACAGCCTTTGAGATTTAAAAAAGAAAACACTCAACTAGCGGTAGAGAGCGAGGGAAAACTTACTTGCTCCAAAATCATTTTACTCGACCGACACCATTTTTTTAATAGTCCCCTTACGTAAACATAGCATGAATTGCAGATGGAAAACAAAAAATGAAATTTTAATTAAAATTTTGAATGTGTTAGAAAGGATTTAAAAATTTTTTAAAATAATAACAACAAAATCTGATCTTTCCTCTTAATAATAGCATAAACATTTTGATGATAAAAATTTGTTTTTATTAACATCATGATATGCTGTTTTTTTGTTTTTTTTGTTGTTTTTTTTTAAATTGACTGGAGGTACCTAAATTCGTAGTTTCATTCTTCTGTTTGACTACAACCTCTATCTCATAGATGATAAAAAATAACAAATCTGATTTTCTATAAAAAAATTACTTATTGTATATTTTGTTTTTCGGTGCATGGTTGAAAGAAGTATGCATATTTTTTTCTTTCTTTCAAATGTTCGTTTTTACTTTTCATAAGCGAGAAGGAAATATAAATATTGAGTCAAGGATAATATTTTTCCAAATGAGTTTCTAAAAATCTGTGAGCGTCTTTAATCTGGGCAACAGAGACATTTTGGCTCCACTCTGGAAATGTTAATTAAACAAATGTTTACACTGATCTTTGTTTCTAGCAAAATTTTCCTGTTTCTTAATACTCTGCTTAACTTTAAAATGACAGCTACCATCATCCCAATGTGTCTTTGAATTTCAGTGTTGAATTTTCTGTCCTCTGTTAAAACACTTCTAAGATGAATAAAATTTTAATATTTGCTTGATTTTGGCATCTCCAATTTGTAAGTTACATGTTGGACTGATTCTTTTGATGATAACCATATTATAGATATTGGAGGCCACAATTTAAACAACCTAAGGTACACAGATGATACAGTGCTGACAGCAGGCGTAGAAAGGAAATTACAAGACCACCTACAGAAGGTAGCTGAAGAAAGTAACAAGAAAGGACTACAAATAAACTGCAAGAAAACCAAATACATGGTCATCAGTAAAAAGGGCAGCCCAATATGCCAAATACAGGTAGAGGATACTAGAATCAAGCAGGTACAAAAATTTTAATACCCGGGAAGCGTTATAACAGAAGACGGAAAGTGCGACACAGAAGGCAAATTGGCATGACGAAGGAAGCATTCCAGAAGTTGAGTAAAGTATTGAGAAACAAGACAATTTTGCTAGAAACCAGGAAGAGAGCACTGGATTGCTACGTGTTGTCCATTCTTCAATATGGCAGTGAATACTGGACAATATCATCAAAGATGAAGGAAAAACTTGAAGCATCTGAAATGTGGTTCTCCAGAAAGATGCTGCGAATATCATGGATCGAGCATGTGAGTCTTAGAAATGATGGAAACAAAAAGGAAATTAATACTGAGCATCAGGAAGAGACAGCTGAAGTACCTGGGACATGCAATGAGGAAGGAAGGCTTGGGGAACCTGATATTAACAGGCCAGATAAAGGGAAAAAGAGACAGGGGAAAGCAACGGATAACATATTTGAAGGGCCTAATCAGGTGGATGATGGAACAAGGGTTGCATGGTGTAACAGAAGAAGGCATGCTCAGAGCCACCAGGGATAGGGAAACATGGAAAGCCATGATCACCTACGTCCTGAAGGGACAGGGCACATAGAAGAAGAAGAATGCCTATAATTGAACTTTGAAGTGAAAAATGCTTCCTCTCTCTCTCTCTCTTTTTTAAACTCCTCATTTCCTTACTTGCCCGACTATAATTATGCGTGTGAGGTTAGTAGGTTGGAGATTTATTTGGTCTTTTCTTTCACTTTGTATCAGTGTCAGTTTTAGAAGAGAAAAAGAACAAAATAGAAACAGACTGTTGGTAATAAGTATAACATCACTAGCAGGAGATCGACATAAGAAAACAAAGTGGTGTAGATTGTTTGAAATTAAGGTGTTGAAAGTTTTCTTTTTATGACATGCAAAATAATGTTCCCGAAATAAAGATGCAATTGCAAACATATAATTTTGAATAAATGTTGTTTGCAACAAGAAAATGGCATATGAATATGTTCTTGATAAAACGTTTTGTGTATCATGAAAAAATCAGAAGTTTCTGTGTAGAAATATCTTGAAGTTTATGTGAAAGAGGAAAAAAAGTTATGTTTGAACATGAATGATAATATAACCATATCTGATTCAGAAAAAAATGTTTCCATCATTTATTAACCTATTTGTGACTACCATAAAATGCAGTAGTAATTATAATATTAGAATAAATATTTGCTATTAATTATAGATTCCAAACAAAAATTTTAGTAAAAATTATATGTGGATAAAAAAATCATATGAAGTGATAACAAGATGTGAGACCTTTAGAAGGCTTTAATGAATTAAGAAGATGGCTACATTTCCTATTGCAAAGGGAGGTTATAAATAGCAAGTCAAAAAAAAGATTATGAGAAAAATACCTGTTCTCAAAAGGAACAAGCAATGTTCTGAATATCACATTCTTCCTTTCCTTAGACTTCCTGATAATGAACAGATTTACAGTGTTTTCTTACAGATTATATCTGTGACTTTAATGTAACAGAAGTCGAAGTGAAAGGTTCAGTTGTTGACTGGAATTCAGAGTCATTCTTAGATTCCTTGGGAGGAGAACCACTAATCCTTGGTGTGACATGAATTCCATCTTTAGTGTTCTCCTGTTTAGGAATATTCAAGTCTTTCAAGTCAGTAAATGGAATCATGGATTCCACTGAACCAGTCCCTTCATAAATGTTAGATATCTTTCTGACTGGTGATATATCATCAGTTAGAGCTAAGTCCAATGTTGTGATTGTTGATTCATGTCCATCCATATATCGTATGTTGGCATATTGGGGATTCACATCCAACAAATCTTCTTGTCTGAGTTTTGTTTAACAGCATATCAATTTCTGTGGGTCATTTAAGGCCAAAAAGATGGGGGTTTAGTTTTTTTGTTTTTTTTTAATGTTTGGTTATAGTAAGAAGGTTGTTTTAGTCAGATTTTAATTAAATTTTTTTATTTTTATTCTTTTTTTGTTTTGGAAAACTGAAAATGTCTTCTAGTTTTGTATTCAAAATGTTTTGCTGAGAATAATATTTTTCCTTCAAAAATGTATATTTTTCTATAAAAGTCTATTTTTACATATATATTTCTATAAAAGTGTATTTTTATACTTTCATAGTGTTTTGACCGCAGTTTGGGGATTAACTATTTACCCATAGCTGGGACACTAACAGGTGCTACCACTCTGAGTCAGAATGGATCTAGGAACAACAACAATTAAGAAGTGGTTCCATTCTTCTCACAACCTCCCAATCAGAGACCTTGCTGCTAGATGCAGTTTACCGTCATACCCAGGACCACAAATCTTCTTTGTCAACCAGAGGATTGTATTTACTGGCACAGACATGGTGACATACTAGCACCGGTTCTGATATAGATAGCCAGCTAGGTAATGGGTGGCTACTGGGGGAGTGGTGTTGGTTTGAAAAGAGTCTTTCATGAGGCATGACATTCGTAGTGGTGGAGAAGAGAGATCTAATAGAGTGTAACACTTCAGGTAATACTAACTCCCATTGAGATTCTCTAAGTTTCTTCGATGCCATGGTCAGTGTAATGTGTTTCCAGATAATGCCATTGTAATGCTCACATTGTCTATTCCCTTGTGGATTCCAAGGTGTTGTTCTGCTGGATGCAATTCCTAATTTTGTCAGATATTCTCACAACTCCCTTGATAGAAATAAAAAGCCCTGATCAGAATGAATGTATGCAGGCATTACCAACACAGAATATCTGATTTAGACATTGGATAATGGTTTCTGTTTTCATGTTTGGGCATGAGAATGCAAAGAGAAGATGAGAATACTTATCTATTACTGTAAGTAGCAATTTCCAGTGTCCTTTTGAAATCTATGCCGATTCATTCCATGAATCGTGTGGCCTTGATAAAACTGTCCTTGGAATATAAAATCATGATTTTAACCGAGCACATATGGAGCACTCAGTACATACCCCTCTTAGTTCGTCAATAGAGTAAGGAATGTTTCTTATCCTAACAAAATGAGCTCATTTCATTATTCTGGGATGACAAAGACAATGTATATATATATATATTTTTTTTGTTGATAGCAGCCCCAAAATGCACTCTTGAGAATCTATCTACTAGGATATTATATATGCTGGGTCAGTACATTATACCATACTCATAGCATCTTGTTTCTATCCTCTATCATTGAATTTTGTTGTTTTTAATTTTTCCCAGTTTTTTCGAGTGGATGGTCCTGGGCAAAACAGAAAACTGTATAGAGCAGCAAAGCCACTGATTGGGAGGTTGTGAGAAGCATGGAATCACCTCTTAATTGCTGTTGTTATCAGGTCCATTCTGATCCAGAGTGGTAGCACCTGTTAGGGTCCCAGCTATGGGCAAATAGTTAACCTCCAAACTGGGGTCAAAACACTATGGAGGTATAAAAATACACTTTTATAGACATATATACATAAAAATAGAGTTTTATAGAAAAATATACATTTTTGAAGAAAAATTATTGCCATGACACATTTCTGAAGGAAAAAAAAATATTCTCAACAAAACATTTTTAATACAAAACTAGAAGACATCATCAGTTTTCTAAAATAAAAAAGAATAAAAATAAAATTTTCATTAGAATCGGACTAAATCAGCCTTCTCCCTATAACTAAACATTAAAAAAATACATTAAAACCTCACCTTTTTGGCATTAAATAATACACAGAGGTTGATATGCCATTAAACAAAACACAAACTCAAAACTCTTTTCAAGTGGAACGTGAAGTTTACAGCCAGCTGATTTGCGATTATTGTAAACTTTCATCCCAGAAACAGTAAGTCAAAAAGAAGTTTACCTGTTTCCAAAAAGAACAGGTAAGTGTTCTGAATACCACATCCTATATTATGGGTTTCTATCTATAACCCATTTATATCCAATGTCCTGTGGTGAGAGGAGTTACAATGTCACTGATGAGAATGAAAACAATATTTTCAGTTGAAATGAATTCAACACATGGAAGATTTTACATATGTATTTTCATAATGAACAACATTGTACACAAAAAAGAAAAAGAGATAATTATTTGTACAGATAGCTCAAAAATAAATTTATAGGATTAGTAGTAGTGTGTGCAGATGAGTGTCAATGTGTTTACATGAAACTAAGAAGTCAGCTTGCGACATGACTAAATCTCCCTGGAAAGAAAAACTGTATACATCTTCTACCTACCACTTCCACGGCTCTCTGTGCAGGGCTCGGAAATTCTTTCCATCTGAATCTATCCTGCACTTATACAAATCTACCATCCGCCTGTGTTTTGAATACTGTTGCCACATCTGGTCGGGTGCCCCTGCTATTCCCCTCAGGCTTCTTGACAAAATACAGTGAAGAATCTGTAATGTGATTGATACCGACTTATCTGACCGCCTGCAGTCACTTTTTCACCGGCGTGACATGGCTTCTGCTCTGATGAACTTAAATCAATGGTGCCCCCTAGGTGTGAGTTTGCATGAGATACTAGATTGGCAACTAAGTCCCACCCTTTTACAGTGAAACCGATGAAATGTAACCACAATTTCTACTCCAACAGCTTCTTTTCTCGCACTTCCCGCCTGTGGAATTGTAAGGTCAATATACACCTCCTAACACACTAACTCACACCCATTCTCTCTAACTCTCCCCCTATGTACATCCTAACTCGTTTATCGCACTATGTAACCACCTGCACTATAGTGGCAGTGGAATGCCTTGCTTGGGGGTGACATGATTAAAAAAAAAGAAAAAAAAGAAAAAGAGGAAGTAGATTTATGTCCCTTCCTTTTATAGTTCTAAATACAAAAACACCTGGTGAGCATCCTGGCAGACAAGGTGGGGTAATCCCATTTTTGTGATGTTGGGAATCTTTATATAGTCTGATATGGTTGTGGGAAGTGTTTGAATTTCTATTCTCATGTCTGCCTGCTTATGATTAGTCAAGAAAAAATTACATTTGGGTCAAAAGTTAATCTGCAAAAGTTAATCTGCTGTCTGAAACTGAAGGTTATTCTATTTGTAGTGATTTTTCTGTCCTTCACTTCAATGGACTTGTGGGCACTGAGCATTCTATGTTTGGTTGTCACATAATCAGATGTTTACTGGCTTTCCCAGTGACAAATGTTAATGGCATAATATTCCTCACACAGTTTCTGTTAGTTGTTTTCCTAGAACTCATTTTTTCAATCATTTCACCCCAAGCAAGATGATAGCACCACTAAGATGCAAAGGATTACTGAGAATGAAGGAAATTGAGAAGATTTTGCTAAGCAGAAAGGACAATAAAATGAAATCAAGATTCAGGTGGATGATGGAACAGGGGTTGCGAGGTGTAACAGAAGCAAACATACTAAGAGCCACCAGGGATAGGGAAACGTGAAGAACCATGATCACCTATGTTCTGAAGGGACAAGGCACATAGAAGAAGAAGAAGAAGAAGAAGTTGACAGGAAATCAAAAACCTGGAAGAGTTCTACAAGCAAGAAGTGCAACTGTAATTGCAATAATATTGCAGATTCTTCTTTGAAATTTGAGTGGTAATTGTAGAAGCATTCCCTTGAATATTTTAACAATCTCAAAATTATATATGACAGTGAATTTTATCTATATTTATAGACATAACAACATGTAATATAGCTCAGAAATGTTAAAAGAAATTTAATTCTTTAACAAACTACTAGCCTTGTACAGTGGTTGAGAGGGTGACTGACTGCGCGCTTCTTTAAGAAACTTATTATTATGTCAGGGTTTCATTTGTTATAGGAGTTGTGTTTGTTGAACTGGGATATTTTCTTATGTTGAAAAGAGATATATACTTATGTGACAAGTTGAGCAAGATGTATTATTTTGGTTACTTGAGGTTGTTTTTAAAAAAGAGATTGTGTAATGTGTTGTATGTGACATGTGATATGTCTGCAGGCTAGGAAGCCTCCCTAGGAGTGGAAACAATACATATGTCACTATGGCATCCTTTGGTTGAAAAAAGAGAAAAAAATTTTGTATCCTTTCCTTTTATTCTTCTTCTTCTATATGCCGTGTCCCTTCAGGTCATGGGTGATCATGGCCTTCCACATTGCCCTATCCCTAGTGGCTCATAACATGCTTTCTCCTTTTACCCCACCCAAACTCCGCTCTGCCATTCATTTGCTCAAGCCCATCAAATATGTTATGCATTGCTTTCCACTTTCTCTCTTTCCCTCCGTCTGACGTGTGAGTATCAGATTCTCCAAGACTTCCTTCCTCATTACATATCCCAGGAACTTCAGATGTCTTTTCCTGATGTTAAGTATTAGTTTATTTTTTATTTCCAGCCTCTCCAAAACCTCATTGTTGCTTACATGGTTGATCCATGGTATTCTCAGCATCCTTCTGTATAACCACATTTCAGTTGTTTTAAATCTTTCCTTCATCTTTGAGGAGATTGTCCAGTATTCACTGCAATATTGAAGAACAAACAACACATAGAAATCCAGTTCTCTCTTCTTGGTATCCAGTGAAATATTTCTGTCTCTCAATACCCTTTTCACCTTCTGTAACGCATCATTGGTGTTAGGGCACTGCTCCTATTTGACTACAAATGGACTGTTCCCATTGCTATATATAGCAATGGTGGATTCTCTACAAGAGGGTCGTAGAGAGTCACTTGAAAGTCTCTAATGAGTTACTGAAGAGTCAGTGCAAGTCAGTGAAGAGTTAGTCACACTTCCGGTGGCGTACCAGAAGTAATCACGGATACGCACGTCTTACGACAGATTGGACTCTTGTATCTTTCTATTGTAAATATTACTAATCACTGTACATACTAACCGTCTTTCCGCGGAATACAACTTATATTCTGATTCTGTTGTTGAGTTATTCATTTATACTTGGTGACATAACAATTGGCCATGCCAATTTACCTTCAGATCTCAGTGTTGTACATTCAGTCTTCTGTTAGAACACTTCCCATGTATTTAACTTTCTGTACCTGCTTGATTTTAGTATCCCTATCCTATAGTTGGCATTTTAAGCTCCTCTTTTTACCAATGACCATGCCATTCAGTTTGCTTGTAGTTTACATATAGTCCTTTCTCTATACCTTTTTCAGCTACATTCTGAATATTTTTTCTTTATTTAATCTTTCATCACCTTTAATCTTGTGACAAATATTGTGCTCATTTTGTTTAGATTATATGATAACAGCTTCCTTGTTTATTTCTAATGTTTCCATATTTATTTTATTGTTATTTTCAGTTCTTTGTAAAAACAAAAAATTCTATCTGAAAGCAGCATTAAATATTTCTTTGTAAATGGTTATAATTATACAATTATTTTTTTTTTAAACAACACAAACACAACCAGATTTTCATTAGAAAAAAATGGTCAAAAGTATAGCTGGATGGCAGAGCCATATAAAAAAAGTTTTCAACTCTTCTATAGCCATAACAAAGCAGCACTTTTAATGATTTTAAAAGCAGTTTGGTCCCAATAAATTGCCACTCTAAACAAATATTGTTATTCTTCAGGAACACTTGAACATTTTCTTTTGATTAATAAAATTAAAACCTGAAACTAATAAGGATGAATTACAGCTGAATAAGAAAATAACCAAAGACGGAGATTTTAGCCAAAGGGTAAATATTTCTAATGTAAGACTAGACTACAAACCAATATTCTAAAGAAATCCTGTTTGTCGGTTAAAACAATAAATTGAATAATGGGAATATAAGAACTTTGAAAAAGTAACAATTAAATCTCAGAATATTGAATGATACTCTTCAATCAATAGTTACTCTTTGTACAATATTATTATCATTATATGTAGCATTCTATCTCAAGCTTCAAGTGGTTTATCATAATTTTTTTTCTCTGATTCCCTTGCTGTATAATTTAATAGGAATTAGCATAAAGGGGACAAATTTCCTCAGAATTTATCTCTCATCCAGAATGGAAAGACATAAACGACAGGTGTCACAGAACCGTTATTCTGTGACTGTTCACAGCAAATAAAAAATAACTCTTGAATGCCAGAATATTAGAATCATGAGCAACTGTGGACAGCTGGAAAACGTTAAGCAAAAGATGACTAGATTGAACATAAACATTTTAGACATATGTGAAACGAGATGGTCAAACAATGAAGACCTCATCAGTGACGACCACAGGAGATGAAAATAATGAAAATAAAGGAGGCATTATCTAAACTTATTTATAAATGGAACTTTATTTGTCTGTGTGTGTGTGTGTGTGTGTGTTTGTATCTGTTACCTATAGACTCCAAAATGGCTGAACCAATTTTCTTGAAAATTTAAACAGTTGTATTATAAGCATCTGCGAGTGTTCTTAGCTAGGTTTTGTGTCGAGGTACACCTGATAAATATTGAAAATCGATAATCAAAAAAATCAGGTTATAGAAGGCGTGGTCCGATTTTAATCAAATTTGATACACTCATAGACAAAGACATGAGAAATGATATTCAGAAGTTTCAAGGTTGCAGTTCTTACAATAGTGCAGGAAATTGATAATATATATATAAAAGCTTTCATTACACCCGAGCAATGCTGGGCTATACTGCTAGTACTAGATAAAGACATAAGAAAATGCTTCATGGGATACTGCCAGATATCTTGTAGTTAAAGAGTAAATTTCTGTTTGGTTTTGGTTACACCGCTTGCTTCACTCGTGGGTTTGAAGCTTCCAATAAACAGAGTCTTCACTCAATGCTCTCTCAGCTGCTCACATCACCATGATCACAACAACACTGGCAGCCATTGTCTCAGGCACTTTTTATGGACAAAAACCATTACTGATGCACCAATCATTGCCGTCGGTCTCATTCTCACTCAGCATAAAATGACAAGTCAAAGAATATTCCTTTCTTGACCAAACTTGCGAGGACACAGCTGACAAGACGACGAACTGTCTGGCGTAGGTTTACACACACATTCATCACAACTCAGCAACCCGACAAGCAAAACACCGTGGAGTCTTTGGCTCTGGTAAGTGTGAATGTTTATCGTCACATATCTGAGAAAATTGTAGTCATTAAAATGGAAGGAAAACCACTCAGTATATTGGTGATAGTGGTATATACACTGACATCACAAATTACAGAAGAAAATGAGTCCTTCTACTCCATGCTATATTATGCCAAGGCACAGTGTAAATCACAAGAAATCAGAATTATCATGAGAGTTCTGAATGCCAAAGTTGGCCAAGGAAGAGAAGATGACACAACAGAATGTATAAAAGCAAAGAATGGCTCACTCATATTAGAAAAAAAAAATACTTCAGAGATGAGACGAGTATGTCGAAAATTGAAAAGAAACAAAGCAACGGGACCAGACAAGATTGTAATAGAGATGTTAATGTCCTTAGAAGGCTTTGGCGTCAACAGGATCAGAGAAATAATAAATGAAATCTACAGCAGCGGTAATATACCAGAGGAGGACCTAAGCTGGTCAATCTTCATAACACTACCTAAGAAGCCAGGCACAAAGGAATGTGAACTCCATCAAGCAATCAGTTTAATGAGCCACATGACAAACCTCATCATCCAGATTCTGATGAACCAAGCACACAGCAGAATCTGCCCAGAAATAAGACAAGAACAATGTGGATTTGTTAAAGATACCAGAAAAAGAAATGTGATATTCATGCTCAGAATGCTATCTGAATGAGCAATACAAATGCAGAAGGATCTTTATCTGTGCTTTATAGACTACGCAATGGTGTTCAATTAAGTACGACACAAAGACTTGATAGAGATTCTCAGCAATCTCAACATTTTTGGAAAAGACAGTAGGATAATCAAGAATCTATACTGGCAGCAAACTGCTTGTGTATGGATAGGAAAAAAACTTAGCAGGTATGCAAAAATAGAAAGGAGCGTAAGACATGGATGTGTTTTCTCACCAGATCTTTTCCACCTGTACAATGAAGCAATTATGAGAGAAATAAAAGCCTTGCCAAGATTTGTCATTGATGGCCACAATCTCAACAATATCAGATATCCAGATGACATGGTGTTGATAGCAGACATAAAAAGGAAAATGCAGGACCTTCTGTAGAAAATAGCAAAAGAAAGTGAGAAGAAAGGACTGAGCATAAACTTCAAGAAAACTGAATGTATGGTCATCAGCAAAAAGAGTAAAAAAGCATGTGTGCAATGAGGAGGTGTTGGAAAGAATTCAAATGAGAAGAAAACTCATACTTAATATCATGAAGAGACAAATGAGGTTCCTGGGACATGTAATAAGGAAGGAGGGCCTGAGGAATTTAATACTCACAGGACAGATAAAGAGAAGGGGAGACAGGGGAAAGCAGCATGAGATGTACTTGTTAGATCTGCAAAAATGGATAGCAGAGTAGGGTTTATTTGAGTTTTGTTTAACGGCATATCAACCTCTGTGGGTTATTTAATGCCAAAAAAATGATGGGGTTTTGAAGTATCTTTTTTTAATGTTCGGTTATAGTGAGAAAGTTGATTTAGTCAGATTTTAATGAAAATTTTTTGTTCTTATTCTTTTTTATTTTAGAAAATTAAAAATGTCTTCTAGTTTTTTTGAGAATAATCTTTTTTCCTTTGAAAATGTGTTATGATAATTTTTTCTTCAAAAATGTTTTGTTGGTAATATTTTTCTTTCAGAAAAATATATTTTTCTATAAAAGTCTATTTTTATGTATATATTTCTATAGAGGTGTATTTTTATACTTTCATAGTGTTTTGACCCCACTTTGGGGGTTAACTGCTTGCCCATAGATGGGACCCTAACAGGTGCTACCACTCCGGGTCAAGGTGGACCTGGGAACAACAGGAATTAAGAGTTGGTTCCATGCTCCTCACAACCTCCCAATCAGAAGCCTTGCTGCCAGATGTAGTTTACTGTCATGCCCAGAACCAGAGTAGGGTTTATAAGAGATGCCAAAAGAAAAAAATATTGTGAGTGACAGGACAGAGAACCAAGTGGAAATCCATGATCAACTACATCCTGAAGGAACATGGCACATGAAGAAGAAACTAATGCTAAGAAGAGCTTGTTATGGGTTGCTCTTTGATATGTCAGCCATGACTGAATGTACTTCTTTTTATACATATACTAGCAGTATAGCTCAGCATTGCTGGGGTGTAATGAAAGCTTTAAAACTAATCCATGGTCCTGGAGCTCAGACTCTTTGGACATTGGCACAAAAGACTAAAAAAAGCAATAGTTGTTTCCAGTTAAAGCAAAACCGTAGACTGAAAAAAATGAATGGTTGTAAATCAAATTTTGATTTCCTAGTATCAATTTATATATATATATATATATATATATATATATATATATACAATTTTCTGCAGTGTTGTAAGAACTGCAACCTTGAAACTTCTGAATATCGTTTCTTATATCTTTGTCTTTGAGTCTATCAAATTTGATTAAAATCAGACCACTCCTTCTATAACCTGATTTTTTTAATTATCGATTTTTGATATTTATCGGGTGTACCTCGACACAAAACCTAGCTAAGAACACTCACAGACACTTATAGTACAACTGTGTAAATTTTCAAGAAAATTGGTTCAGCCGTTTCGGAGTCTATAGGTAACAGACACACACAGACACACCCACACACAGATAAAGTTCCATTTATAAATAAGTTTAGATAATTTGGTTTGCAGGTCAGATGTTATTTAGTGATTTACTTGTTGCTATCACTAGAAGCTTCTAAAATAAAACAATATTCTTTATGATTTCAGACCAGCATGACAATTTTGGTTTCATAAACATTATTTTTCACCCATTACAGGTCAAAAATAAGACGGTATATAATAACGTGAATTTCTCTTCTCAAAAATTCCAATAATAAACCCCATTAAGCCTTTCATGCAAGTATTAAATGAATCAAAATTATCAATAAGCAAAGGAATTTATCGCAGAACATTTCTTACTGAGTTTGTTTTTTGTTCATTTTCACATCTTACCAGTGAAGCATGAAGCACATTGCATAAATTCACTTTTACTTTGGTTTCAAATCTAAATTTTTCATCCTCCATTCACTTAAAACAATTTGAATTCTCAAATGGCCACTAATTTGACACTGGGTATACTAATTTGGCACTGACAAAAATTATTATAAATTGTGCCTCAGTTTATTTGGATTTTTTTTATTCTTTCTAGAGCGCCACTCGTAGAACGATGGTTTCAATCTGCAGATTGTTTTTCACTGGGTGCCCTAAAAATGTAGCTTTAAATCAAATTCCATTTGTTCTAAAAATTACTTTGAATAAAAATGGAAATTGGGAAGAGTAGATTTCTGTTTTGATTATAGATTTTCAAAATATAAAACTGTCTCCTATAATAAAACACTTTGGGCCTTGTATCTGTTTTACTCTGAAGCAAATTAGGCCTAGATTTTAAATGGCTCAACATTTTTCTGTCCACTTACATGACCACTGAGCTATGGCAACATAACAAAAAACGAGAGTTGGCAAGAGGAAAGAGATAGAACAGAGTGAAAAAAAAACACATAAGGAATAAGGTTAAAGGGGAAAAAGTAGAAAGCTAGGGAGAATCAGTTGAACACACAAAAGCAGACAGTAAGGAAGTAGGTAGGAAAAAAGTGATAAGAGGAGGAAGAGGAGTAGTGGGAAGAGTGGAGGTCATGCAAAACTAAGGAAAACATAAATGAACAAGAAAAGGTAGAATTCTGAAGAATATTGAAATACATGAACAAATGTGAGGATTAGGTTGAAAAATAAAGTGTTTGGCAAAAAAGAAGATAAAACCAAAGTGGAATGTGTGGGGTCTGCAGATTTAGTGTGTTAATCTTAAGAAAAAGAAATAAAAAAAAAAATTGAACCGAAACAATGATCATGACACCTTTGCCTGGAAGTCTGCCAATCACATGGAACTGATTACTGCAATTTTGTCTGAAGAACATTCTGCACGTTTTCACAACTAGACAACATGTGATTAGAGAACAAGGAATGAACAGACCAGTTCTAGTTCTGGGTAGGAAAAAAAAATGTAGTGGTTAGAAAATAAATAAAAATTCAGTTACAAATATTGTGCAGATCTGTCTCTGTTCTGCAGTAGACGAGTTAAATGAGAAATGAAAAAGAAGCAAATACACAGACGGGTAAAAAGTCATGAGAAAAGAATTGCCATTCAAAAGCAAATTAAAGAAAAGATCTGAGAGTTGCCAAAAGAAAATAAAAACAGGAGAAATAGGATGAAATAAATACCAGACAAAAATTAATAATAATTGACAATGCTTCATTTAAGAAATTCAAAGAGTTCTAATTCTGCATGTGTAACAACACAGTAACATCTTTCAGTGGAGATCAGAGAAGAAAATAATATATAAGTTATATATGTGATATCAGCTGGTGATGGCCTAATTGGTGATGTGCTATCATAGTAGGATACGGGATATTTCTGCCTGAATCCATCTTACACATATACAAATCAACCATCCATCCATGCATAGAATACTGTCATATATGGTCAGGCACCCCTGCTCTTCATCTCAGTGTTCTTGACAGGCTCCAAAGAAGAATCTGTAATTTGAGAGGTCCCGACTTTGCAGCTCGACTTCAGCCACTTTCTCACCAGTGGGATGTGGCTAACCTCTGTCTATTCTACAAATATTGTCATGGTTTCTGCTTCAACGAACTTAAGTCAATGGTGCCTACAACACAAGAATTTACTCATGCAACCATACTGGCAACAAGGTTCCACCCATTTACAGTTAGATCAACCAAATGCAGCCGACAATTCTACTCCATCAGCTTCTTTTCTCACACTTCTTGCATGTGGAACTCCCTTCCATATACTTGCTTTCCTGTTGGCTACAACCTCCAGGAATTTAAATGCAATGTCAATACCCATCTCTTAACCACTTGACTCCAGTTCTTTTTACATCACCCAGTATATCTCATTCTTTTCCCTTCTTTCTACCTTCGCAACTGTCTTCACACATGTTCCCATCTTTCTCTTGCCTTTTCTCTGACACACCCTGTAACTGGTTTGTCTTTCTCTTTTTTCTCTTCATATCTAAACTTATTCTTATGTGCCTTACTTGGAGTGAAACAATTAAAAAAAGAATATGAGTTGACATCTTGCCAAAAGCATTTTGGTTCTGATCCATGGTACTTATTGAATAAGTATAGATATGTGCAATCCATCTACGCAGGATTTAATTGCTATATGAGAGTCAGAATTACAAGCTTTTAACAACAATACATCTTTTAAATGAAACATTAAAGGGTTATTTTCTGGAAGAAAAGTAGGAGCAGAACTTCAATTAAATTAATATTTATATATATATTTTTGGGAAATATACAATGACAATTTTCAGTTTTTCTTGCAGGGAAGTTTGTTTCATAAAGTAATTAAGTGACAAAGGCTTAGCAGTGGATTGCTGGTTAATCTCTTCGACTGCATGCATGAATAGAGCCTTAGTCTTCCATTGTGTGAATGTGTGTAGGTGGGTGCGTGTTTATAGGTATGCATGTGTAGATCAAACTGGCCTCCCAAATTGGTTTTAGAGCCTCTTGAAGTAAGTTTCTGTTTTTATATCCATAAGGGGATTCAAAATGGAATTACACATAAAGATGTGAACTTTTTGAATACCAGGTTTTCACTGGTTAGTGAAAATCATTTTTTTTAAATTTGCAGAAGTGGTGAAGGGAATTATTGTTAATTTCTAAATGGTCACAAAATGGTAGGGTTACAACGATGTTCACAAGTATTTGCTCTTGTGATAATTGTTTATCAAGCAAACCTTCTGAGAGTATTTTATTGGACGAAAAATATATATAGGATTTAATTCCTATAGACACATGTATAAAAAGGAGCACCTATGGCCAGGCTCTAAATTTGTGCCCATTGTCACAGTATAATGGTATCATAGAATTATTCTCTTTCATAAAATTATAACAACACAACTCTCACAAAAAACAAAATCTTTTAAAATACATGACCTAAGATTATACTTAGAAATGCTTTAATTTTCCTTTACAGTTCTGCAGCGATTATTGCTTTGTGATAGGTACTGATCTGGCGACTCAACTGCAGCCACTTCCCCATCGTCGAAATGTGGCCTCCCTTTGTCTGTTCTATGGCTTCTGCTCGGACGAGCTTAAGTCACTGATGCCTCCTCAACAGGTGTTTACTTGTGCAACCAGACTGGCAACTGGGTCCCACCCATTCACAGTCAGGTTAGCCAAATGCAGACGACAATTCTACTCCTGCAGCTTCTTCTCTCGCACTTCCCACCTGTGGAACTCGCTCCCGTATTCTTGCTTTCCTGATGGCTACAACCTCCAGAAATTTAAATGCAAAGTCAATACTCATCTACTAATCACTGGACTCTAGTTCTCTCCCCACCCCTGTATAATCTTCCCTTTCTCTCCACCTATGTATCTGTCATCGTACCTGCATTCTCAGTTTTCTATTGCTCCTTTCTAACTAGTTTGTACTCCTCTCGCTCCCATATTCTTGCTTTCATGACGGCTACAACCTCCAGAAATTTAAATGCAAAGTCAATACTCATCTACTAATCACTGGACTCTAGCTCTCTCCCCACCCCTGTATAACCTTCCCTTTCTCTCCACCTATGTATCTGTCATCGCACCTGCTTTCTATTGTTCCTTTCTAACTAGTTTGTACTCCTCACTCTTTTCTAATTAATCTTTTTACATTTATGTAACCCCTTGCACATCAGTGGCGTTTCTGCCTTGCTCAGGGTGAAATGATTAAAAAAAAAAAAAAATATGATATAATGGCACCACAAGAAAACAATTTTTAAGACATTATGACATTAGGAAATAATCTTTATCATTTCAATATCGATAAAATATTCGACGACAAGATTAATACTTTTAATAATCTGTTAAATTTTTACTTGAGAAATTCTGAAAATGTAATGTCATGACACGAAGACAAGAAGATATATTTTAATAAGTTACTCTTACCCAAAGAAGACAAGTGAAAACGAGGAACTAAAGAAGGTGTCTATTAGGCTTAAAATTGCATCTTCCTTGGTTTCATTGATACAAAGTTGTCAATCACATCTGATCAACAAAAAACTATCACTAATGGTATCAAATGTTACGAGATGACTTAGTGCTTAATGCATAATTTATAAATATTACTTTGGAAATTATTTGTTCAGTGTTCACTTGTGTTGTTGACAGTACCCCAAGTGGTCCCTATGATATATACCCTATTTGCCATACCATAGACACACCAATGTGTCTACCACATTTTGGAAGATCTTCATAATTTAAAGAACATTACTTCAGATGGATGTGCGTTGTAGTACATTGGATATCGGCTCGGAACGAGAAACCGAGGAGCCGTGTCCAAATTCCAGTTGAATACATTGTATTCACTTACGTGCAAATACCCTTG
The DNA here is from genome assembly GCA_037127315.1 of Ascarosepion bandense. Classification (NCBI taxonomy): domain Eukaryota; kingdom Metazoa; phylum Mollusca; class Cephalopoda; order Sepiida; family Sepiidae; genus Ascarosepion; species Ascarosepion bandense. The sequence goes on along the minus strand of JBBBDQ010000439.1, from coordinate 1,476,043 downwards.
GGAAAGGTATTAATCCATCTTTTCCTTCCAGTTATGACTTAAATAACAGGACAGATTGGGTTCTATAGCCTTGGTTGGCAACCAGTCTACTGCAGAAAGCGGGATAATCTTCTGCCCAGTCAGACATGTCTCTTTCAAGACATGATGGCCCAAGCGTGTATCATGTATGGCACTTAACTGACTGACTTCAGACTATACAAAGACATATTTTAATTACCCTTTACATTTTAACTTTAGTTAAAAAAACAATGTAATCATACCATAAGAATCTTTAACATATTATGACACTATGAAATAATCTTTGTCATTTCAATATCAATAAAAGATTCCAAGACAAGATGGATATTTTTAATATCTTAAATTTTTAATTGAGTAATTATTAAAATATAATGACACCACACAAACAAAAGATTATTTTAATAAATTATTGCAATAAGTGGAAGCAAAGAAACTGCAGCTTCCTTACTTTCACTTGTACAAATTTGTCAATCAAAATCTAAATCTAATCTTATTTATAAATGGAACTTTGTTTGTGTGTGTGTGTGTGGGTGTGTGAGTGTCTGTGTGTGTGTGTGTCTGTGTGTCCGTTACCTATAGACTCTGAAACAGCTGAACAGATTTTCTTGAAAATTTACACAGTTGTACTATAAGCATCTGCAAGTGTTCAAAATTCAGTTTACGACAAAAAAAAAAACTTATTTTTTTTTTTAATCATATCACCCCAAGCAAGGCGATAACGCCACTGATGTGCAGGGGGCTACGTAAGAGTGAAAAGATTGGAAAAGAGAAAACCGAAAACCGCATCCTAAACAGGAAACAAGGGATGAGCCTCTTCACCTGTTCAATAGACATGAGTGGAGTGTGAACCGGGCGATAGTTTAGTCTATCTACTCCAATTGAAAAAAAATAAAAGAAAAGAGTGAAAAAATTGGAAAAGAGAAAACCAGAAACCGCATCCTAAACAGGAAACAAGGGATAAGCCTCTTCACCTGTTCAATAGACGTGGGTGGAGTGTGAACCGGGCGATAGTTTAGTCTATCTACTCTAATAAATTTGATATCGATACCAGGAAATCAAAATTTGGCTTACTTCTATTCAGCCATATTTACCTGCAGATGATATGTAACAGTATCAATTCTAATATATTATATGGACAAAATTATATAAGTAAGAGAAGAATGAAGGATAGGGTGAAAAAAAAAACCTGCAGTTTTCATTAGTCTCTTTCTGAATTCTTAGTTTTTTATGGCAGCATGGGACGAACTTGGATAGAATATCTGACGTACTATTTAATGAATTTAAAGAAAAACAAATTCTTGATAGAGGCACCATTTAAAAAAAAAATGCATTCTAATTGTATGAATAATCAGTGTTCGTGACAATATTTGTGTGGAGTTATCTCAAATAATTTCTATATCACTTCAAATATTTGAAATTGCAAATTGGTCAGCAGTTATTATTCTTTGATCTTCCTTGTGAGATTTAAGAAGCAAATAGTATTTTGGATGGGAACTGAGCTACAAAATACAATTGTTTAGATACCAGGGGAATCCTCAACAACAAACAACCAGAAAAGATAATATTTTGAAACATCAAGATGCTATGTTTTCTGAAAACATGTTATTCTAACTTTGTACAATGTCAAACAGTTTTTATGATCAAGTGATGTTGAGAGTTAAAGGTTTTGAAGTGGAGCAGTAAGAAGAAAATGAAAGGAATAAAAAGTAAGAATAAAAAGAAAAATTTTGAGATAAAGAAAACTAGAAAAAAGAAATGTTTAGGTTTGATATTATTTGTTTCAGGTTAAAATTTACTTTTCCCTTCAAGAAAGAAAACAAGGAAATAAATTTATTCTGCTAGAAAATTTGGTGTGACTAACATAATAGATTTCCATTGTCTATTCTCATTTCATCATTTCTCATTTAATATTGCTTATGTTTTTTTATTTTTTGCAAAGCTTATTTGCCAAAGTTGCTGTCTTCTCTTCCACTATTCTTCAAGAGTAGATTTTAATATTGAAATGTCTTAGTGGATTTTGAGTCCGTTTTTCTATAAACTTGTTTTTATCTTTATTTTTTTATCTTAATATTCATATTGTTAATCTCAGTCATGTAATCAAGTATAGGGCACATGCTGTGGGTGCCACTTGCTAGTAGAGAGCACCATAATAAAAAAAAAATAATGTGTAATGTGAATGTCAGTGTCAAATGATGCCAGTGAGAATTTTTTGTAGGCCTCAATATTGAATGACTAGCAGTATAGCCCAGCATTGCTCAGGTGTAATGAAAGCTTTAAAACTAATCTATCATCATGGAGCTCAGACTCTTTGGACATTGGCACGAAAGACTAAAAAGCAATAGTTGTTTCCAGTTAAAGCAAAATTTTAAATTGAAAGAAAAATGAATGGATGCAAGTCAAATTTTGAAGTTTGGTGAGAAGCGGATAAAAATTGTGAATTTGTATAAAGGACATACAGACAGATAAACAGACACACACACAAACATCTTGCCTTTTATATATATATATATTATCAATTTTCTGCACTATTGTAAGAACTGCAACCTTGAAACTTCTGAATATCATTTCTTATGTCTTTGTCTATGAGTGTATCAAATTTGATTAAAATCGAATCACTCCTTCTATAACCCTATTTTTTCGATTATCGATTTTCCATATTTATTGGGGATACCTTGACACAAAACCTAGCTAAGAACACTCACAGACACTTATAATACAACTGTGTCAATTTTCAAGAAAATCAGTTCAGCCGTTTCGGAGTCTATAGGTAATGGACACACACACACACACACACACACACAAAGTTCCATTTATAAATAAGTTTAGATAAGATGCTATTATCCTTGGTGCAATTTTTTAAATAATTTACTGATAGTTATGGCTTACTCGTCAGATACTGAGAGTTGATCTGGATCTATGAAATTCTTCGGACAAGTGAGTTTAAAGAATCTCACCTACCAAGCAAGAAGTATCAAACTATTGACTTTATATGCTCCTCTTAATTTCTTTGACTGTATGAAATATTGTCCACAATTCTGTAGTTTCTTATCTAACATCAAGAATTTGAACTTCAGGAGGTCAGACATTTAGTCTGCAGAAAGTAGCGATAATCTTTGACCTACAACATAGCTACATGGTGTGGCAGGTCAGTAAATAAAAAATCTTTCAGACATCCTATTCTAAGTATTGAAATATTTTATAAAAAGCATGTAGAGGTGATGAAGTATCAAATCGAAAATTAGTGTCTGATATTGATTCTACTAGCAATGGTATTGTAAAAATAGACACTATAGTCACAACACTTATGTAAATCTTTTAAAAGGATCAAGCAAAAGAAACAAAATCATAAAAGACGGTTTTCTTTACTCTTTTAAAACTGCGTCTATAAAAAAAAAACGTTTTTGCTTGGGGTTTCTTCTTGCATTTTCATTTTTAATCAAATGAAGCAGTGTATTGCCTCATGCAAGAGTTTGACTCTAAGGACTACTTCCAACTCTGCAAAAGTGCGCTAAACAATAGCAAACCCTCAACCCCTCTACTACTCAACAAGGTCCTCACATCCGCAATGGACAAGGTTGAGTGCTTTGCTGACAAATTCTCTTACAAATCCACACTTGATTCATCTGGAGTACTAGAACTGAGACCCAACTGAGTAATATATACATAAAACTGTCTCTGGTCACCAACAATTATTTCTAAGCTTGACTCCCATAAAGTGAGTGGATGTGATGGAATTCCAGTCATTGTCCTTAAGAAATGTGCCCCTGAACTCTCTCACTTATCCTCTCCAAACTTTATAACTATTACCTTACTGCTTCTTACTTCCTTGCTTGTTGGAAGTCCTCTGTAGTTGCTGTTTTTAAAAACTCTAGAGAGCCTTCCAGTTCTTCTAACTATTGCCCTATCAGCCTCTTACTGCTTTTTGGCAAAGTATTCAAGATCATTATCAATGCTAAAATGATTCAACATTTTACTTCCAACAATTTATTCTCTGACAAGCAGTTTGGCTTTCACTTCGCCAGGTCTGCCACTGATGTGCTAACAGCCATCACTAAATACATATATCAAGCCCTTGATAAGAACGGCAAAGCTTTATATCGCAAAATCATTTGACAGAGTTTGGCATGCTGGCCTTCTGTGTAAGCTACAGGGTTACAGTATAACTGGGAAATTGTTTGATTTAATCCAGTCATTTCTGTCAATTATAAAATGATGGCCATTCTGAGTGAGCATGCTTCCAAATCATTTCATGTGGATCTCAAGGCTCTATCCTAGGTCCTACACTTTTCCTGATATTCATCAATAATCTTGATGTAATCAGTTCCCAAGTAGACCTCTATGCAGATGACACTATCTATTCCCATCTCAATATGAAATCTGTCAGGGCTGACAAAGTAAACCTCACTTCTGGAAAGAACCTCCAATCTGTGATGGATTGGGGTAAGAAATGGCTCATAAATTTTAATGCTTCCAAAATGAAGCTGCTCTCCTTTAAGCACCATACAGAAGCATTCCTATCATCTGTCAGTATGGATCATGCTAGTCTCCCTGTAAGCAATTCACTCCACCTCATTGATCTCACTCTCTCAGACAATCTCAAGTGGAATGAATACATTGAGTCTATAGCTACATCTACTGATAAGAAGGCTGGGTTGTTTTGCCATGCCAGAAAGTTTATTTTAGAAACCATATTGCACTTTTATAAATCTACCATTTGTCTATGCATTGAATACTGTTGTCATATCTGGTCGGGTGCTCCTGCTGTTCTTCTCAAGGTTCTCTTCAGAATTCATCTAATACATTTATCAATCTACCATTCGTCCGTGCATTGAATACTGTTGTCCTATCTGGTCGGGTGCTCCTGCTATTCATCTTGAGGTTCTCCTCAGAATCCATCTAATACATTTATCAATCTACCATTCGTCCATGCATTGAATACTGTTGTCCTATCTGGTCTGGTGCTCTTGCTATTCATCTCGAGGTTCTCCTCAGAATCCATCTAATACATTTATCAATCTACCATTCTTCTGTGCATTGAATACTGTTGTCATATCTGGTCGGGTGCTCCTGCTATTAATCTCGAGGTTCTCCTCAGAATCCATCCAATACATTTATCAATCTACCATTCGTCCGTGCATTGAATACTGTTGTCCTATCTAGTCAGATGCTCCTGCTATTAATCTCGAGGTTCTCCTCAGAATCCATCTAATACATTTATCAATCTACTATTTGTCCATTCATTGAATACTGTTGTCATATCTGGTCGGTTACTCCTGCTGTTCTTCTCAAGGTTCTCCACAAAATTCAAAGGAGAATCTGCAATGTAACTGATTCCAGTTTGGTACCTCGCCTTCAGTCACATTCTCTCTTTGTCTTTTCTACAAATATTTTTATGGCTTCAGCTCTGACAAGCTTCATTCCCTAGTGTAACGGCTTCATGAATTTACTTGTGCAACTAGATTGGCAAATAGGTTCCACCCTTTTACCATCAAAATAGGCAAATGTAACTGCCACGTCTTCTCTATCAGTTTCTTTTCTTTCACTTCTCACTAGTAAAACTAATTCCATTTGCTTGCTTTCCTGATAGCTACAATCTTTAAAGGTTTAAGTGCAATGTCAATTGCCATCTTCTATCTCCTTTACACCAAACTCTCTCTTACCCTTTCTTCAACATCCCCCAACTTTTTTTTTAATCTTTTCTGGCTTATCTCTCCTCTCACCCCATGCACATCAGTGATAGTACAGCCTTTCTTGGGGGTGAAACAATTATAAAAAAAGATTATCAAATCATTCATTCAGTGACCAAGTTGGCTAACAATTGACAGAGAAAAATAACATCAACTAGATCAATATTTCAACATTTATTTGAACTTCAATCAATGACTTCATTTTGATTTATTGATTTTAAATAATTTAAATTCAAATTTTAACATACATACTAATATATATTATATTAAATAAGATTCCGAATTCTAGATACGTTGTATAGCTATTTCAGTGAGAAAAATTTCACTTCTTCAGCAATAGTCAAAAACAAAAATATTTTATTTAAAATATGGTACAAAAATTCACCTACCAGGAGCAGCCCAAAAACATATCCATATATTTTTGTTCTTGATCATTGCTGAATAAGCAAATTTTTTCTCACTGAAATAGCTATACAACCTATGTAGAATTCAGAATTTTATTTAATATAATATTCATATTTGGCTCTGTAAATAGATAATACTATTTACATTGAGCCCTCCACCTTCATCAATTTTAATATTAATAAAAGTAATATTAATAGGATCTGGTTTTTGTGATTTTACCAATATGTTTTTCCTTTTCTGGAGTTAAAATATGTGTGTGTGTGTGTGTGTACTGAACAATTATAGGTCAAATTTACATTAGACCAGTTAACAGTTCTGTTAGAAAGTGCTCAATATATATGTTTGAAGGAAAATAAAGATAGGATTTAACATGTAGACCAGATTTACAAATAAACCGAATGATGAAACTGAAACGGTTGAAACCATAGTGGCATGACCAGCTGACCTTCCATACCTATATATATATATATATATATATATATATATAAGTATAAAAATAATAATTCAGATATAAATAAAATATATAAAGAAATAATAAAATATTCAACAATGACATTTACTCAATTTCCTTTATTAAGAATTAAATTACATCAGTTAGCCTCATCCATAGTTTACCTTGACTTTTCACAGCCTCAAGAATATTTGAGCTTTGTTAAATTTGAACATTTTGATAACCTAACAATATCTTTATTTCTGTTTATAGATACATATTGCTAAATAAAATCCTTACATTCGCTTTGATAAAGTCCATCAGAGGACAAAAATAGTGTTTAATATTTTTGTTGTTAATTTGCAATACTCCAACAGCTTCTTTTCTCGTGCTTCCCGCCTGTGGAACTCCCTTCCACAAGTCTGCTTTCCCGACAGTTACAATCTCCAGGTGTTTAAATGTAGGGTCAATAGACACCTCCTATCACACTAACTCCCAACTATTCTCACAACACTCTCATCTACCCAACCCTCATTCTCGGTATCCTCACCCGCCTATCACCCACCCTCTGTTATTTCCTATATTTAATCAGCCTTTCTCCACTCTACGTAGCCCCCTGCACAGTAGTGGCAGTGACATGCCTTGCTCGGGGTGAAATGCTTATAAAAAAAATAAAAATAAAAAAATAAAAAAAAATGTATAAATTCACTTTCATATGATTAGGTTTTATTACAATTCTAATCATTGCTTTTTAAAATAATAAATAAATGATATATGATATAAATGATATAAATGATATATAAAATAATAAATAAAAAAATAAATATTGCTGAAGAGTGAAGGTAGTTAAGTGGGGTCATGGAAAAAAACTGTACTTTTGACACCCCTATTTTTATTTTGACACCCCTATTTTATTGTTTGCACAAAGAATGGTTTATTCAACTGAGAATATAAGGTTCACATATAGTGAAATTTTATGAAGTGTTAGAAAGAATGGCAACAAAAAGGAAATTGATGCTGAGCATCAGGAAGAGACAACTGAAGTTCCTGGGACATGCAATGAGGAAGGAGAGCCTGGAGAACCTGATACTAACTGGTCAGATAGAAACAAAGAGAGACAGAGGAAGGCAGCGGATAACATATCTGCAGGGTCTGATCAGGTGGATGACAGAACGGGGGTTGACAGGAGCAACAGGAGCAAACATACTAAGAGCCACAAGGGATAGGGAGACGTGGAGATCCATGATCGCCTACGTCCTGAAGGGACAGGGCACATAGAAGAAGAAGAAAAGAGGGATCAGTTCTGTCAGGTCTATTTTGCCCAAAATAGATTATGTACGAATGAAGAGTGTCGTTAAGGTTCTCAGCTGCATAGCCACAACACTAGTTCATGAAACTGATGTTGATAATGATGATAAATCCATATACTCACCCAGAACAGCACCTAACTCAAGATCTTAATTCATATTGGGTCACTTAAATGTAACCCAGTTACCATGGTTATTGTTGCAGATGTCATGTAGTAATTCTGGAGCAGTATCTACTCCACTCAGTAAAATGGGGATGTTCTGACTGGAGAACAGATCTCCAGTCACCAAGCTTCCAGTATAGTTTTAGCTTGCCTCATCTAAGGACAGAGAGATTCATTCAATATATCCAACTGCCTTTATGCACTTAATGTCATCATACGAGAGGCAGCTGAAAAAATGTAGGAAATAGTTTTGTTCAATTTTCCTATACAATTTTACTGTGAGTTTTTCCTCTTTTGTGCAATTTTCTTTAGTCTTTTGTTGATTCAGATTAATTGTTATCCATTTCCAAAGTAATAATATCTATTCTAAAGCATTCTGTTTTCATAATCTCATTTATTAATATTTTTTTTTATAATTCCTTTTAACCATTAAAAGAGCATAAAAAAAACCACATCACACAATCGCGTGTTGCCATCAAGTGGCAAATTCAACAAAAATTTGTTTTTATGAAACATATTTACAATGGGGGAAAAATGAATTGAAATATAAAGATGCCAATAGAATATAAAATGCTGCATTATTCTAAATTTGCTTGAAACTTTGAAAACCTTGTAAGTATACTTTGTTCAGAGAAAATGAGAAAATCATATTTAAACAAAGACATGAAATATTTAAAAAGAAAACGCTTCTTTCATTCCTTTCTGCAGTGGTTACATTCTTTCCTGCAGCTTTTTCTCTTGCACTTCCCGCCTGTGAAACTCACTCCCATATTCTTGCTTTCCTGAAGGCTACAACCTCCAGGAATTTGAATGCAATGTCAATACTCATCTATTGACCACTTGACTCTAGTTCTTTCCCCACCCCGTATATCCTTTCCTTTCTCTCCACCTTTGAAGCTGTCATCACACCTGTATTCACATCATTCTATTGTTCCTATCTAACTGGTTCGTCTTCCTCTTCACTCTCTTCTAATTAATCTTTTTACACATATGTAGTCCACTGCACATCAGTGGCATTACCACCTTGCTCGGGGTGATATGATTAAAAAAAAAAGACATACACTAATATGTAATTATTAGATCACCCCAGTTTTTTAAAAAATTATATATTTCAAACTATTTTTAGTATTTATTGCCAAGTGGATAATCCTAAACAATAACAATGGTTCTATTTTAATACTGCACAATAACATGTGCATCAAATGAACTGTTCTGGTGTCCAGTTTTTGTGCTCTCTTCTTCATGCTAGTCTCTATTTCTTATTGGCTGGCCAAAGCAAAGGCTTCCTGGCTGCTTTATAACATTTTGCAAAGTTATAATAACAAAAGAACAATTGCTGTTTAGTTCAAAGACAAGATTCGTGCAAGCATATAAGTTAAAACATATAAAACCAACATTCCTGTTATTCATTTGTTTTAATCAGTCAAAAAGAAAATTTAATTATAAAAGTCAGTAGACAACAAAAAGGAGCTTTTTGTCTTTATAGGTTACTAAAAGAAATACTTGAATTCATACATAAATCACCAAGGGGTTAAATTTTTTTCATTTGCAGTGGCACTTATTTTATCTGAATCACTCACTTTCACACCATCAAATTCCTTGATTGATGAATATCTGTATTAGACACATCAATCTTCTCTCACTTGTCATCATCTGGGTCAATGATTCCAAACTCATGCATATGCATAAACACACAAAGTTCAAAATAAAAATTAGCAACATGAATCATTGTCATTGGCAGAACTTGTTGCCAAGTATGGGGTGCTAATCATCATTTCCTTCTATGAGAAATGAGTTCTATGTTGGATCTAAAAAGACATCTGCAGCCACCACAGTGTAAGAGGGTTTGTGGGATGGAGAGTTCTGGCCTTTTTTTTTTTTTTAGGTGCTATCTTTGTCTCTTCTATTTGTCTTCTGACATTTTCAAAGAATGTTGTTTTTTATGGACGGCACTTCTTTCATTATTTCACTCTGCAGCTTCCATTTGACCAGATTGATTTTTGTCCTCAGCGAGGTGTTTCTGAGCTGATCCTTGAGTCAATGATGTGGGGCTCCTCATGGTCTCTTACCAGATCTGACCTCTGTGCAACATGAACAATGTTAATTTGTTGCCAATCTTTCACGCCTAACATTGATTTTTTTTTAATGATTTTTTTCCGGCATTTTGAAGTGATTTCTTTGCAAAATTTATTAAAATAGTGATTTAGGTTAAACACACTTAAAAAAAAATTAGCTTTTGCAATGATACTGAGGGGTTAAACCCACCATGTCAGCTAGGATAGTTGATAGGTATCATTTTGTTCAAGACTATTAAGGAAAGACATAAACCCCTCTCTTTCTCTTTTCACTCTAGAATGCAGTAGGTACAGAACGTGTCTCATCACCATAGAAGAAATTTTTTTCTTGGATGGCCAACTGCTAAACTTCAAACCCAGTAATGTGGCACCTCTCACACACACACACACACACACACACACACACACTTTCTAACAGCAAAACACATAAATGTTTTTCCTATCTGAGTCCACGCAAATATATTTTCTCTTTTTTGAATAATCTTATATGTTATATATATATATATATGAAGTTCCTCAATGTATTGAATTTTATTTCTTTTGAAAATGTTGAATTGATTTATTCTGAAAGTTTTCTTCCAAATCAGCAACAGGTCATAACTCCTTCCACTGTTCACTGGTGACTAACTGCAACTTAGTCCAATAAAAATTGTAACATTCTTCATGACAATAACCTTCCTTGGCAAATTATCAACTTCTGTGAGTGACAACAAGATTCTCATCTGGAAAGCAGCCAATCATAAAAACAGGAGAAAAATAAACAAATTTCTTTTAATATACAAATGGTCATAATTAGCTTTCATGAGGCTGCATTTTTAGCTTGTTAAATGAATGCTAAGGTTAGGGATGTAATGTAGAATTTTGCAGACTAAATTTTTTTTGTAACATGCTGATGCGTGTTGTAATCCTCATACTATTTAATATTGTTGAAGTTATCGCTAACATTTTAGTCAAGATTTATAAACTTTAAATATATACAGAGTGCAATGGAAGAATTATCACTAGTTTATATTTTTTATTTTGTGCATGCATGTATTTTTTATTTTGTGAACTGCACAGTATAGTAGAGTCAGGTGGGAACCATCATTGAAAAAAAAAAAAGCATTACGATGCAATTCAATCAGCCAGATATTTGTAAACAGCATGCTGTATTTGGCATTCACACCGGAATCTCCAATACGAACCTTTCAGAGTGTTTGGGTGTCAATCTGAGGATAGTGCAAATGATTCAGAAAGAGTGAATGAGTAATGCTGATAAAGATGTTTGGAGTGATCACTAGTGATGATGACGTTATTCCTCCATTCATCTTCCCATAGGGCCTCAGACTCAACATAGATGCCTGCATCAAGTGCCTTAAAAAAATAGTGCTACCCTGGGTCAAGTGGGAAAATTTTGGAAAAATTTCAATATTTAAACAATTTTAGGGAGGTCTCATTTTTTTATACAACATTATAGTAAATCGATCCTCCATTTTGAAATCACTTACCGGTACGACATTACCACCACCTGTAAATTTGTTGATTATCAATTTTTTAAACGTTTTTCAGTGCAATCTTATTGATTATACCCTAAACTTTTCGCATGACAAAAAAAAATTCATAAAAATTTTAACATTTAAACAATTTTGGGTGGGGAGCTCAATTTTTACATACAACCTTATAGTAAATCGATCCTGTGCAATTAACTTTTTTTGCTTGTGCATATTCAACAACTGAATCCTTTGCAAATGTTTAGAATAAAGCCATCCTTGGAGTTTCCGAGGAAGATGCCTTCTAAAGAAAATTTGAAAAAAACAAAAACATGAGCAACAACACGTCCCAAAAAACCAAAACAAAGCAACTACAATGCGAGTGGTTCCAAAGTGGAGGATAGATTTACTATAACACTGTATGAGAAACTGAGCTCCTGAAAATTGTTTAAATATTGAATTTTTTTCAAATTATTTTGTTAATTGGAGACTTTATGCAATAATCAATAAGACTGTGCTGAAAGATTTAAAGGTGGTGGTAGTCTCCTTCAGGTTCACCTTTATTCCATTATTTTTCTAAATGTGAAGAGCATACTACCTGGAAAAAATTTTTTGAAATCATGGCTTTTATTTAAAATTGAACTGATGACAACTGTATGAAATGCAACAGGCTAAATGTGGGCATGTATGAAATTCAAACTTTGAATGGTTGATTTACCTTAAAAAATTTCTCAGCAAGTCTCTAAAATGTAAATAATTCCTAAATATTCTGTAGAATTTCTGATGAGAAAAATTGCATAAGATAAAAAATGAATTTTATGCACAAAATGGCTTCCGTCTCCTTAAACAAGCGATCAATTCAGTGTTTTGGCCTTGACAAAGAAGAAAATATTCATTTCCATGAAATCTTTACTATATTATTTTTCTCTTACTGTGCAAAACAAATGAATGAATGTTTTTATTGTTCAAAATATAATTCGACAGTCATAGGAGAAAGAAATGTAGAAATAAAAATTTACCATCAGAAATATTTATTTCAAATTCAGAACACAAAAACGTAAAATAATTATTAAAGGCTCCACTCATCTGTAAAACAAGTTTATGCACAAAAGCACCCAAGGTATTATTTAATGGCTGACAAAAAATTAACTTCAACAAAAAATTTTAACTCCAGGATATCTATCTTTGGGGATGGGGAGATGCAACATTAAAAAAAAAACATACTTGGTGGCATGCTGTTATGGAATTTTCCATGTTTCTGTCTAAAATTGTAGTAGGGCTTCCAAATATTCAACTTCTCAAATTCCAAATTTATATTCTTTCTTTAACATTAATTAGCAAATTGTTTTCATCCAACTGAACTGACCATGTTTAAATTTTGACAGTTTTAATTATCCCCAGATGGTGTATCCATTACATAAATTCATGAACTAAAATAGATGTCAATTAAAAAAATAATAATAGTATTCAATGCTTATCATCATTATCATCTGAAGTGCTGTGGATAATACACTGAAATCAGAGAGCTCCATGACACCATACCATGCCCCAGAGTTGTCTAGGCTTGAGGTGAAGAGCAAAGATAGTCCACTAGGTAGCTCTGGAAGCTTTCTTCTGAGTCTGCAAAGAGGGCTGTATCATTTGCATGATGGTTATTATTCAAAAAGCAGTCATTGATAGTGGTTCTTTTAGGGAAGTCTTCTAGAGAATAGAGATTAAGAAGTTCAGAGGAGGCTGGGCAAATTTTAATGGGTGTCACATTCTATCTTCTGCCAGTTAGAAAGGCAGTCATTCATGTTTGATAATGGCATCTTGAGATGAGGCTGTGAAGTATTTCAATTCCCACCTCTTCCAATGTTTTTGTTGCTACTTCATCCAAACTAGCACACTTTCATCAGAGCGTGTTGATCTTCATCTTTGGTAATCGGGGACCCGATGAGTCCAATATAGGGTTGATCTCATTACACTGTCTTTCATCATGGAACAGTTCCTTAATGTATTCATCCCAATCATTTGCAATATCTGCCAGGTTTGTTAAGGGTTTGAATAACAAATTCAGAATTATTCCTGATTTTTTTTTTGATATGGTGAAACATCTCTTTAGAGTTACAATCTTTGAGATTTTTAATAGCATGACATTTCTCTTCAAGCCAGTTTTCTTTTACACATTTTTTTATTTCTTTGTTTAGTTTGCTGTAGAGTTCTTCAACTTTGTTCTTGGTTAACCTTCTGCTTCCCATAAGGTATTTAATTTCTTCTGTCATCCAGTAGAAACATCACCTTGTTTCTGGTAACACAATGCTGCTGCTAGTAGTATAGCTTCCTTAAAGTGATACCAGTTTTTGATGGGGTCTAGAACATCAAGATTTTCTATGAGTTAATCTTTGATAATTTGATGAAAAAATATGTAGTTCCAGGGACTAGAAATGCTTCAAGAAAGAATTTAGCTTTGACTCTTGGTTTACTGATTGTCGTTATGTCGAGTTTCATCACAACAATCACAGGATTACATCTGCACCAGGACAAGTTTTGTGAATTGAGTTTTGAAAGTGGTTACTCATCATAATGAAACCAGTTTGGTTTGGGGCCAAATCCCCAGAACTAACCCAGGTGATCTGTACCAAGGATGTACAGCAAACCATGTGTTCACAAAACTCATATTATTTTATAAACGCCCATCGATGTCTTTTGTCCATTTCATTCTTTTCGCCAAACCCAAAAGGCCCAACACTTTCCTCTACTCTTTAACAACCAACTTTTGCATTCCAGAGTAATTTCATGTGATCTGCTTCTCTTCATGACGACGTTCAGATCACTCTAGAATTTTTTCACAATGCTGTCTTCTGCAACAAGTAAAGGTGCATAAGTCACAATAAAATTCAAATTTAGTTTTACAAGTAGAATGCAAGAAAATCTCTTGTTGAGGATGTCTCCTACTCCATATTGATGCTGACTGCCTCCAGAGTAAATCAGTCTTTTGTCTCCCTTTTAGAATTTACCCGTATTTTTCTGGTTTACCTCGAACAGTCCCAGGCAATCAATATTTTACCAATCCATCTCCAGAATCACTTTATCAAGTTTGCCTTGCTGGTAAAGTGTTTAGATATTTCATGTGGCAATTCTTGTTTCAACTTTTTTGTGCTTGTTTAGAATGCTTATAATGAACATTATGTCATATTTTCTAATGCTCAATAAAAATTGATTTTAACTAACAGATGATGATAATATTTTACTTAATATGTACTTATGTGATAAATTTAGTGTATTGAGGCAGCAGATAATTATCGAAACATATTGTTAAATATAACAGACAATGAATATCTATCAGGTTTAATCATGAGCCATTCTAAACATCATATTTGGCTTTAATTTCTGGTGAAAATAAAGATAAAAATTGTCCAACATTTGGATACTTTGTTATTATACTAGTTCTAAGCTTTTGGCTCACATGAGCCATCTTCAGAGTGGTTGTAGGGACATTAACATAAAGATATCCACCATCAAAGAAGATTTTCTCTTGTGCTGGCATAAAACATTGCTATGCCAAGTGTATTTTTATTTTTATTTTAAATATTTGCAATAATTTGCTCATCAAAAGCAATTGTCATGAAAAGAGAGAAGAAAGAAACGTCGCGGCAGTGAAAAAGTGACTGAAATTGAGACTCAAAGTCAGGAACGATTACATTGTAGATCCTTCAAAATCACGCCCAGAGTAGAAATGGTGGTTAAATTTGACTGCTTTGACTGTAAATGGGTGGGACCTTGATGCCAAGCTATATGTAAGAGCAAATTCAGGTCAGGGCACCAGGTAAAGAAGCTCACTAGAACAGAAACCGTGAAAATATTTTTAGAAAAGACAGAGTGAGGCCACATCACATCAGTGAGAAAATGACTGAAATTGAGATGCCAAGTCAGGACTGATTATATTGCAGATCGTTCTTTAGATTTTGTCGAGAACCTCAAGATGAATAGCAGGAGCACCCGAGCAGATATGGCAACAATATTCTGTTACTATATTACCGATTAACTTAAATAAAAATATCCCCTTTTTTTTGCAGTAAGGTTCATCTTGTATAAAGTCTGGATGCCACTTGAGGTAGAGAGTTGTGTTAGGAGGTAATTTCTATGGATAGGATAGGAAGGTTACATTTAACCCTAGACATGAACAGGTTAAGATTGTAATGATCGAGGAAACATTCTCTTGGGAGTTAATTCTACAGAGCAGTGGTTCCCAGGAAGAAGCAGATTGAGTGACACTTAGTTCTCACCAATAATGCTTACTTGTAAATGTTGAATTTTACAGTTTAACTGGCTACAATATGAACTTCTGATCTGAGGTACCAAAAGTCATTAGATAGGTGCCTATTATCCTGTAACACCCAGTGTAGCTTGGTGAAGTGCATTCACTTGATGTGGCATTGATTTAAAAGACTTCCAGTAAGATGTTAATGCAATGTTATCTCAATAGCTGTCCACAGTTCCCCTGGCATTTATAGTTAAAGTATCTTCCATGTGAATAGACCTCTCCTCCACATCTTAAAAGTTAGTTAAGTGCCATACGTGATACATGCTTTGGGCGATCATGTCTCTTTCGAAACATGACTGACTGGGCAGAAGATTATCCCGCAGTAAGTTGCCATTGGTTTTTGTGGTAGACTGGTTGCTAGTCAAGGCTATAGAACTCAATCTGCCCTATTATTTAACCCATAACTGGAAGGAAGAGACGGATTAATACATTTCCCAAGGGTATTTGTGCGTAAGTGAATGCGAGGAATTCAACTGGTATTCGAACTCGGTTCCCTGATTTGTCGTTCCGGGTCGATATCCACTGCACCACAACGCACATCCTAGAAGTACTCAATTTGAATTAATTCAAGCAAATTCGTCTTACAGTGATAGATAATAGCTTTTGTGGATTAAAGTATTCGTTCGTGAATTTGATGACATAGTAATTGTGAGTTCAATCTCTGGGTTGTGTACTTGGGCTTAGTCGAAACAGTAATGACTAAGTAGTACTAAACATACACTACCGACCATAATTATTAGGCGACCCATGTTTTTAAAAGAAATTATCTATTTCAGATTATTTTTAGTATTTATTGTCAAGTGAATAATTCTAAATGAAAATAGAAGGGTTCTTTTGTTATTATTACTTTGAAAAATCTTACAAGGCAAAGAAGCGAAGATGAACTTGTCCGAATCACCTTAAATTTTCTTCATTCTTTCATTGACGAAATTTCAATATAGGTGATTATTAGATATTTATAAATTTATTTGATGCACATGTTATTGTGCAGTATTAACAAAAGAACCATTCTATTTTCATTTACAATTATTAACTTAGCAATAAATACTAAAAAATAGCATGAAAAACATCATTTTTTAAAACACTGGGGTGGCCTAATAATTATGGCCGGTAGTGTAAGAACTAAACGAAATATTCCTAGGCATATGCAGTGGAATGAGAACAATCTACTCTTGTAGATTAAATAAAGGGATCAGTTTTTTAGGTTACCTGGATCGACATACTCGCACAATAGCCAAATGTTGTGATAATAACAACAAAGTTGAGGATAAAAGTTCCGTATAAATAATGATAACTCCTCATCTCGGAAATTCAAACAGGAATTAATCTTTTATTGTTAGAATAGATGTTGGGTCCAAGAATAGGGCAACTGGTTACGGAACAATACAGTCTAACACTAACAGCCTCTGGTCAAAGGCATATTTGATGCAAAAATTGTCTCAACATATGGCAAATAAATACACCCAAAACTAGTCTGCACAATGATTTGTTGAGGGTTCAAATTTATGGCTTTATCAGCCTAAAACAACTGGAACAGTGATTCATTTAACCAGGCCATATGTCGCTAGTCTTCAAGGACCCAATTAATGAAGTCACAGGCTCAGACGAGGAACTAAATCTGATGTTATCAGTTGGTTTTCTGCTCCCATATCCAATGGAATAGAACAAACACTAAACTGACCTGTCTGAATATACGTCTGGTATCTCCAGCATTGGGTGTAGACGTAATTTGAATCAGAGTAGTTTGTTCGTTACCACATACAATTTCAGCCAGATGCCCTTGGTCACGATCTTTAAGAACCCATGGTTATACATTGCATTCTCTGTGATAGATAATAATGCTCTCCATAAGATATTTCTAGTAAACATGTGATGCCATAGATCGTAAGGTGTCAAACATCTGCAATTATTTTAGAAATGAAGTACCCCATCTGTTTTGATACCCACTATAATGCCCCGTTCTAAATCCTTTGTCATGAGAAGCTGTTCCAGCTTACTTACCAAATATCATAGCACAATTAATATATGTTCAAGAATTTCCTTTACACCATTATCCTTAAAATATGTTCTCTTCACTTTTGGCTCGTCAGTGTATCTTATATTTTTAAAACCTTCAAGAAACACAGACATTACTATTATCAATGTTATCCTATTTCTCACAAAAGGTAAAGTAATTTAATAATTTATATCGAGATAAACTTCTAAATAGAAACACTGGTCGAATATGAGTCGAAATATAATATCTGAGTATAAAAAGAATTGGAAAAATATAAAGATAAACCCAATCATTGTTATTTTTCTGATTTGAAAATGCTGAGTCGACAACAAAGTTTCTACATAAAGAACTGATGTTAAAGATTTCTTTCTAAAGTCTACGTAAATGTAGTCGCCTTATTAATTTTTCCTGAAGGTTTCGAATAAAAATGAACAAACACAATTGATAGACTTATACTTTCTGTGAAACTAATTTATTTTCAGAAATATTCAAGTCACAAGTTCAGATAAATTAATTCTCACTGTTAGGATTCCACGAATTGCTTTGAGATTTTTTCTCAATATTGCTGAATATATAGACCGAAATTTCTTCTTCTGCTGTGGATGAACATGGCTCTCTACAATATCCTCTCCCTTGTAGCCTTTAGCAACGTTTGTCTCTTCGTCATAGGTCTCACTATTGTTACGTCATTCATTCACAAAAGCTCGTCAAGTCGGTTTGCCTGCTGCCTTACCATATATTTTTGTCTTCGATATGTCCAGTGGGTGACCTATTCTTCAGGGCCTCTTTCCTTATTGTGTATCAAAAATTTCAACTGTTTCTTTCATATTCTTAGTAAAAGTATACTATTCGCTTTCATATTATTTAAGACTAGCAGTATAGCCCGGCGATGCTCGAGTGTAATGAAAGCTTTAAAACTAATCCATGGTCCTGGAGCTCAGACTCTTTGGACGTTCGCAGGAAAGACTAAAAAGCAATAGTTGTTTCCAGTTAAAGCGAAACCGTAGACAGAAAGAAAAATGAATGTATGTAAGTCAAATTTTGATTTCCTGGTATCGATATCAAATACGTTTTTTTGTCGTAAACTGAATTTTGAAGGCTAAATAAGTCCTCTGAGTAAATGGTATCATGGCTGAGACTAAGAACTACAATTATATCTACTTAGAGACAAACCTGAAGCAAAAACTAAAATAAAAGGGCTGAAAAAATACAGACATACAGGCAGATAAACAGGCACACAGAGAAACATCTTGCCATTAATATATATATATATATATATATATATATATATATATATATATATATATATATTATCGATTTTCTGCACTATTGTAAGAACTACAACCTTGAAACTTCTGAATATCGTTTCTTATGTCTTTGTCTATGAGTGTATCAAATTTGATTAAAATCGGACCACTCCTTCTATAACCCGACTTGTTCGATTATCGATTCTCGATAATTATCGGGGGTACTTCGACACAAAACCTAACTAAGAACACTCGCAGACACTTATAGTACAACTGTGCAAATTTTCAAGAAAATCGGATCAGCCGTTTCGGAGTCTATAGGTAACGGACACACACACACACATACACACACAGACACGCACACACACACAGACAAAGTTTCATTTATAAATAAGTTTAGATTTCCTGGTCGCTTACGTACTCCATCCATGGTATTCTCAGTATCCTTCTGTAGAACCAAATTTTTGTTGCCTCAACTCTTCTCTTTACTACTATATAGCAGGATTGATATTACATAATTGTTCAATACCCTTTCCTTTGTTTCAAATGAAATATTTCTGTTTCTTAATAACTTTTAGAAGACATCTTTTACTATTTCAATGCGCCTTCATATTTGGATGTCATACTTTTCACTTTTTTTTAAAACACTTCCTTGATATCTAAATTGTTGTATTAGTTTGGTTTTGATCTTTACAAACCGTAAATTGCATTTTGGTATTTTTCTCTTTATAACAAGAAATATTTTCGGATTAACCCTCTAGGGCCATTCGTATCATATTTGATACAGGATTTCCCTATAAGGAAACAGTTGGTATTTCCCTATAAGGAAACATTTGGTATTCATTGACTGAGCAGTCAGTACTGCTTTCATTTGAAATTTATAAAATAGTTCTCTTAAAAAATTTTTCAGGAAAATATTTCTTTCAAGGCTTGTTTTCATACTGTATCAAATATGATACGAATGGCCCTAGAGGGTTAAAAAACAAAAACTTTCATTTCTTTAAAACGTAATTTGTTTCAAGTATGAAAATATAAATTAGCAGATACAGACTCCGAACTGTATCAACGAGAGATGCAAGTTCCTTTGAAAAGTGCAATGGAACTTTTGCCTTTTACCTTAAGGTGCTTTCTAATCGAAACGGTAATGGTACGCCAAGCTAAAAGGTGGTTTCCTACAAAATCTATAATGCACGTTCGATTCCTGTCAAGAGTTATATTTTCTCTCGTGAGACTTTCGATTATCTAGGCCGGTAGATGATAATGTCATAACTTGTAAATCATACGTACTGTTTTCTTACAGTTGATGGTTAGTCCTTTCTTCGCGCTTTCCCTTACTTACTTTCTAGGAGATCCTGTAGTTGTCCATCTGTATCTGGCATAAACACAGATCATCTGCTTATCATATGGATAGCAGAACAGGAATTAGGAAGGCATAGCTACCAGTTACAACGGATAAGAAGTTGTGGTGAGTCATGATGATCCACGGCCTGAAGGGACATAGTACATAGAAAATCATCTTTCAATTCGTTACGCCTACATTGGAGTTGAAAGCAATGTATTATATATAACACGTATATTTTGGCAGTATCTTTTCTTTTAAACAAGTTGTGTTAAACGATAGAGACAACATAGTCTTATACATTTTCTTTTGATTTTTTCATATTTTCTGATTAGACTTTTTATTTCCGAATTATATTTATATAAAAATTGTCCAAAGGTTGTCCTAGTACTTACGAACGTCATCGTTTATCATCAGGGACTATATTACAGTTTAAAAATCAAATATTGCCTTGTAGCAGGAAAAGTGTTACAACATTTTAAAAGAAAATATACAAACGTTATGAAAAATTTTTAAATTCAAAGGCAGGAATAATGTAAACAACATGCACATGCGAAGATATGTGCTCACGTAGATGTGTGAATTATATTAACAACCAAGTATTCCATATAAAAAAAAAATCAACATATTTGTAGGATAGTGTCATCATTCAGGTTTCTGACAACAGTGTTATCAATAACAAGCTTGTTTCACAGAGTAATCAAAAGGTTGATCACCACTGCATACTCTACAACAGTAGCCTTGTGTCATACTAGATGTTTCATAAATATAGTATCTTCATTTTTCAGCTACATACTAATGTCTATTGACTATTAGCTACTAAGCCTTTTTTTCTCATCATGATTAACTTTTTTCTCTGGATTTTTCAAATTACACAAGATCTGTCCAGAAAATAACTTTGATTATCTTGAACTGATTGTGCAACCTTGATGTAACTTGGTATCTAAGAATGGGAGACTTTATGGTGCTATTATAGTGTGACGTCTACCTCCCACTTCAACTATAGTGTGAGATCTACTACAGCATTGAACAATAATATAATATAATGTATATTTTAAACAAGTTGTGTTAAACGATAGACAACATAGTCTTATACATTTTCTTTTGATTTTTTCATATTTTCTGATTAGACTTTTTATTTCCGAATTATATTTATATAAAAATTGTCCAAAGGTTGTCCTAGTACTTACGAACGTCATCGTTTATCATCAGGGACTATATTACAGTTTAAAAATCAAATATTGCCTTGTAGCAGGAAAAGTGTTACAACATTTTAAAAGAAAATATACAAACGTTATGTAGAATTTTTAAATTCTAAGGCAGCAATAATGTAAGCAACATGCACACGTAAAGATACGTGCTCACATAGATGCGGAAATTATATGGAATACTTTGTTGTTAAAGATTTTAAATGCCGTAAAATATATATTGCACGTAAACTGTTTCTAAACAAAACATACGAAACATTTCGCTTTCAACTGTAGAGTGAGGCTTCACTTGTAAAATGTTCTCCTTTTTCTTCCTAAACATGAACTTAACCAAAATCACCTGGACACACAAAAAAATTAAAAATTCCTTGTCCCTTTGTTCGTTTATAGAAGTAGTAAATTAAAAAAATATAAATCTTACTTTAAAGAAATAAATGTAAACTTAAGTGAAGACGTTGGCTCACTAGAAATCCAGGCTTTTCCAAATTAAATTGAATGTTATTATTATACAATAAAAATTTATTTTAATGGACACATAAGGAAGAGACAGTTAAAGTTCCTGAAATGCAATGAGGAAGGAGGGCTTGGAGAACCTGATACTAACAAATCAGATAGAGGGGAAAAGAGACAGGAGAAAGCAGCGGATAACATATTTGAAGGACCTGATCTGGTGGATGACGGAACGAGGGTTGTGTGGTGTAACAGGAGAAAGCGTGCTAAGGGCCACAGATGACATAGTGTTGAAAGCAGATACAGAATCGAAACTAGAAAAGTTTCTGCAGAAGGTGGCGATGGGAAGCGAGAAGAAAGAGCTAAACATCAGATGCAAGACAGAATGCATGGTTGTTATCAAAAGGCACAGTTCAACATGCAAATTACAAAATTAGAGATGTCAAAATCAAACAAATACAATTTGAATAGCTAGGAAGTATTTTAACAGGTGATGTAAAGTGCGACACTGAAATCTGAAGTTCTATTGGGATACCGAAAAATGCTTTCTACACGCTAAACAAATTATAAAGTGTTGGGACGCTCTCCACCTTTGGTGAATGGACTATTCCACTAATGGACTATTCCAATCACTACATAAAGTGGTAGTGGAAAGACCAAGGGAGAGAAGGAATCTAGTAACCAGTCTCGATACCAAGTCAGTCGAGTATTTCAGGTAGTGAACCGGAAGTGTGCTATTCTCAGACTCTACGTCTTACGACGATACGTGTTACTAAACCCTTGTTCCTGTCTACTACTAATACTCTGTTGTAAATACTATTTTCCGGTAATATATTCCATTTACTATATTTTCCGTTTGTAATTATTTACTCAACCATTTCTGTTACACACAACATAACATAAAGAAACAGAAATTTCGTTAAGAACAAAGAAAAGGCTACTGTTGTGGCCTGTTAGAGCCAGGAAGAAGGACACGGAAAACAATATGGCAGGTTTAACCAATGTATTAGAATAACATAACATATTTACAAATACAAGTGTTAGTAGTCAGCAAATAGAAGTGTACGTCCGCACTGTACAGTTACGCTGTGTCAAGATTTCCTCTTGACTGCCTCCCCGAAAGTCAAGCAAGTTAGTATTTATTGAAAAGTCCATTCCTATAGATAGGACAGCATAACAGCTACTTAACTGTTACGTAATATCCGTTCTCTTATCTCGCAGATAATATTTGACAATATCCTCACAGATGAAGAAAAGACTTAAAGCAACAGAAATGTGTTTCTACAGAAAGGTGCTAAAAATACCATTGGGAAGAGAGAGAGAGAGTTAAAATTTCTAGGACATAATCAGGAAAGAATGTGATACTCGTGGGATAGCTTAAAGGCAAGAGAGATACGTGGGCACAACATATATCCTACCTATGTAACCCCCTGCACTATAGTGGCAGTGGACTGCCTTGGTTGGGGTGATATGATTAAAAAAAGAAACCTAACGAACTTGAGTAAATGCATGGCGGAACAAATTTTAGAAAAGACAAAATTTATCAAGAACTGGAAAACTGTGGAGAGCCATGATCTTCAACGTCCCAAAGGGACACGGCACATAGAAGAACAACAAGAATGACGTTAGACAAATGATAGAGCTCAGATCAATAAGATCGTCAGAGACTAAGGCCAAGAACACAATGTTCTGTTCAATTATTTATTTATTTTTAACAAAAAAGTGAGGGAGAGTGAAGAACCTCCTCTGCTTCCAGCCCTCCCTGTAGCACCGTGGATCTAATCTATTGATTTGAATAACGCACTAATTTTATAACATATTGTGTCTATTTCGGCTGTCTAGCTTTGCCCTTTTCAGTCTCTTGATAAGAAGTTGGTTTTGCAGCAGACGCACTGAGATTTTACTTTTAAATCAAAGATACAAAACAAAAGAAAAGAAATATTGCCCTGGTGATTTCTGTTGCTGCTAATATTTCCAGTAAAAGATTGTAATGCAAACAAAAAGCAGACGGCTTTCAAATTGCTGGGTGTCAATATTTAGACATTAGGGTCATTACGTACTTTGGTTTTTCGGCTTTAGATTGTACCAAAGAGTTATCAACAACGATTAAAAGCGATAACTTTACCCAGACCACCATCAGTATATAGCTACGCTTCACTAAGGCTAAGTGAAAGCCCCAGTACTAGATGGGTGAGTTAAAAATGTTGTATCACAACCTACGATTACAGTATGTTTAACAACACCGGGATTACCATCGCGTTTTGTTTAAAACTATCTACCTTCGCCGAAAAACGCACCCGTAGTGGCTTTTACAGACATTCTGTGATTTCGTTACACTTTTTGTTATTCCAAAGACTTGTTAGATTAAGTATTTTTACGAATAAACATTGGGTGGACCTGAAGGAGACTACCATCACCTTTAAATTTGTTGTTTTTCATTCTTTTTTACTTTGTTTCAGTGCAATCTTATCGATTACACCATAAACTTTCCGATTGACAAAAAAAAAAAAAAAAATGGAAAAAGTTCAATACTTAAACAATTTTAGTGGGGGACTCAGTTTTTCATACAACATTATATAGTAAATCGATCCTCCATTTTGGAACCACTCACCGGTACGACATTACCACCACATGTAAATTTGTTGATTATCAATTTTTTTTTACATTTTTCAATGTAATCTTATCGATTAAACCCTAAACTTTCCGATTGACAAAAAGATTTGTAAAAGTTTCAATATTTAAACAATTTTTTTTGGGGGGGGAGGGCTCAGTTTTTCATACTGTGCAATTAACTTTTTTGCTTACACATATTCAACAACTGAATCCTTTGTGAAATTTTTTAATAAAGCCATTCTTGGAGTTTTGAGGAAGATGCTATTGTAAGAACTGAAGAAAATTTGAAAAAGACAAAAACAAGAGCAACAACTCGTCCCAAAAAACCAAAACAAAGCGACTCCAACGCGTGTGGTTCCAAAGTGGAGGATTGATCTACTATAGCGTTGTATGAGAAACTGAACTCCCTAAAATTGTTTAAATATTGAAATTTTTCGAAATTCTTTTTGATAATCGAAAACTTTATGTAATAATTGATAAGACTGCGCTGAAAAAAGTTTTTAAAAAAATGAAAAACAATAAATTTTAAGGTGGTGGTAGTCTCCTTCAGCTCCGCCCTACATTGCACCACGAAAGATGAATACCAAGCTTTTTGCCAGTGTTAGAGAAAACAATAAAAGCTAAGCTGGGATTTATTAGTTTTACTGAAAAGAAAAGTCATTCTTTTTTCCTGGGAAAAGGATTAAACATTAACTGGGTATCCAGAACCAAGCGGAATTAATTTAGCTCTGACGTAACAATCTGATGTAACTTTTTTTAAATTTTAAAACAGATCACATATGTATGCTAGCAAATATTCTATGCATATATATATATATATGTATTGCTCTAAAAAGAAAAAGACGTCACACTTATCCCAAAACCCGAGGAACCTTTCGGCCAACACTTTTTCAAGGGCTTCGTTGGCAAAAATTATGAAAAGGGCTGAACGAAGACAATATCAATAGGGGAATTACTCACAATACTGGGAGAAAGTGGAATACGTTTAAAAATAAACTTTAATGAAAAATACATTAATATGTGCGGGGGGTTGTAAATTTGATTCCACGAGAGTGATTTAAAAAAGAAAAAGTTTCACTCACAGACTCTCCAGTAACTGCAAGGAGCGAAGGAAATGCTCTTTCTGTCTGCACAGGCTCAGTCGCTGGATTTTCAGGCAATACTGATAGGGCTGCCAGAACGTATATTCGCAGGGACGTGTTGCGAGACCCGCGTCTCCAACCTAAGACTGGTTCGTCCTATGTATGCCGCATCACAACAGCATTTAGATTTATAAACAACTGAACTTTTTCGAAAATAGGACAACCTATCTTTGGCGAAGGTTGGAAAAACAGGTCTAGTATGGAAAACAACACGCAACTGTACTGAATAATAACAAGACGAAATACACGCCGAAACTTTGTCAGTAACAGTTTGACATTTCCTGCCAAGCCAGGGTAATTTTAAGTATAAAGGACAGCGACTCGGTCCTTCGACTTTTGGTTCCTTAAACCGTTTGATCTTGCGATCAATAACACGTTTAACCACATTGGTTAGGTACCCATTAGCCTCAAAGATACTTTGCAAAGTATCTTTGAGGCTAATGGGTACCCAACCAATGTGGTTAAACGTGTTATTTACGTTCTGGCAGCCCTATCAGTACTATAAGAACAACCCAAGCTGTTCTGGATTCAGCGATCGGCCAACACTTGCTGGACAATCCTGCATGTGCATCCTCGTACGAGGACAGTTGGTTTTCTGTCTTGCACAGCGCTCGCTCAACATATCATCTACGGGTCCTAGAGGCTATTTGCCTGAAAATCCAGCGACCGAGCCTGTGCAGACAGAAAGAGCATTTCCTTCGCTCTTTGCAGTTACTGGAGAGTCTGTGAGTGAAACTTTTTCTTTTTTAAATCACTCTCGTGGAATCAAATTTACAACCCCCCGCACATATTAATGTATTTTTCATTAAAGTTTATTTTTAAACGTATTCCACTTTCTCCCAGTACTGTGAGTAATTCCCCTATTGATATTGTCTTCGTTCAGCCCTTTTCATAATTTTTGCCAACGAAGCCCTTGAAAAAGTGTTGGCCGAAAGGTTCCTCGGGTTTTGGGATAAGTATGACGTCTTTTCTTTTTAGAGCAATTTGTGGTTTCTGTGGGTACCGATCTTTATTCACACACACACACACATATATTTATATATATATACGGTTAATCGGTAAGTAATAACATATTTCAGCGCTATGAATTATGAATAAATCAATACTAAAGTTGAATTGTAGGATAGTGCATCTAGAATTATTTTATCATCTATTCTACTCAACAGTACGTTGAATAGAACAGATGATAGTACATAGAATGGTTCTTTTGTTATTATTACTTTGCACAATTTTACAAGGCAACCAGGAAATCTTTGCTTTGGCCAGCCAATAAATAATAAGAGACTAGCATGGTTGGTAAGAGATCACAAAAACTGGACACAAGAACAATTCATTTAATGCACATATTATTGTGCAGTATTAAAAAAGAACCATTCTATTTTCATTTAGAATTATTCACTTGGCAATAAATACTAAAATAATATGAAATATATCATTTCTTTAAAAAAGATACTTAGGTGGCCTAATAATTATAGCTGGTAGTGTATGTTCTTCTCTGATTATAACAAATATTATTCTATAATTTTTTATTTAATGAATAAATTTCTGGCGTTCTTTCATATTGTAAGATTTTATTAATTGTTAAAATTTCGCAAACCAACTTCGAAACATGCAATTCCTTCACACTACTTTCTCGAACAAATGAAAAGTTTACTTTGTTTACGTCTGAGTTACATTTTCACATTCCTTAATGCTTTCAATGATTATTTTTTAATTTTTTTAAAATTGTTTCATTGAGATTTTTTTATTTCAAGTATGCAATACGTCTAGGCAGAAATTTTTTTTATCACTTCGTGAATTTAATGACGAGAGATCATGAAAGATGATAACACCTTAGGGATTTTCCAGAAATATTTTGTCTACGGTTTCTTTATGAACTTTCAATACAAAAAAAAAAAAGGAAAAAAAAGTCTTTTCAATTAGTAAAATTGAGTGGAAAAGTTATAGATTTCTTCAAAAGCATGATCCAACAGTTCTTCAAAAGTAAAACCAAATTTGAAAAGAAATTGAGGAGGTTATTTCATCACTTGTATCAGTTTTCAATTGTAAACGGGAAAAACAAAGCTGTCGTTAGGTCGTCGTCAACAATGTATTTGGCATTGTTGCTTGGCATTGTAAATTGGTTGGTCTTTATCCTCTAAAAAAAAAATCAATCATCATCATTTTAACCATACTACACTATTATCTAACTGATAGTCACCTGAGACTCTCCAACATGAAACTAAACTTGCGAGTCAGTATCTGAAAAATCATTATGGTCATTTTTACTTTCTTCAACTACTGCGAATCAATGGTATTTCAAAAACTTTAATAGATGAAAAGAGACCATAAAATCTTCTAGATATGCAATATGGCGGTTGACTGTATAAGAGCAAAATGAAAATAACGAAAGTAATCTCTTGAGAAACGCATAGTGTGGCCGAATATGTTCGTTTATTGCTCAAGACGTAGGGACACGAAATGTCCGTCCAATCATCTTATTTTTACACTGAAAAAAGCTTTTTGACGATAAATCCCATAAAATAGGAACATTTTGGTGAGAATAATCGCTATAATCCGTTAAGTGGTTAAGACAATATGCCGAAAACGTTACTATTTTTCCATCTTTAGCGTTAGAATCAATAAGTGAAAAGTGGCCGATTTTTGGGACTTTAATGTGTTCTTCGCAAATTCATCAGTTCGTAGCTTGACAAGACTTGAGCCATACAGTGTCGGTAGGTTTTTTTTTATAATCATATCGCCCCAAGCAAGGCATTTTACTACCACTGTTTTGCAGGGGGTTACATAGAAGGAAAGTTATGAGAAAAAGTGACAGTTTATAGGAGGTCTCAGGAAGTGGGTAAGAGAAGGATGACTCTGGCCATAAAGTGAGGGATCAGTTTATATATTGATTGTAATGTATAATTGATCCCCCACTATATATCCATATTATAATAGTATAGAATTTTGTTTTATAATCATATCGCCCCAAGCAAGGCATTTTACTACCACTGTTTTGCAGAGGGTTACATAGAAGGAAAGTTATGAGAAAGAATGATAGGTTATAGGGGGTGTCAGGAAGTGGGTAAGAAAAGGATGAGAATACTGATAAGAGTGGAGTGGACGGAGAAAGGAGTATGAGAGAGAGGATGCAGGTTAGTGAGATAGGAGATAACTATTGACTTTACATTTAAATTCTTGGAGATTGTAGATGTCGGGAAAGCAAGTAAATGGAAGGGAATTCAACAGGGGGAAGTGCGAGAAAAGAAGCTGATGGAATAGAATTTACGTTTATAATTTATTGGTTTCACAGTAAAAGGGTGGGACCTAGTTGCTAATCTTGTAGCTCGAGTAAATTTATATATAGAAGGCACCAGTGAGCTAAGTTCATCGGAGCAGAAGCCGTGAAAGTATTTGTAGAAGAGACACGGGGAAGCCACATTGCGCCGGTGAGAAAGTGACTGTATCCTAGCTGCCAAGTCGGGATCTATTACATTACAGATTCTCCGTTGGATTTTGTCAAGGACACTTAGAGGCATAGCAGGAGCACTCGATCAGATATGTTTCCGAGTAAAAGTCGATAGCAGGGTGAACCGTAGCAAAACTACAAGGTTCCTTTTAAAATAAATCCATACACATGTTAAGTTCTCATTATTTCTTTCAAATTATATCCATATTCGCTGAGCATATTTAAACCATTTAAAGGAACACTAATAAAATAATTTTTAATGATCGTATATTCCCGTGACCTTTGAATCCTAAGAATAATTATTGAAAATTGGGGGTTGTATTATACTTCTTTTTCTTTTATGTGTCATGTCCATTCAGGACGTAGGCGATCATGGCTTTCCACATCTCCCTATCCCTGGTGGCCCTTAGCACGCTTTCTCCTGTTGCCCCACGCAACCCTCGTTCCGTCATTCACTTGATCAGGTCCTTCAAATATGTTATCTGCTGCTTTCCCCCTGTTTCTTTTTCCCTCTGCCTAGCCTGTTAGTAACAGGTTCTCCAAGCAACTTTAGCTGTCTCTTCAGCTCTTTAGCTCAGTATTAATTTCCTTTTTATTTCCATCCTTTCCAAAAACCTCATCATTAGTCACATGCTCGGCCCATGATATCCGCAGCATCCCTCTGAAGAACCACATTTCAGCTGCTTCAAGATTTTCCTTCGTCTTCGAAGATATTGTCCAACATTCACTGCCATATTAAAGAACCGACATCACATAACAATCTAGTACTCTCCTCTTTTTTTCTGGCGAAGTTGTCCTGTTTCTCAATACTTTACTCAACTTCTGGAATGCTTCCCTCGCCATGCCAATTCGCCTTCAGGTCTCTGTGTCGCACTTTCCGTCTTCTGTTAGAACACTTCCCATGTATTTAAATTTTTGTACCGGCTTGATTTTATACTACAATTATACTACAATTCTAGAAAAAAAACATTAAATTATGAGTGATGTTTGTCGGTAGGCTAACCTCGGCCTTGTTGCGATAACCAATAACGTAGATGAAAATGTTGCCATTATCAAATAAACTGATGATAAAAGTGATGAAACTATTTCTATCTTATATATTACTAGCATAGTATAATAATAAATTGCCTATTTAAAGAATAATTCCATATCAATGAAACTTAGCTGAGAAGATGTAAACCTCGAGTTATGACCGCATTCATAGCAATGAAACGTACTATTATCATACTGTTATTAGCTAGATTTTGTGATTGTTGATGAAGTATAAGTAAATGGCCATTAGTACACCAGGATGTTTGTAATTGTTTAGATATAGGGAAAGAAAATGGAAGAAGGAGAATCAATATTCGCAAGAGATTACATAATGAAACGTAAACAAAACAATGGTTTCTCCTTTAGGGGACGTGTGTAGGGAAAATATATAGAATCGGTTTTGTGATTTCGTTTCAGTTTCTAAGAATACAGCAACAACATTTTTAATAGCAGTATTTTTATATATAATCTATAAGCAGTCGTCTTATACTACATGTATAGGATAAACTCATAAAAAGTTGCCATGTTTTTTACCTCGTCTTATCTAAAGGTCGACTTATACGAGGAAATATACAGTAGTTAAGTACCATGTGGAGATTCAAGTTGCATACTCGTTAATTTAATGTAAGGTTAGGATGATTTTTTCTGAGATTTTTGAAATAATTTTCAAATGATGATTCGTATCAAACCTGCTGTAATCGACATGAAAGCAATATGTATTGAGAACCTTATCACTAAACCTTCTTTTTGTGATTATGTCAAAATGGCAGGGCAGTTCAAATGCCTCCATCAGAAAATCACCAGACTATCACCTCAGTCAATTAAAAAAATTCCTTTTTACGCGGCCATAATTCAATAGACAAAGAATTCGACAAAGAATTTATAAGAAAAAGCAAAACTGGAAACGCATTATTAATTTTTGGCATTCCGTAAAAATGGTTACATGCATGAAATTTCTGAAGAGGAAAACTAATTAAATTAGAAAATGTATTATAAAAAAATACTTTAAATCCATTTTTAATACGGAAATTTAAACTTTTATTTAGTATTCTTCTAAGGTGAATGGCCATCTAGCACAAAGATGCCGCCTGTATGGTGATGATATGGCATCACTGGGTGTGGAGGGCTTTTAGAAGACGAGAGTAGATGGTTCCCCCAATGGAATTAACGCATATATGTCCGTAACCAATGCGAGCCTTCAAATTGAAGGACACATGCATGAATGCCCCTTTAGCTTTTAACCCAGATATGAAGAAGGAACAGACCAGGTGCTTCACACTCGGTCATAGGACAGATGATGATAATGAAGATAAGATCTTTATTTAACCGCAGAAATTACCTAGTTTCTGTGTATTAGCCATATAAAACGTTTCTTTTATTAAAAAAAAAGGAGAAAAAAAAAAGAAA
This sequence comes from Ascarosepion bandense, assembly GCA_037127315.1. Lineage (NCBI taxonomy): Eukaryota > Metazoa > Mollusca > Cephalopoda > Sepiida > Sepiidae > Ascarosepion > Ascarosepion bandense. The sequence goes on along the minus strand of JBBBDQ010000439.1, from coordinate 1,444,300 downwards.
TAAAACACTCCAAGTGTCCCAGTACGTTAAATATTGTGAAGAAGTTATCTTCAGATTCCAATGTTTGAACGACAAACTGTTTGTTGCAATCAATGTTATCATAAGACGTTTCTCAGTCATTATCCGCTATATTTTGATGTCGATGTTTTCGTTGACATTTTCAGGTTAATGCCTTTATCGCGGATAAGAGCCTGAAATAAATTTGATCATAGTTCTCTGCAATTGAAAATGACTTGTTCTTTCCTCGAATCACTTGACTGGTATTTGCAAAAACATAAACATAAATAAAGACGAGACTCACGGCAGGAATATCGATTTCATTCTATTCGCATTGCTGCAGTTTTTTTGGTTTTTTTTTTGGGGGGGGGTCTTTTTCCATTGCTAAACGTTTTCGGAATAACACACACACACACACACACACACACACACATTTATTTTCTCTGAAGATACCTTCATGCAACAAACTATATACCCAGACTTGTTCAGCCCACTTTTATTTATTTGTGCTGAACAAGAGCGACCTTAGCGCATCAATGTGTGTCACTTCCGATTTGTGTCCACCCCCTTAGTTCCTCTACTTTTATACACAATAAACTCGTCGCACATCAGTCAAGCTATTGTTGTATCTATCACGTCTATTCTGCAACGAACAATACCTGGTGTGACGTGAACTCTTGCTCCGGTTCGTTTCCCTGTCCACGCATACAAAAAAAAAATCGACTTAGTTTCACTTCCTTTCTAACTGCAAAGCGACAAGGTTAGAAGACGTGTAGCAAATTTGGAAAGATTCTGCTTCTGACACAGGTCGCCATTTTTGATAGGTCAGTCTCTCTTTAGATAAAGTCGGCGCGTTGGTGATTTTCAAATAGCAATCTCTGATAACATTTGAGAAATTGTAGGGAACACAGAGACTATCCTTCTACCAATGATGCCTATAAATTAAAGCTTCTTATGTATTAACAAAATTATCAATCAGTTAAGTGCCATGCATAATGCAGGCTTGGGCGATCATGACTCTTTTGGTTCATGACTGATTAGGCAGAAGATTTTCTCGCAGTAGGTTGCCATTACTTTCTGCGGTAGACTGATTGCCATTCAAGGTCCAGCTATTCAACCCATAGCTGGAGACAGGAGAGATGGATTAATACTTTTAACCAATGATCTTTGCGCGTAAGTAAATGCAACTTATTCAACTGGAATTTGAACTCTGCTCTCAGAGTTCAAATTCTGAATCGATATCCATTACATCACAACACACAAAATTTTAAAAAACTAAATTTCATTAATATTGATGACTAGCAGTATAGCCCGGCGTTGCTCGGATGTAATGAAAGGTTTAAAACTAATCCATGGTCCTGGAGCTCAGACTCTTTGGACGTTCGCACGAAAGACTAAAAAGCAATAGTTACTTCCAGTTAAAACAAAACAGTAGACTGAAAGAAAAATGAATGGATGTAAGTCAAATTTTGATTTCCTGGTATCGATATCAAATACGTTTTTTTCGTCATAAACTGAATTTTGAAGGCTAAATAAGTCCCATGAGTAAATCGTATCATGGCTGAGACTAAGAACTACAATTATACCTACTTAGAGCCAAACCTGAAGCAAAAACTAAAATAAAAGGGCTGAAAAAATACAGACATACAGGCAGATAAACAGACACACACACAAACATCTTGCCTTTTATATATATATTATTGATTTTCTGCACTATTGTAAGAACTGCAACCTTGAAACTTCTGAATATCATTTCTTATGTCTTTGTCTATGAGTATCAAATTTGATTAAAATCGGACCACTCCTTCTATAACCCGATTTTTTCGATTATCGATTTTCAATATTTATCGGGGGTACCTCAACACAAAACCTAAGAACACTCGCAGATGCTTATAGTACAACTGTGTAAATTTTCAAGAAGAGCGGTTCAGCCGTTTCGGAGTCTATAGGTAACGGACACACACACACACACACACACACACACACACACACACGCGCGCGCGCACAGAGACAAAGTTCCATTTATAAATACGTTTATATTAGATGATGACGATGATAGTCGTAGTAGCAGTAGCATGACAGAATTATTATTGCTATTACAACCACTATTATCGCAGTGTTAACAATGACAGCAGTTGAAACTAAACAGTTGAGTGCCGTTTACGCGAATGGGGAATGAACAGTAATATACCCACGTACGATCAGGAACGCTCATCAGTTGTAGTTGAATTGTAAGACAAAAAATATTGTCATATGATGAAAAAGAAACTGACGTATGAATTGATTTACTCGGAATATTATAACAGTCACAATATTTAGGCCGTTGAATTCTTCGGCTTTCTATTCAACAATCATGCAGGAATTTCGAACTAACCAATTTATTCAGTCTATGCGAGTTGATTTTTTCATTGTTGCTTGCTCTAAAATATTTCTCGTATCAGTAAATACTTCCTTTTAATTAGTTCTTGTGAGCTTTCCTGTCTCTTCTGTTGAACCAGAGTATTTGATCTTTTTACACAACCTACCCTAGAGACTGAACGAAATCTACTCCATTATTTTCTTTTTACCTGCCAGGTCCCCTAAGACAATTCAGTAGCAAAAACTTCAGTTGCAAGCCTAATGACGCTTGTCTGACTCTTCAACTAAGCAATGACTTAATACTACGTAGGTGGTGGCATTTTTGTAACTTTTCTTTCGTCTATAAAGTTATATCACCAAACCAAGTACCAGTTGCCTGGGGTCTTTGTTCCAGAAAGTGCGGGCGCGACAAAAGAAGACGCAACGAAAATACCTTCATGACAACGAAAAATGTCAGATCATTGAAAAACACCTACGTTGTGAAACCTGCGACTTGAATACAGAAGTAAAAAACAATGTCTCAAAAGATAACACACATCATATTCTGCGACAATTGTGAGAAACTGACACCTAGAATATCAAATGCGATACGAACGATTGAAGCGAATGCGTGGGTGGTCGATTTGATTGTCTTCTCTGCGCCATTTCCACCCCTGTCCTTCGAACCTTTTTACAATTATCTCTATGCTATTTTCTGCGACAATGTCTGTGGCACTTTTGAACTACGCGAGTTTTATTGCTCGGATAATATAGAGGTTGTTCATTCATTTGTGTTGTCAGTCCCAATTGATATGAAATTCACCGTTTATCCACTTAAGATACATGCCACCTCAAGTTCCAACCCCATTTAAGATCACTTGTGAAATTCAAGTTTAAAGATTTTAAGCCTTAAAAGGCCCCCATGAACCAATCTATTAAAGCTCCTATTTGTCTATATTTCTGAGATGAGGTAGTATATACAGTATTTACATTATTCGGACCATTGTCTTCATCTTTGTTGCCATTTGTACGGCGTTTCGGCCATACAAATGGCAAAAAATTACTAAAGAAAACCATTAACATCAGAAATACTAGAGAAAACCATTAACATCAAAAAATTGCAATACGAACTCTGGTAAAAAAAAGGGTTACTAGACATTAGGTTTATAAGTCCCAAACATTCAGTTGTTCTTGTTTTTAAGGAGACATGGATATAGACTTTGGTTAGTTTCTGACTTGACTCTTAGAGTTGTGAGTTCAATACCAGGCTACAGCAGTGGTGAACAAGTAATTTGAAGGGTTAGAGGCAGATAGCTCATGACTTCCAATCGAGACTTTACGGAATGGAGTTCATAAACTGTTCGAAATTCCTAGCACCTGAAGACCGGGGCGTACAAATGTCACCAAAGAGGACAATAGTCCGAATAATGTAAATACTCCTATATGATATCTATTCGATACTAACATGTGACTTCCTTCCACAAGAGATAGTGACTCCCACCACTTTTCACTGCACACATGACTAGCCACAGAAGATTACGGGATTTCAATATTCTTCCTGGAAAGGAGACTATGAAATCAGGTATGGTTGATCATGTATAGAGGAAAAAGTGAACGTGGATAAGACAGGATAATACAGAACCCTTGAAAATAAGGGCAATGCTAGTCTCTAATAACCTTCACAGTAGGTCTAGCATAGAAATGAACACTATACGGGAGAGTCTAATTGAAGAAAGAAAGGTCAGTAGGTGTAAAACGTAAAACTCCCAACGCTTAATTACACTAAATGTAGAGACATATACACAGGCTGAAGAGACAAACAAAAAAACATAATTTTTAAAACACTTAGTTTTTACGACTGAATTATCCTAAGCGAAACATTTCCTATTGTATGACAGCATTGTTTAAACAGTTCTTTGTTTATTCTATTCATCTTGTCAGATTCCGCTCCATATCAGTCAGATAAATGCCATACGTGATACACGCTTGGGCGATCATGTCTCTTTCGAGACATGACTGACTGGGCAGAAGATTATCCCGCAGTCGGTTGCCATTGCTTTCTGCGGTAGACTGGTTGCCGACCAAGGCTATAGAACCCAGTCTGTTCTGCGATTTAACCCATAACTGGAAGGAAGAGACGGATTAATACCTTTCCCAAGGGTATTTGCGCGTAAGTGAATGCAGTGGATTCAAATGGAATTCGAACTCGGCTCCCCGGTTTCTCGTTCCGAGCCGATATCCACTGTACCACACATCCTATATCACAACGCACATCCCCGCTCCATATATTCAACTCATTTTGTCTGAACATGGTAATCGTCCCAAGGACCTGTTCTTTACTTATTCTCTCTCTCTCTCACTCTCTCTCTCTCTCTCTCTCTCTCTCTCTATATATATATATATATATATATATATATGAATGTTAGAATGGAGAAATAAGAACAAAACGTTTCTTAGTCTAACACGTTTCACTTTTACTGAAGCTTCTTCAGGCACCGAGAGAAAACTGAAAAAAAAAAACAAAAAAAAACAAAAAAAACAAAGAGACTCTATATATATATTTTTAATCATATCACCCCGAGCAAGGCGGTAAAGCCACTGATGTGCAGGGGGCTACAGAAAAGTGAAAAGATTGGAAAAAAGAAAGCCGGAAACCACATCCTAAACAGAGAACAAGGGATGATCCTCTACACCTGTTCAATATACATGGGTGGAGTGTGAACCAGGCCATACTGGTTTGTTATTATTTGTGGAATTTATTTCTTATTGGTTAGATGTGTGTCACGTGTATTAAAACGATAATGTATGCGCGTAGAATATTGTATAATAGTGTATGTGCATGTTTGTGTAAAAAGGTTTCTCTGTTTAGGTGAATGTTGGATGATAACTTTAGTTAATATATGTATATCATGTATCACATTACAGTATAGGTCCAACGCAATGATAGACAAGCGTTTCTGCATAAATATACACATGTACTTTACTGTCCAAAATATTCCTCACGTACATATTTAAAAAAAAAATATCAATTGCTTTGATACGTGACGCATATTTTACCAATATATTATGTGTGTGTGCGCGCACGCGCGTATGTGTGTGGATCGAAATCCGACAAGATACATATATATGAGTGTGCGTTGTAGTGCAATAGATATCTGTTTAGAATGAGAAATCAGAGGACTGAGTTCGAATTCTTGTCGAGTTCATTTCATTCACTTACGCATAATTACCATTGAAATAACAAGACAGATTGTGTTCTATAGCCTCGGTTCTATAGCAAAATGTAATCGCAACCTACTGACTCTTGAACGAGGCTTAATCGCCAAGGCGTGCATCACTTCTGCCAATTAACTGACCACACATTTTCGATAAGTAACTTTTAAATTTAATTTTTAAAAGTAATTTTTAAATTGAACTTTTTATTTTATTCTTAATTAAAAACTAAATGATTTCCAGTAAGCAAAATTCTCTGGTGTACTTCAAACAGAAATTATATTGATTGGAATCTAAAGTTTTGAGATATGTTTTTAATTTTTCGGCCATTTTTGAGCAATCGACACATTTGTAAAGAAAAGTTAATTATCGATTTTAAAAATCTTGCAAAAATAAAATATCCTTCAGTGACACATTATTTTTCAAGGATTAGCAAATTTAATGTTGAATTAATCTTATTTACACAGGTATTTCTTATTTTTAGCAAGAAATTGAGAACAAAACTATTTCTTAAACACAGAGTTGAATCTTCTGAGCTTTTCCGCGTATTTGAAATGTGATGACAGTTCAAAAGATGCGAGGTAAGATAAATGTATGGCGATCACAAATGACATAATTGTACAATTTTTTCTTATAAGGGGAGGAAACCGTGAAACACATGACATTTTAATGTACACATTGAAATTACCATACAAAAAAAAGCTTAAAATACACACAAAAAATTAAAAATTATTTTAAAAATACGATAACTAGGTGATTTGTATTAAACTCTTCAATTTTCGATTAGTTAATATAGTCTTTACTTACCAACCTCGCGTCTACAAGTCTTTGAAATATTTCAAATATATTTTTGAAACTTTATAAATTATTATAATTAAAAAAATGAAAACAATTCTTTTAAAACTTCATTATTAACTGAAAATTATTTTTCTTCGGACTATAATGTCCTTAATTTATGTTATTTATTAAAGCAATTAAAAGCTTATATAATTAAATAATTCCATAGTTTTATTGCATTTTTTATTTTACTATTCGAAGCAGATTTTCGGTAAAAGGGGCGAAATGGTTTTAAAAAATAATATATGATTTACATTCTCCAATGAATCCTGCGTTTAACTACTAAAACCAATTTTCCTAAAAAAATTTAATAATTTCTTAAAATTTCGTGAATTTACCTGGAGGGGTATGTAACAAATGTTAAAAAAATATTTTTACTAAGACTTTTCAAAAATAATAATTTCAAAAATAATTTCATTCATTTGTGAATAATTCCTGAAAGTTTTGTTTTGTCTCTTCTTTTTTTTGCGAGGCTTTCCATATTAATGTGTTTGTCACCGGAAAAACTGAGTTATGTGATATTACGTTTTCCATTGTAAACTCTCGTAACGATTTGGCTCCTCGCTAACGAAAATAAAAACAAGATTTTTAACAAAATTTAGAAAGTATTAGAAAGGATTAAAAAATTTAAAAAATTTGTTTAAAAATATTTTAATCTTTCTTCTTAATAGCAAAAACATTTTGACGGAAAAAGTTGTTTTTTATTAAGTTTGGGACCTGTTTTTCATACTATGCTGTTTTTTCAAAGATTTAGTGGAGGTATATATATATATATATATATATATATATATATAAATGTACATATTATCCTACATCTATGGCATGATCAATTCATAAACACCTGATGATTGCATAGTGCATGAATCTCCGAGTCGTGCTACATACGTAGAATAATACTTATATTTCTTAATATAAATACATATAATATAATAATATATATAATATTATAATATTATTAGTATATACATGTGTATGTGTGTGTGTGTGTGTGTCACATTTGCATTTTTGAATTCATTTTGCTCTTCAATAAAAGCCTAATGAAAAAAATATATAGCCCTGTCCTCGTTCGTCTGTTGTATCAATGTAGTTGCTCTGACTAAGCTATTTTTATGAATGTTGCATCGACCATATGATAATGTTTACTGTACTTCTCTCACACGTCACTGTAATTTGGCTCTTCAATGACTTCTGCATCCATGTGACCTTGTACCAAAGTTGGCTTTATCTAACAACCATCTCTACTCGTAAATCTCCTCAATCAAGATTTTAGATCGTAGGTCACTTGGCAAAGATACAAGATTCATCGCCTTATCAGACGTGTAGAGTTTTGCCGTAATAATATAAAGAATATGTGGGTAGCGTAACTGCTATCGACGCAGGACGTAGAATTGGCAAGAAAACTTCAAATTCTGACCTAATTTCTTTTGTTCACTTTCTCAAAAATGTTTCTGAAAAAGCTATGAAAACATCTTTTCCTGGCTATGAGTTAATTAGCAGTATAGACTGTGTTCTGTAGTTTTTGATGGCAACCAATCTAAGAGAAGGAAGTATTATAAATTAAAAACGATGGAGAAGTTAAAACGGGAAATTCTTCCACTGTCTTTCGCTAGAATTCATGGCAAAAGATATTAAATGGTTTGGTTTGCTTTGTTTTTCGGCATATCAACCTCAATGGGTTATTTAATGCCAACCAAATTTTTACAATAGAATTGTATGAATAGAATATATATTCCATGTAAGAAATAAGATTGTGGATCAGCTTTCTTTGACGTATTTTTGTAAAGTGGTTTTTGTTGAGCATCAGATATATGACTGGTATGTATTTTTTTCCGAAAATGTATAGCTAGTAATATTTTATTTTCTTTCAAAAAAGTTTTGATGATTATATTTTTTCTTCCTTCAAAAATGTATTGCTGGTAATATATTTTTCTTTCAAAAATATATTCCTGTAAATTTTTACTATAAAATTCTTTTTTTTTCATAGTGCTTTAACCCCAGTTTGGGAATAAATTATTTGCCCATAGCTGGGACCCTAATATGTGCTATCACCCCGGGTCAAGGTGGACCTGGGAACGACAGCAAATAAGAGATGGTTTCATGCTCCTTACGACCTCCCAATCAGAGGCGTTGCTGCCAGATTCAGTTTATAGTCATACCCAGGACCAAGATATCAAATGAAAAAAAGTAATCTGTGAAGAGTCATGATAGCTTTCGGTCCTGATAGAGCATTGCATTAAAAAATATATCTTAACACAAAAGGCGAAGGTTTTTCCGATATTGATCATTGATAAAAACTTCAATTCACTGTTCTTAGAGAAACGAAAATCTGGAATACGATTTATTCATTACGAAGAAGCATTAATTTATTTTACGCTGGGCACTGGTATGCAGAAATAAGAATTGAACTTAAGACTCTATCATGAACACTTTATAAAAACTGAGCAAGAAGTATCGATTGGTGAAAAAAAGAATAATCTTATTTTTTATTAGTCAGGGTAACACAGTCAACACTTTGTCTTAAAGATCAGTTAGATCCGATTAACACACCGATACAATTAGTAGTAAAGATAGTAACAATGTTATATGAATTGAACTTTACCTCAGACAGACACCTGTAACCAAAACTCTTTTGATACGAGTGATAAATTTATGTTGCGCTGAAATAACCATATAAAGAAAATAATGACTATTATGAAAAGATATAGAAAAAATGAATTAAACATTAGGAAACGAAAGGAAATGGAGGTGAAAGTTAGAATCAGAAAAGAAAATCGTTGAAAGTGACGAGAAGTAAAAAAGGGAGGAAGAAGGAGATAGTGACAATAAGAGAAAAGAAGGATGGAGTAGATGGACTAAACTATCGCCCGGTTCACACTCCACCCACATCTATTGAACAGGGGAATAGGCTCATCACTTGTTTCCTGTTTAGGATGTGGTTTCCGGCTTTCTCTTTCCTAATCTTTTATTCTTTTCCATTCTTTTCCTCTTTTTTTTTCTCAATTGGATTAGATAGACTAAACTATCGCCCGGTTCACACTCCACCCACGTCTATTGAACAGGTGAAGAGGCTCATCCCTTGTTTCCTGTTTAGGTTGTGGTTTCCGGCTTTTCTCTTTTCCAATCTTTTCACTCTTTTTATTTTTATTTTTTATTTTTTTTCAATTGGAGTAGATAGACTAAACTATCGCCCGGTTCACACTCCACCCACGTCTATTGAACGAGTGAAGAGTCTCATCCCTTGTTTTCTGTTTAGGATGTGGTTTCCGGCTTTCTCTTTTCCAATCTTTTACTCTTTTCCATTCTTTTCCTCTTTTTTTTTTTCTCGATTGGTGTAGATAGACTAAACTATCTCCCGGTTCACACTCTACCCACGTCTATTGAACGGGTGAAGAGGCTCATCCCTTGTTTCCTGTTTAGGATGTGGTTTCCGGCTTTCTCTTTTCCAATCTTTTCACTCTTACGTAGCCCCCTGCACATCAGTCGCGTTACCGCCTTGCTCGGGGTGATATGATTAAAAAAAAAAATTTTTAAATAAGAAACAAAAGAAAAGCGAGAATGAAATGTGACGTTACACAAAAGAAAATGAAGAAGAAAAAAGAAAGAAAGAAAGAAAGAAAGAAAGAACGAAAGAAAAATGTGAATTTAGGGAAAAAAATAAAGAAAGAAAGGAAAATAACATAGTCTGAAGATTAAAGCGATAGAGATGTGGTCATATTGACTAATTTTGAGATCATCAAGTTTTATAGAGAATAGGAAGAACAACTAAATTTCTGCAAACAATAAAACGGAGTAGCCGTAATTTCTGTTGGCATATAACGAAGAAAGAAGGTTTGGAGCATTTAACATTCAAAGGAAATATGCCCCATAAGTGTTAAATACTCAATTTAAATTCAAGTCAGCGGAAGCAAAGGGGAACTACGAATAACCTGCTAAGCGAGTTGGGGACAATGTTGGCAAACGAAGTCTAAAGATGGATGGTAATGGGTCAACAGTTATTTATAGCAACAAACTGGGAAGATAAGTGAATAGATAAAGAAAATAGAAAATGCTTATTTTATTTAACTATTTGCAATACAAGATGATCACAGACGAAGAGTAATGATAATGTCAGGATGCAAAATAATTGTACACGATAACACATTTTTTAACTGTATCTTGCTTCTGCATCTATGACTTTTATTGCTTACTAGCAATATAGCCCGGCGTTGCTCGGGTGTCATGAAAGCTTTAAAACGAATTCATGGTCCTAGAACTCAGACTCAGCCTAAAGAATATTTGTGTGAAGTTTGGTGAGAATCGGATAAAAATTTTGATTAAAATCGGACCACCCCTTCTATAACCCGATTTTTTCGATTATCGATCTTCGATATTTATCAGAGGTACCTCGACACAAAACCTAGCTAAGAACACTCGCAGACGCTTATAGTACAACTGTGTGAATTTTCAAGAAAATAGGTTCAGCCGTTTCGGAGTCTATAGGTATATGACACACACTCAGACACACACACACAGACAAAGTTCCATTTATAAATAAGTTTAGATTTATTTTTAGACATGAATATCAGCATTTTCGGCCAAATTAAACAAATCGATAGTTTTTTTCACCCTCTTCAAAATCTTACTGCCGAAACAAGAACAAATGCTGTCGCTAATAAGCGGAGTGTGAATAAGTTTAACTTAGTATAGTACAAAACAACAGTGATCATCTGCAAGTGACGCACAGAACAGGTGTGCTGCACCAGACATTCAATTGAAAGAGGCTGCCTGTTGTATAAATCAGCATTTAAGGTAGCTTTAATTTTTGTTTTCTATATTTCTTTAGCCGTAGCTGATGACAAATAGGTAACGCGAACTAAACACTCTCGGGAGGTTAAAAATTGATTGACATTTACTGAGTAAGCTAAGCTTAATGTTTTACAAAGCCCAGTGAGAAGATCTAGTAGTGGGAAGTCTGTGTTGCGCCGTCATACTTTTTTTTTTTTTTTTAATCATTTCACCCCGAGCAGAAAAGCCACTGATGAGCGGGGGGCTACATAACTGTAAAAAGATTAATTAGAAAAGAGTGAGGAGTACAAACTAGTTAGAAAGGAGCAATAGAAAGCTGAGAATACAGGTGCGATGACAGATACATAGGTGGAGAGAAAGGGAAGGTGATACAGGGGTGGGGAGAGAGCTAGAGTCCAGTGGTTAGTAGATGAGTATTGACTTTGCATTTAAATTTCTGGAGGTTGTAGCCGTCAGGAAAGCAAGAATATGGGAGCGAGTTCCACAGGCGGGAAGTGCGAGAGAAGAAGCTGCAGGAGTAGAATTGTCGTCTGCATTTGGCTAAACTGACTGTGAATGGGTGGGACCCAGTTGCCAGTCTGGTTGCACGAGTAAACACCTGTTGAGGAGGCACCAGTGACTTAAGTTCGTCCGAGCAGAAGCCATGAAAGTATTTATAGAACAGACAAAGGGAGGCCACATTTCGACGGTGAGGAAGTGGCTGCAGTCGAGCCGCCAGATCAGTACCTATCACATTACAGACTCTCCTTTGGAGTTTGTCAAGAACACTGAGGAGAACGGCAGGGGCGCCTGACCATAAATGGCAGCAGTACTCCATGCACGGACGGATGGTTGTTTTGTATATATGCAGGATGGTTTCAGACGGAAAAAAAACATCCTGGATCGACATAGTGACCCAACCTTCTTAGCAGTAGATTTTGCAATGGATTCAATATAGTGGTTCCATTTGAGGTCTGAGGAGAGGATTGATCTGAATATAATTCAGTCAGTTAAAGTGCTATACATGATACACGCTTGGGTGATCATGTCTCGAAAGATACATGACTGACTGGGCAGAAGATTATCCCGCAGTAGGTTGCCATTACTTTCTGCGGTAGACTGGTTGCCAGCCAAGGCTACAGAACCCAATCTGTCCTATTATTTAACCCATAAGTGGAGGAAAGAGACGGATTTCGCGTTAGCAACTTAATACGTAAATGTATATGTGGTGTAGTGTGTATACATATGACGGCATATGTATGCGGTGTTTGTTTATTGTGTGGGGGTGTATGTATGTGGGTATAAGTAAAATCTTGGACAAGATATAAAATTATTGATGTTAATGGTAATGGTGAGAATATCCGTTTCCATACAGGAAACATGTAGCGTTCGTTGACTGAACAACTGAATGCTTAAAATTTATGAAATCTTTTTCTTAAAATATTTTCTCACTTTCTTTTCAGATGTACCAGATACTGGATCTTTTTAAATTATTGATGGTCGTTTCTTTGAAAACCTATTTTTTAAGATAGAGTGGAATGTTAACATTTTGATTGTATTATTGTTATGGGAAAACACACCTATTCCTCAGGTAATGAATGGACTCTCCCTTCTATATTAATAAGAGTTAACAGGAAGTTTTATAGGAGTTCTTTAGAGTTCTATTGGAGTTCAGTAGAACTACTAGGCAGTTGATACTGGTCGGCAGTTAGCCGAATACTAACGAGTCAGCTTTCAGTGGAAGATTACCAAATTCCTAGCATTCTGAGTGCGTTAAGTCGATTAGCAACCAAGATAGCACGATTATAACTTTCAGTGCAAAAACTATTCGACAACAATTATCTTCCTTTCTAGTTACATGTGCTGCTATTTTTTTCTGTTGTGATAATCGTTCAAGCGATGTAGTTTTGGTTATTTGTTAAAGTTCTTAGTTTGTAACTTTGTATCGAGAAAATAATATTAATTGAATAAGTAGCATTTTATTAATTGCCCAGTTCTTTAAATATGTTTAGTCTTCAGATATAGTCCATCTTACTTTTACTTGAATAATAATAACATATACGTAAAAAGTAAAGTTGCTTTTCAAAAGTTAAGAAACAGTAAAATTTCGTTAGAAACAAAGAAAATGGTACTGAACAATTCTGTAATGTCTGTCCTCCCGTGTGGAAGTTGTTATGGTACCCCTCCTACGAGGAATGAACTCTTCCTCTTGCTATATACCTGTCTGGCTTCTAAGGAGCAGTAACAGGGCAGTTACGAGCAGTCAAGAACAGCAGTTAACGACAGCTTCTAGTCAGGCAGTGTAATAATACCTTCGAACTTATTTATTTCTATATTACTATTTATTAACACTTCCTTTGGATATCTTGTTTCTTGTTATACTAATACATTGTTTTGAACCAACATTCTTATTCCGTCTCTTACTTCCGGCACGAACCGGAACTACAACTTTGCGGCGAAGTTCCATCACAACTACACAACAAATCGGCGACGGAAATCCGCAACAGAAGTAAACGTTATAATCTTCTCACGCATAAAGAAGAGGTTTGAGGAAACAAAAATGTGGTTCTACAGAAGGATGTTGAGAATACCATGGACATAACATGTGAGCAACGGTAAAGTTTTCAGAAAATGGAAAACAAAAAGACACTTTTACATAACAGAAAAAGTTAAAATTTCTAGGGCACATAATGAAGAAAGAAGGTTTGGAAAGTTTGACACCTACAGGCAAAAGAAACAAAGGCAAACATTGCGTAGCCCACCTAACAAACCTGTGTTCATGGAAGAACAAGGATTAAAAGATAGCAAGAATATAAACTTTACTAAGATATGTAAAAGACAGGAAATTGTGGAGAGCCATGAGTGACAACGCCGTAAAGGGATATGACTCTAGATGAAATGAATGATACATTTTGTGATACGTTTATACTAGTTATGATAGTCATACACACTTGCCTGTCCGCACGCGAGTACACACACACAGACACATTTTTCAGTTAAGTGCCATATGTGATACACGCTTTGGGAGATCACGTCTCGAAAGAGAGAGAGAGATGACTGACCGGGCAGAAGATTATCCCGCAGTAGGTTGCCAATGTTTTCTGCGGTAGACTGGTTGCCGACCAAGGCTATAGAACCCAATCTGTCCTATT